>CM057819.1:45517321-45862321 GCA_030067965.1 Latrodectus elegans
GATTGATACTCTTCTTTAGATCTTTACCACGAAAATATGTCCCTATCAATTTATTGTGAAAAATAAACTCTTTTATTTTTTTTTATTTAAAACATCAGCAACAAGTTGATTAAATCTCGTTTTAAATTATCATATTTAATGTTATTATTTATTGGATTACAAAAAAATTGACGCAAAAAAAGGTTTAAAACTGCTAATAAAAAAAAACTGTGCAGTAGTTACTCACAAAAAAAAGTTCCTTCAAATATTTTCCATAGATTTTCTCAATTAAATTCTTGGATCTCTCAAAACTTTCCACATAAACTGGTATACTGTTAAAGTTTCTTGATTGGTTTTAATTTGGAATATAGGACATACTTATGGAGCCAGAATATTTTAAAATGGGACACAATAAATTTTTATTATAAAGTTAATATATATATATACATATATATATAATCTTCTAGGCGTACCGTTTAAGAACAGTTTAACTTATTCTCCTTTTTAAAAACTTTACATTTTAGTTTACTATCCCAGCTTGTTTGCCAACAAGTTATTTTATTTTTTTACCATGTTTTCAGTTATCTATTTTTAATATCTAATGTACGTATTCATTTATATTTAATATTTGGATTTTCAATAATTGTTTGTTTTTTAATACAGTTCAATTTCACAAATGTTACAGTTTCCCAATCTATAATTGAGTCAAGTGATTGGGTATTCACTATCTTGCAATAAATAATAGCTACCTTAACTAAAATACGTTATCTTGTCTGAGTCATAAAACTCAAGGATAAAATATTTCAATTATCATATTAGGCTTAAGTTTGTAAGGAATTATTTAAAGCAAAACTAATCTGACATGTCTGCCAAGCTTTTGCAATCATAGAATTGACCTGGATATTGAATACAGAAGGAAATATTCATGTTTATGTTTACACTTTTTCTGGTTAGATTTATAAAGTTTTTGTTTCATTTGAAAAATTTGCAAATCTATTTATAATGCATATTATTTATAAAAAATTAGATATTGAAAGATTTTTAATGTACTTCAAAGATAATATGTTGACCGTATTACAATCTGCTTAAATTTTTTATAGCATTGTTATCAAGTGTTACTATAATCATTGCCATTTTTGTGGTACAAATTTAAAAAGCGTTTTCATTTTTTATAATATTGTAGCATCTACATCCAGAGAACGCCGTCCACTGCTCTGAAGTGAGTACCAAGGTTTCATGAACTTTGACAGTTAATGCCCTACTTTGCGCGCCAACTTTTATAAGGGGGCCTAGCTATGTATTTTAGAAATGAAGGTTCAAAAGATTCAGGGTAGAATTTTTTTTCAACACTATACACACACATAGTATAAATTAGGATTAAAACAAACATTACACTTACAAACAGGAAGTAGGGGATTAGCAGCCAAAATTCAGGAAGTCTTCGCCCTCACCGAAGAATTCCACTGCAGACCAGTAGAGAGCGCTCAGGGAGAGGGTTACTACAATATCTCAAAAGTTTAAGATTCATATCACAAACATTTAAATTCTTTGTAAAATCTCTCATATAATGTTTAATTTCACTAATTTCTAAAAATTTGGTAACTAATTAAAGTAACTTAGAATGAAAACAAACATAAAAAATTTATATTTAACTTTCACCTCTAGACATCCTTCTATATCACTGAAGAAGTGGAAAAAAAGACATCCACTCAAAGTTATAAAGAGTTTATAATATGTACCGTCATTGTGTAACACATTTCTAATGAAACAAAGAGATTGAAAGTATAAAAAACAAAGCTAAAATGTTTGTTTGGGCCTTCAAAACGTACATTTGAAAACTATATATTTCAAACTTATTCACCATTTTACTTGGATAAATTTATAATCTATTTGTTTGATCGAATACTTCTTTGGAAAGAAATTTATAAGGTGAAATTTAATGAAATTAAAATTTTTGGAAAGGAAAAAAAAATTATTAAAATAGATAAAATTAATGAAACTAAGCTTCATATTACCCTATTGTCATGCCTTAGGCAGTGTTTAAATGATCTATAATAAATCATTCATTAGCGTTGATTAATTATTTCATTAATTAATGAATAAATGATTTGACTAATCAACGTTGGATTACCGTTCACATTTTCAGGTTGTATATTTTTAAGCCCTTCGTTAAAAGTTAAAATTTTAGGATATTTTTTGTCATTTATTTCAAACAAAACAGTAATATTTTTAAGCATCTTTAAACGCTGCTAATTTACTTCGATTATAATGGAGAAACTTTACATGAAATTTTATCTAAGTAGAACTATGATTACTGAATTAAATTCGTTGATTATTAATAGAATGAATTTTTCAGGAAATTGTAAAAATAGGGAAAAAAATAACCTTGTCATGGTTAAAAAGCGAAAAACTATTGAAAAAAAATGATGAATTGTACGATCAGAGCTTATCTCTGTGAAAAAGCTACTTGAGGAAAAATTCGACCATTTTTTTTTTTATCACCAATTTACTTTCGCTACATTGTCACTTAGTTACATCAAACTAGTCGTTAAATAAAAAGGCGTGGATAAATTCCGTGTTTTACTTGTCCCTAGATATAGTTTATGAGCTATCAAAAGTTTAATTTATGATTGTGAGTGTAAGTTTTTCAATGAATGCAATTCATGATTGCGAATGTACAGGGTGACCTTTTTTTTTAAGGTCACTGTGTTTTTAGCGTCCTGTAGCGCGATCTAATAGAAGAAATGACACCAAACTTGGTATTTAGACTAATTAAAACATGGGAAAAAGGATTCCGTAAAAAAAATTTAGTTTTCTTTTCTCTCATTTTATAGATTGTAAAGCGCCACAAAACACCTTAGCGGTGATTTTTGGAACAATTTTTTTTTTCATAGAATTATTTCCACCCTGTTTTGATTAGTCTAAGTACCAAGTTAAGTGCCATTTCGGCTATTAGATAGCGCCACAGGGCGCTCCAAACACTGTCACTTTAAAAAAGATCACCTTGTATATAAGTGATTTATCAGGAGTGTAAAAATGAAAAAATAACCCGCGAAACTTTTGCATTGACAGAAAAGAAAATAACAAGAGCAATATCTAAAGATTGCCATTCAAAATTGACTCTTTTGCAGAGAAATTTTTAATAATTTGGTCATTTCATTTATTGTTTTTCACTTATGATTTACAATGAATAAAAACTGGAATTGAATGCCCAAATAACAATGCTCCAGTATTGTCATAAAGGAAAATGATTATTGCCATGATGTGTGAGTAAATTAACTTTTGTGAAAAAATGTGCCATAATGCGTTAATGTTTTTATCAAGTATTTTAGGTTAATTTTATAGAAGTAAATTACTTCAACGCTCTAAGAATTTTATGAGAATTTCATAACGAAAAATGCAAGAATGTTATAATTATTTAATTTAAATTATTTAATAAATCTTATTTCTAACGCAATTTTTCTTACAACAATTCTGAATTGTGATAAATTTAATAAATTATTTACAGGTACTTGTAGAACCACATCGAACAGCGAAAAATAGCGCCAAAAAACATGATTTTTCGCCAATAATAGAAAACTAAATAACACGCACTTGGTTATTGCTATGATAAACCATTTGGTTTGCTTTAAATAAGGGTTCAAATCTTATAAATACTCATCTGTTTTTACAACACGAAATATTAAATATTTGGGACTTAGCTACTACAGAATACAATGCGATTTTTTAATCACCAATATGTTCATTTCAGGTTTTTGATTTAAATAGATTTTTTGTATTATTTAAAATAATGGAGTTAGATTGCCTTTATACGAGGGTCACTCTGAAATTTTTGAGATACAACTAGGTTTTTAAAGTTATACTTACAAAATTTTAGGTGTGTTCAAAGTAGTCTCCTCCAGTATCAATGCATTTTTGTGGACGAATTTTCCACAGATTAAATACCTTTAGCCATTCATTTCTTGGAATAGCTGGAAAAAAATGCATTTATAGCCACATCAATCTCTTCTTCTGAATGAAAACGACGTCCACGTAAGTTCTTTTTTAGATTAAAGAATAACCAAAAGTCGTACTTAGCTAGATCAGGTGAATACGGCGGATGTTCTATCACTTTAATTTGTTTTTGTTTAAGAAACTCAACTGTTAATCCGGCTGTATGTGAAGATGCATTGTCATTGTTAAACATTAGTCCCCTAACATTCAGTTCTTCTAGAATTTCTGGAAGACATTTAATGGAACACCAGTTTGCTGTTACTATCATCTGTCCTTCCAATTTGATGACTTTGGCCAATCCCGTACTTCTGAAGAAAATGGCATGCATCACTTTTTTCAGTGCACGTTGTTTTTTCACCATTGTTGGCGTGAGACCATCTTCAAAGACCCATACTTTGCTTTCTTGATGTATTGGAACGTCAAAAAACGGTATATACGTTTCATCACCTGTTACAATTGTAAAAATGATGCGGTGGCCACCATCATTTAGCAATTTAAGAGTTTCTTTACTGATTCTGACACGCTCCTCTTTTTGGTGCCCTGTGAGATTATGGGAAACCCAACGGCAAACTACTTTTTTCATATGTAATTCTTCATGAATGATTTTGTGTATAACTGCGGATCCAATGTAAAGTTCCTTCTGTATTATTTGATAGGTCCAGCGATTATCATCCATTAACCATTTTCGTATGGCAGACACATTATCCGGGTTAATACCGAAGGCATCCTTCATGTGTGTTCATCCTGAAGAAAATTGCGACCTCTTCTAAATTCTCTAAACCATCTGAATACAGTAGCACGAGCTGGAGATTCATCACCAAATGCTAATTGCAACCTTCTTGATTTAATCCTGCTTTAAAATTGTAGAAAATCATAGCGCGAAAATGTTCTCGCGTCATCTCCATTTTCTGTTCTGTTTAAAATTTATTCTACGCTAAACAAGTTGAAGAAGTCAATAAAAAATCGTCTTCTGAGTTAAAATACTTTGTATTTTAAAATTAAATCGTTATTTTTATTTTGTAAATTCTCGTCTGCACGTATCTCAAAAATTTCAGAGTATCCCTCGCATGTTTTAATTTTAAAAATTTTAAGTGTCAATTTTTCGAAATTTGCGTCATCTTTCTTAGCTGACACAAATTTTATACATGTACTTATATTATAGTTATTTACAATACTGTGTGTATACGCTATAATATAATAATAAATTATAAATTAAATTTATGTATATGTGGCAAATAAATTTATTAAAGTTCAATATAAATATCGTTTTAAAATTCTAGTTTAAATTTTCCTTGGTTACAGAATTTTATAGACTTTAGAAAGAAAATATGTTATAGTTTTCAGATTATATAAATATATATTATATTATATTATTATAAATATATATTATATTATTATAAATCATTTTCGAAATGCGTAACATTTATTCTTAAAAGTTTTATTATCATAAAAAATCACTTTTCCATCTAGATAGCTGTAAAAACTGATTTATGATTGATATATTGACTGTGCAGTATTTGAAAAAAGTCCTTATCACCACAAATTCAAAAGATGGTTGTGAAATATTTTTCAAGAAATTGCTTATTGCTTTTCAAATTTTAATTAAGAAAAGCGCATTTATTTTTAGGTAATCGTTATTTAATGGAAATTTAAGGAAAATGAAAAAAATTCTTGTAGGTTAGTTTCAATTTCCTCTCCAAGACTTAAACAACTCATCCCCCCATTCCATTCTAACCACAATAATAGTCATGATGTTGAGAGAACATAGAATTATTTCAAATTTCATAAACCTATCTTCTCTTTTCTCATACACAAATGAAGATAATTTATGAAAAAGATGTGTTAAAAAATCTATTTCAATTTTCGATTTGAGTACCTAAGTCTAATTACATGTTAACATGACCATATAAGCGGTTTAGGCAATCTTTCATGTTTCAATATTTTCGTCAGAAAATATTTCATAATTTTAACATCATGTTTAAAGAGCAAAAACAGATTTAAGTGATGATTTTCTTAGAACACATACTTAATTTTTATTTAAAAAAAAAAAAAAAAAAAAAAGGAAAAAGTTTTATTTCATCAAAAAGTAAACTTTCAAAAAAATGTGTCACAAGTTTTTAATATTGCCGATACAGTGTTTCACAAATTTATATGGAACATCTTACAGTAACCCTTTGTTGTGACTAGATATCTTCTTTCCATGAATAAAATTTTGGATTCTCTTATTCTTTGTTTGAATATTATTACCATTTTCCTTAATTTCAATGTTCATAAAATCGATTCGAACAGTAGTATTTTTTATATTAAAAACATTTATATTAAGAAATAAATAAAATATATCACTTATAGTAGCAATTGTCAAGTAGATTTTATTTTAATTATTAAAATGAAATCAGTTTTTATCAATTAAATGTTACTAAGCCTCTGCCCGCAATCACAAATAAATAAATAACGTTACATTTTTATTCACATACACATTTATTTACGATATTAAATGGTATACAAATAATTTCAAACGAGGAATACTATAGAGAAACAGACAAATTTTCTTTTCGACTCTATGAATGTGAAATCCATTCACATGGAATTGAAAAACTTTTATCTTAAGAGATTTGATAGGTTTCATTTCAAAAAGATATTTAAAGATTTCTTTTGCCTTAAACGCTTTTCCAATACAATAATCTACAATTAAGTACTAATAATGATTTGCACAATATTATTCAATAACAATATAATATTACTAGATAACTATTTCTTCCCAGTAAGCATTACATAAATTATTGGGTATTTTTATTGTGTAATAATTTCGTACTATCGAATTATATTAATTTTATTCCATAGTCGAGGACTAGCTAATGTCTTATTTTGTGATTAATGCTGACGTTCTATATTGATTAATTTTGAATTAATAGAATGAGATTCTTATTTGATACTTTTTAAATTGCAGGGATTTTTTTTGAAGAAATATATAACAAATCAATTAGCAAAGTTTCATATATCATTAACCATTACGCAATAAATCGCTACTACTTATTTTTTTTATCATTTATCTTGCTATAACTTGGCTGAAATAACTTGGAATAATTGCACGTTCTAGATACTAAATATGTGAGGAAAAAGGTATATTATCCCAAATGATGTTTTCATACCCTTCATAGTTTCAATTAATAATAAGTTTGATGAAGTTGAGAATGCACTTAAAGTAATTGTAATGATCTCAAGCAAACATCATCTTAGCAAGGACTAAGTATCGAGCAATGAAAAATACCGATATCCGCAAATCATGTCTCACTTTAAACTATAAACATATTTTTAAGTGCAATCGCACTCGCCTTAAGTGCAAATACTGCGAAGAAAAATATTTAAAGAAAATCACAAGATCGTGTCAGATTTGTATGGTAAATGATCACGACCGAGTCACGACAAGATATTTGAAATCTCGAACATTCTTTCTTTAAGAAAGTAATTCGACATTGAAACTAGATTCACAGCTTCTCTTGACTTTTATTTTGTGCAGCTGTAACAAAAATGTGTGTCATTGTTAAGGCTATCTTCAGAGGAAAATGTATACGTGAGTTTTATAGCCTTAAATTCGAATTGTTAAATTCTGATTACCGTTGCAGGAAAAATTTTTGATACACCGTCTCTGAGAGCTATTGAAAGAGTTTAATATCATATTTTCGGAAACCGTAGATAACATTATAGAAAACTAATAATTTAATTTTTTATGTGATGCCCAGATTCGATAATACATTAGGTAATTGGAATGAGAAGAAGTTTTTACTTACATGCTTTAGGAGATTGGCTCTGAAATCCTTAGCATGTTTTAGATTCGCAATTCAATATAATGAGTTATGGTCTTCAGCTTAATAATTCATAAGTTTGACACCAATATCGAATGTGATACTATGTAGCAGCTTAAAAACTACTCTAAATTAAAGTTCCCTATAAAAGCTGCCATCGTGTAAAAGATAAATACCCAGAAATAAATCAAAACCTTCAACGATTCTGATCCCATGATATTACTACGGTGAACACCATGTTATTTAAAAAATATACGCTTAAATTTTGCAAGAGGATAAAAATAAGCATCTATAAACAGAAAGAACACAAATGAATTAATTTCCATTTCATAACAGTGAGCAATTAAAATTATAACAGGATATGTGGCTTGTGTTAGATAACAAATGTTAAACTACCATTTAATTTGACATTGAAATATATATTATCATTTACTATATTATCAGAGATTTAGTATTAGAAGTATTATCATTCAGGAGAGTCATAATACGAAATAGTTGGTGATTTATAAATAGCAGTTAAATAATTAATAAATCCTTAAATGTTATCACTAATTATCCTATTTATTTAATGTTACATTATAAATTATCAAATTTATTATCATAGACTAAGAGTGATTTTAATATTGTTTTGTTCCAGATAAAGTTTGTAATATTCTATGAATATCATTCAAAAAATTAAAAAATCAAAAAAATTGAAAAACAAAGTTAAATTTTCAAAAATATGAAAAAAGCATAAACTTTAATCACTTAAAATGCTAGTCTCAAAAACTAAAGATTCTACCCAAAGGTACGACAAGATATAAAAGTAAAAGCACATAATAATCCATGAAATGCAGCCCTGTTCATCAACTGTGAGTGAGACTGCTTATATATAAATTACTTACTTAAACAGAACAGGCACTCTTTTATTCAAAACTCGATTATTTGGAACACATGCTATAATCGGACACCTATTAAGTTCTCGCGTGACTTTTTTCGGTTGAATTTCGATCTTTATCATATTTTTGTTCATTCTGTTCTTATTTTGACGTCTAATTTTACCTTTTATGCAGTTGTGTCTATGATGCAGCTGATTACATAAGATGTCATCCATCACACTATTTCAACTATAATGCGCTATCGTGCAGAATGTTCTCGAATTACTTCTCGGACTCTAATGAAACTATTAAATGGAAACATGTTATTCTTTCACCATAAATTACATACAAAGAATAAAATAATTAATCATCTTATAAAATCACGAATAGAATATGCTCACCAATTTATTACGTTAACTTATTAAATATAATTACAAAAGTATGCTCTTAAGTCGGAATACCTCTGAATATAAGCTGTACAATTTCTACAGCATCATTTAACGAAATAGATAACTTTGTAAAGTGTAATCAACTTTGATTAAGCTTTTATGTTAATGCCCGTTTGTGAAAATGGCAATGAGTCCATTCAGTTTGTTTTTTATTTACGTCACAGGGCCAGAATATTTTCCATTTATTGCATCATCTTTGCACAGTCCGTACTAGTTGCTATAACCAATTAATTCCATTCTTTCTTTCAAAATAACAATTGACCATATCGTTAACTGCTTCCCATTTGTACAAGTTTTCAAATACTGGGTGAATAGCATATTTTCTCTTGAATGGAATTCTTTAAATACATTCAATACAGACAAGTTATGACACAGCATTTGCTGCATTGGTCCATTCATTATGCTGGATCACAAAAAATATTCAACTTTATTCTCTCCAAAAGTTCATGTTCCATATCATTTGCTAAATTTTTAATTCTAAGATACATTATATTGTGCTGTATAAAAAAAACTGATTGAAGGTTTCTGTTGCATTTGCTCCAAGCATGTAATACGCAATGTATTTTGTATATGATCCAATTAAACATTTGCCATTTTATGTGTCGCCAATGTAGTTCTTACAATTCTATAACCTGCTCGAATCGATATTTCAAGGGTTATACGTATGACCAAATTCGTAAAAAGAAAGAGAAAGAGAAAAAAAATTATATTATATTTCTGTTAATAGCAAATTTTCCTTTAAAATTCTCGGCATATCAATTATTGTATGTCGAATGTTTCGCTCCAAAATGATTATGAAAGAAATAATAAATTGAAACTATAAGAAATTTGTGGCAGATTATAAAAAACGGTTTAGATCCTAGCTCTCCCCTAGTAAAATAAAAATCCACTTGTAAACAATAGCTGTCCCATTCTCTCTTTTTTCTTTTCTTCGTCAGTGCTCCTTTCATTATTTTTGATCAGATGATGAAGATGATAACTCACAATAGTTTTCAGACTCACTTACAACGTGTATTGTTTTTTAAATTGATGTCATGCAGAGAAAATTTATGATTTTTAAGTAACA
Organism: Latrodectus elegans; assembly: GCA_030067965.1. NCBI lineage: Eukaryota > Metazoa > Arthropoda > Arachnida > Araneae > Theridiidae > Latrodectus > Latrodectus elegans. The sequence goes on from CM057819.1 coordinate 45,527,469, forward strand.
AACAATTTGTGATACGAATATTAGGCAAAATAATTTTTAAATCACTGTTCAATTTTATTTTCGTGTAATTATTTTAAGTAAATTTCTAAGTATTCTATATTAAATTATTTTAAGTAAATTTTTGCCAATAACGTTTTTTAAGTAAATTTTTAAGTATTCTATATTAAATTATTGTAAGTAAATTTTTGCCAATACTTGAAACGGACCAATCTCAAGATGAATAAGTTTCGCTTTCATTTTTTTCCTATAGGGAAACCATAGGAAAAAAATGAATGAACATTTACATTTTTATGAGGATGTCGAAACTAATAAAATTAATCTTTAATTTCCATTTAGTATTTAAAATATCATTAAAAACTATTAGTAATTAGTTGTATATGAACTTTACTTTTATCATATGCATTTTATTTATAATGATAAAGAAAAAAACATCAGAGAAGTAATTCCGTTCTTATAAAATATTTGATACCACAATATTTCAATAAAAAAATAAAGTCAGTAGCTTTCGTTTCTAAGAAATATTTATTATCATTTGCTATTTGTGTAATATTTTAGTTTTACCTTACATCAGTTTCATAAAATACTGGAGAAAGACTTAGTGGGAAAAGAGGAAAAATTAGTAAAAATGTGAAAAAGATAATAATTGAAAACATGCGCGAAGGACAACCAGAGAAATGAATGCAAATAGTTAGGGCTTATGAACAGAGAACACGATCACTAGTCATTCATCAGACAGCTCTATTGAAAGGAAAATCCACCGTCGGTTCAAGAAAATAATGCTATATTTTTTATTTATAGAACGAGTACAGTACAGGATGCAAAGCGTTGTTACTGATCCCTGATGTTCTAGCAAAGCTAAGCAATCTCCATAAATCTAAATATCTACAAAAAGTCTAAAAGCACCATTCGATCCTGATGGATCTCTCCATTTTAAAATCCAAGCAAACTAAAATATGGGCTGGGATCACCCTGTCAGCCTCACACTAATGGCACTCATGGAAGATCTTCTGTCCCTGTTGAAAAGTAAGTGATCTGACATGGCCACTCAAGAAACATGAAGAAGCTGTATGATATTTTCTAGGCGAAAACCATAAAGATCCTCCCAAGCTTCTTCCAAAGTACCACATGTGATTGGGAGGAATCTTTCCAAGTCGGTTTAATTCCATCTTCCTGAGGAAAGATAAAGGGCAGCATCAATTGGCTAAAAGGCCTAAGGCACCATAGAGGGAAGACAGATTCAGCTCCAGGTTCCTGACTATAATTAACTTGGCATAATGGAATTGCCTGTTCACGCTAAGGGTTACCCTATCAGGAAAAAAAAAGAACTCCCGATGTACGTCCACCATTCCTCCCAGGAACACTCTTACACCATAATGAAAATGTCTGTAAAATATAATCTGTTTGAATACACTCATTCTCCAGCAGTTCAATATCACGAGATATGGAAAACGTCTCACTCATGTTAATAAACTAATTCATATTTGGAAGAATGTGAAAATTAATTCGTAAGTACTAAAAGAAATATTTCTCTGCGAATGGCTGCAGAAAGCAGTAAAAAAAAAGTCTCACTTCAAGAGAATTAATATTTATCGATTAGTTGAAGTGAACATAAGCCGAATTCTTGGTGAAATAGTCACAGAAATGTTGCAAGTTTTCTGCTTTTACGTATCCGGAAGGAACCGTATTTTAGTTATTAAATTATGTTTATTTATTAATCTAAAATTTTATAGCATGCATTCCGTTACAGTCATGAATTTGTCGAGAAACAGTTCATAGGTGTAAAAATATGTTCTTCACAGTCAGGGGCCTCTAATGGTATAGACGTAGTGGTTCGCTAACAGTTATTCTATATGTAATGATAGAATCACTAAATACGACCCTGAATGGACATATTTTTTAGACAAGTGAGGATGTTTATTTATCCTGTTTCTTTTAGATATATATCTATTTGGTAAGAGTAGAGGAATTGTCCAAATACCTTCCTTTGCAATTAGTGAACACGGCCTCACTATATATGGAAACTGCTTCAGAAAAACATCATACGATGGACATTTAGATAATCCTATAATAGCGTCCACATCTGAAACTATCTACAGCAATGTATTAAAGCACTCTTCAACAGTTTAATAGGAAATATATATAGCAAATGCCAAACTGCATCTGTGTCCTTTATACTCCCTACTGAGGGATTTTAATTTATCCTACATAAAATTGTTTCATCACGGTGTTAAGTACTTCTAGTGGGTATTTTTTCTTTTTGATCTTGATGACCAGCAGGATGATATCTTTACAATTTGGTATAAAAAATAATTAGCTGTTATCAAACTGTGCAGATTTTATAAATTAGTTCATTTAAAATATCTTGCAATGGAATGTATAATCCATCACCTTAACCACTCGGTCTGAATTGCAAATAAAAGTGGAAATGGTTATGCGGCATAATGTTTATTCTTTTCAGTAGTAATCTATCAGGACTTCTTTTATTCTGGTCTATTAAGAGTACATTAGTGAGAACACAAAACTTAATTACACATGTTTTAGAAAGAAGTAATAGAAATTCTGACGGTGTAACATTTCTTTTAAAATTCTTAATATCAACCTTCAAATTATCCAGATTTCCAGGTATTAATAATAAAAAGTTATAAAGAAATGAAAAATCAACATATTCATCAATATTTTTCATTAAGAGTAAAAGTATTTATTCTACAAAATCGTAAAGATAAGCTTGAAAATTTAGATATGTGTTAAATTTGTGACATGCAATTGGCAAAATATTTCTTTCATTAATAACAAATTGCAATTATTTTCTATTTTTCAAAGTAATAGCTTTTTATTTTTTTAGTCTTAATTATTTTAAAAAAGGAACTATAAAATTCGAGTGAGTTCAGTTTTAATTTTCGAATTTGTTACTATTTGATCTTCTTAACTACTGAATACTATTAGTATCCGATTATAATGCGTAATGTTTTTCAAGTAAAACATATTTCAATGAATCATTTCTGTAGGAAAGGCATTTCACTGAAACACAAAAAATGCACACTAATATTGGTTTTCAGAGAATGAAACGACATCCCAAACATAGCTTTGTCATTTCTCACGTGATAGAGTGTCATTACTCTCTCTCCCTTTCGTCAGCGCTCCCAGATCTCAACACTTACTTGGCTTCATTTGAAGAATGAGTTATTGCAAATAAACAATCTCGAGAAAAATATTTAGTTTTATTGGAAAGTCTATGACGCGTGTTTATTTCTGTCGCAATTTTTAGGCAGATTTATTGATCATATATTATTACGTAATAAGAAAAAAACAAACGTTTCACATATTGTAAATATTCAACATTTTGATTCTGTTGAACTGGAAATAAAAAAACCCTAAAAACAACATTATATTAAATATGAGAAGACTGTATTTATTGGTTACTTATTCAATATACAGAGGTTAAAAATACTCCAATGCTTTGGTCAAATTATTATCAATGTATCAAAGCATTGGTTTAATTTATATTTAAAATTTGAGTAGAAAAATTTTGGATAATGATTTTTTTATGAATATATAAAAGTTATTTGATGAACGTTGTAGTTCGAAGTGTTAAAAAAAAAGTTACTTTTATCAATCAAATTTTCCTAAAAGTTCCATTATAAGAAATTTTTAAAAAATATTTACGCGTCATATATTTGTTTATAATATTTACGTTTTCCTGGCAATTTTGATATAGTTTCTTTAATTACAAACTTTTTTCCTTAAAATTATAAAGCAAGGCGAAACTTAATTCTTTGTTAACATTAAAATATGACTTTTATACGCATTCAGTGAATTAGTGTTTGAAGTGTATTTGTGGAAGTAATTTACTGATAGGTGTTTTGAGATTAACTTGGAACACACACAATCATTGGATTATCGTTTTTTTTTTCCTGATAAAACATGATCTAATTTAAATTGTGGTGAGAATATGCAGATCTTATATGTTGGGTCAAAAATAATTCCATTCAAAAAATATATATAATTAATCTCTTAAAAAAATATCTCTGATATTTGTAAGTGTTTGTATAGATGTCCCCAAACAACAGATAGGAAGTTATTAAATAGCGGCAAGAAATTATTTTATGTTGTCTTAAAAAGAGTTTCGCAAAATATATGTAATTTTGTCTTTCAGAAAAGACACTGCCAACATTTATCATAAATTTATGTTCCATTTTTCTATATATTATTAATACATTTTTATTATTAATATAAAAATAGCATTCAATTTTGACAAAATTTTTGAGGGATGCTTTCAGGTTTGAAATATTGTTCAAAAATTTGCATATAATATTACAATTATGTTGATATTTCTACAGAGCAATAAATGTTATCCACAAAAAATCTCAAATTTACAAATCTGTTTTGAATGACATGAATTTAAAAAGATTGTTTCTTGATAAAAGTATTATTTTTTGAATAAAATAAAGCCTATTCAGTTGAATTCGATCTTATTCTTACAAGAGAGAGAGATTGAAATAATTTTTCATAACTTCCTTTGAATAGCAAAATTAAAACTAATTTAAGACGAAGATTACGTAATAATAGAAATCTATTATTGATAAATATAACATTCATGTCAATTATTTCAGTGAAAATAAAAATTGGAAGCAAAGAATACCTAATTAAATCTTCGAATAAAAACAAAGAATGTGAGAGATAACTTACATCTTTTTACAGAAAAAATTTCATAAGCAGAAATGCATGTGTATTTACTGTTTTTAAAATATTTGTATTGCAAAATAAATATGAAATAAATGCTTAAATTAATATTTGTGAAATATAAATGTTTTATATTTGAATAATATAAATGTTTATCTTTCTTTGAATAAAGGAAAAAAAATAACATAAACAGAATGCATGTATATATACTGCAATTAAAAATATTTGCAAATATTTAAACGTTTTATTTGTTAAAAAATGCTTTGTTAAATAAAATGCCTAAATTTTTATTTATTCAATTTAAAATATTTATAAAGTATTTTTTACGACAAATCAGACTTGTGTGAGCTACCAATGTATAATATAGATTTATAAGGGCAAAATTATTAAAACCTATTGAGAAATTACTGGATAATTTTTAAGGAAACCACACACAGATTTGAAATCCTTCGTTAATAAATTTCACAAAGCATTTTACTTTGACTGAATTTCAAAATTAAAAAAAAGAAAAAACAAATAATTGATTTTTTCTTTTTTTTTTTATAATTTTATTTTTTAATTTTTACTGAAAATTTTGCATTTTACTAAAGACTAATTACATTTTTTTTTCCAAACTTTACTATTTACTGAAAATTAGTTTCATTCTCAGTAATACATTTCATACAAATGTACTGTTTTGAATCGTATGAAAACAATGTTATGATTTTAATTCAGAACTGTAATAATAATGTCAGACTGGTTCCTGTCTGAGCACCAAAGTCAAGCATTACTCATTGCAAACAACACTTGAGAAGGTAACCATCTTCCATTTAGAGTTTAGGCACAACAGAAATTGATTGGTCGATAAATGTGGATATCATTTAATCATTACATTTAAATAAAGTAGTTACTGTGTACAATGAACTTAATCATGTTAATGTCGCTTCATTGGTGAGGAGTGGAAAGAAGTTTACGATTAGTGTAGCTATTGCTTATAGGAGTTCGCTGTCGAGTTGCTTGCTATATGATGCTGAATAGCATTTTACATTAGTTAGTTGCAATCTGTCGATAGAGAAATTAATGATAGAAAATGCAATAATTATTAACAATGTATTTGATGTTTTCATTTTCCACGAAGAGCAAGCAATTCACATAAATAAGTGATTGTTTATATATTTGTAGTACGCCTTCTGATTGACATGTTTTTTCGACAAAAATGCTTTTTTCATAGTTCAGTCTAAGTATTATTTCAATAACTAATTCCTAAATAAGTCTTCCATGCGATTATTTAATCTTCATCATTTTTCAATTAGTGAGAGCACATTCATTTTTTAAATTAAAATATATTTATCTAGCATTATCTAGAATTTAATTCTTTTTGTTTGTAAAAGCCACTTTATTTTATTTATCAATTTTTTATTAATTAATTTTTGTTCTGTTCAATCTGATGTTTTCTTTTTTTCTTTTTTTTTTAAATTTTATAAGCAAAAATAACGAACACATTATGACTAGTATAGATTATTTACATCGAGCCCATTCATATTTTGCTTAACAAGAATAAGGTTTAACATCATGGTATATTGCAAGAAATTTATATTGAAATGTTAAAAATAATTTAAATTCTATAAATTGATTGCTAAAAGATATTAAATGTTTTTCTGAAAAAAGTAAACAACGGTGTATATAAATTCCATAATTAAATACAGTGAATCGCCAAGATCTAGTGCTTTTTGGAACATAATGTCCCGAGTTTAATCTCAGATGCTGTATAGTAACTAGCGATGGATGGATTTCGACTTTTGCATGCACATCTGTCAGAGTAGGTGCTTGGGAGTTTTCAGGGTTTCCTCATGTGCGAAACTCATTTCCGACAGTATATGAAAAGACCTTCCCTTCAAGAAAAGCAATTTACACTGTTGATGAACATCATTAAAATGACCTTACTACGCCCTATGGATAGGTTTACCAGGTTTTATAGAAAATTTCAACCGAAACATCAGAATAACCCCCAGCATCCGGGGGATCAATGACATGAATAAATGGTTATTAATTAGGAAACTAACTCGGGGATTAATAGTAAATGAGAAAAGCATATAAATTTCAACACTATTTCTTCCATGTTAGAATTGATATGCTCTTTAAATAAAAAGAAACATTTTCAATGAGGAGTAAATATTTGAATATTTAGAGTACTTTTCATTAGTTATGACTTTTTTTTTTAGATTTTTATTGGCTTAAATCTTGCAAAAATCTTAATAATCTAATCCGAATTCAATTTTACGTATCATCAAAGCTAACCATCACAAACTAATATTCTCTGAACTGGTGCTAATATCTAAGGTAAGTAGAAGGCAAAAATTTTGTCTGAAAACCGTAACTGTCCCCGTCAAACTGGGAGATTTAGCCTGCCCATTAGGATGTCCACTATACGGTGTCAAAATAACCAAATACAACCTACTTTGTCGTCAAGTCATATGAAAAAAAAAATGAATAACCATTTCTTTCCTTATGACCTACAAATACGACCCACTCTGTCAATGAAAAGTTCATCCGGAGGACCCTTTAGAATGTCCACTACGGGTGTCAAATAATATACTTTTTTTCAAATAGGTTCATTTAAATATGATACAATATCTGTAAATTGATATAGATCAGAAATGGCTAACCAATGGCACGTTTGAAAATTTTGATGGCACGCATTTACAAAATTATTTTTTTTTATAAGTTATCTTTTTTTATAGAAATGAATTATATATTTTCCTATTAAAATACCGCATGAATTCTGTCGAAGTATATAAAGATGCGCATTAGATAAAAATTTTTGCATATCCAGTTTCGACTTTTAATGTTATTGCATGTTGTTGCCGTGACAGCGCCCGAATCATACGACAGATTGCATTAGTCATTTTTTAATAAACTGTCGTCTTTGAAACTTCAGTGAATTGTTAAAAAATATAACCATTTATTGTAAATACATCTAGTGTTATTTTTAGGTAAATATTTTTTTACATATTAATTTTATAATCTGCATTCCTTTACAAGAACATATTGCGTCACGACTGTAGTTTTAACCTGTAACAACCTTAAAGTTAACCTTAAGGTAACCAAAAATTTGTTAATTTAAGAAATTATTGAAAGTAATCAATCAAATAAGTAAAACTGCAGAAGATGAAATTCTAACTACATGGAATTGCATTCCTGACACATTTAATTGTTTAAAAATATTAGCAAAGGCAATTTTATCAATATTTTCATCGAGGTGGGCATGTGAATCTCTATTTTCAGAATTAAATTTTATAAAAAATAAATAAGAATAGAATGACGGATGAGTCGAGCTCTGCATGCGTATTGTTAAAATTAACTAAATATGAACCACATATTAAATCTTTATCATCTCGTGTACAGCAACAGAAATCACATTAAAACTAATTGTTTTTAACGTGAATTTTGTTTTTAGTATATTGCTCTTTGTAAAACATTGATTAATAAAAAATTGTTTAAAGAAGAATTGCTTTTATATTTTTTTATTTAATTATACTTACATATAGTTTCACCAGGCTATAACATTTCGAATGAAATTTTATTGTGGCACGTTACCTATTTAAAAAATAATTTTTATGACCTTGTGGCACGGGACATTAAAAAAGGTTCGCCATCCTTGATACAGATAATATAAGGATCATTTTTCTTATCTGTTTTATAAATAAATTCCGAAATATATTTTAGCATAAAGTTAAAAATAATTTTATTACTTTATTTTTTAAATGTGTGTGATCAGTATTTTAATTTAAACAAAACATTTATTGTTGTATTTAAAATTAAATACGAATGTTTCGTTTCTCTCTCTTTCTCTCTCTCTCTTTTAATGAAGAACTAACTTAACAGAAAATTATCATAAAAAGTGGAATCCAAGTTTTTATATGCTTCCATGCTAGAGGAATCATTCGAACCTTCGAATTGTTGAGTCAAAGGTTAGAATGATAACCATTCAGTTCAACTTGATTTAAATAATTCCCAGGAATCAGGCAATATACAGTGTCTTTTTATTTTAAGACTCGGTTGATGAATTGGAGACTTAAACAGGCTCAGTTTCACACTACATAAGTGGAGATTTTATGAATTAAATAGTATCATACCGAAAAATCTCTTTAGTTAAATCAAAATACAGCTTTTTTGCATTCCATTTACAAAATAAATACTAAATAAATAATACACCACGCCAACTCATTTAAGGAATTGTATTATTTTTTAACATCAAACAAAACATGAATTTTTGTAACTTTTTTACCACAGAATATCATTTTGATTAACCTTTTATTTTGATTTTAAAATTTTGTTTGGACTATTTCAAAATTTAGACTATTATCAAACATCGTCTATTTACAAAGTCCATAATAACTATGGACTTTGTAAATAGACGATGTTTCGCGCGAGGACTTTTTGAAACATCTATAGAAAGATTTTTACGAGATCATTCTAGATCCACTTAAAATCGATAATAGCTGCAAAATCAATGACTCTTTGATTTTTGCAACGGAAAAATATCCTGAATGGAAGTGCTAAGTTACAGGGTTTTTCCATCATCTTAATAATCAGTTTTTCCATTTCGTTTCGACTCAATTTCTCTTCAGCAAGACTAATAGGTTACAAAATTTGACAGCTGATTCAAGTTCTAACAAGCTTGCGAATTATATTTAAAGACATTGTTGTGTTCCTCAAAATTGCTGTTTGAATTATTTAACAAAAAAATAAATCAGCCTTTCGAATAAAACATAAGAATCAGAAAATTTAGGTTCGAAAATTGAGAAATATATTGGATATAAGAATAAAGTTTTTTAAAATTAGATTTAAAGTACTTTTTTTTTCTTAATGAATTAAAAAATGAAAATTTTATAAACAGAATTAAAACACGGATTTGATAAAATAAAAAATTTTTTTTTACAAAACGTCAATGTAAAGAGCAAAACATTTTTAATTTAATTTGAAAATAAATATTTAATTTGATTAAAAAAATCCTAAATAATTCTATAAAAATTTTCTAACTTAACCAAGAAAAGAGAATTTCTTAATATTATCAAAGAATAAGAATTTTCTAGATTAATTGTAAAATGCAAATCTACAAAAATTTGAATGGAAGAAAATAGAGTTCATTTAATTTTACAAAATATGAAATGTATTATTTTAATTTTTTGTAAAGAAATCACATAATTTGTGTGTTTAAACATTAAATATAAAATATAAAGGGTTTTAATCTAATCCATAAAATATAGGAGAACTAAACATTCTTTATTGGGAGTGTTTCAAATAACGAAAATTGGACCTATTTTTTTTTATCAGGATCTTAATATTAAAATAAAAAAAAGGATTTTTATATGATACATATTTCTGTTTATTTTTATCGAAATGTTTCCTTAAGATCATTTTGCTCACATAAAAGTCATATTACAGATATACTTCCAAGAAGTTATGAACACAAAAGTTCCAAATTTCTTTCTTTAAGATTCCAAAGATGAACGATACACTGATGTACAAAACGGCACAAAATATTGATTTCCTTATTACGGTTTGTTAAAAGTTTCGCAGAATTACATTTTCTAGAGATAAGTGCCAATTTTTTTTCCCTTAACGACTCTTCAATTCACTGAATTGGAAGCTCTTAAGACATTAATGTCTTTGAGACACTGATTTCCGACAATGGATCTCAACGATATCATTCTATAAGTTGATAAAATATTAAATGACTGCAAAAAAAAGACAAAAGTAATGCGTATACTGAGGTGGTATAGCGTTGTTTTAAAGATTATTCTAAGAAATACAAGGTGGGTGGAAGTGCATTTGACTAAATGAGGAGGACATTATATGACATAAAGGCAAACATTGTACGAAATTTTAGCGGTGTTTTCGTCTTTTATCAAGAGAAATTTGCAATTTAGATTTTAAACTGAGCTGTCGAAAGGCAAACACAAAACAAAATCACAAATTTCACACCCTTATTTATTATCATTGATTGATTCAAATTAGACACTTGCCTATAGACGATTAAAAGATCTACATTATTCCTGCCAGTAAATGTAGTTAAGAAGATTACACTAAAAACTTATAAAATCGATATGATAAATACGATAAAAAATCAATACTGGTAAAATTGGAATTTTGTTGCATTTTGCTATATTAAATCATATATATTAATGAATCGGCAGAGCTGTTGTTGTTACTTATCTTAGGTTGTCTAGCTAAGCTAGACAACCTCCATAAAACCAAAAATATCTAAAATGTCTAAAAAATGTGATAAGTCCCGAAGGACATCGTCTTTCTTAAAATTTAGGCAGGTTAAAGTATGTCCAGGGAAGGCCATGTTATATACAAAGTTAAATCCATAGTTAAATATAATATTCTTAGGTTGATAATTAGTAATAAACCCAAAATACGCGGTGAAAGGATGTACGAGACGTTTGTGCTCATTATTTTAGATGGAAATATTTATATAGTGATTATCTTTTATGTATGAATTTAAGAATAAAGACAATTCAGACTTTTTTAAATAGACCTTAAGAAATCTAGACTCCTATTATTTATATATTTTGGCACTGTCAAACGATACCATTTTAAGACACAAGGAATCTAATCGACCATCAGAAGCACAATGCTAAATATAAATATAGTTAGCATGAACCAACACTGCGTATCTGATCTATAAAGATTAAATAATTACATTAACTGCTTACGCATCATCTCATTGGCCATTTTCACCAAAAAATATGTCGCCAATTTATAAATTTTATGCATTTTTTTTTCAAAATTTGTCAGGGGAAAAAAGAGCAATCAATTTATATTTTCATTGAAACAAATATATAAATACTTTATTTTTAATTCATATTACAGTTAAATAGATACACATAAAACTTAACCCCCCAATTTATATCTTGCATCACTAAAAATAAAAAAATATATTAAACGTGAGTTTAAGAAATTGCAACACTTGGCGGTAAATCGTAACATCTGATGAAATACAGTTTTCTTCGAAATGGTTGGCGAGATGATATACGTAAGTACTCATTAAAATTACGTTATTACTCCTAATTCGTGCGTCTTAAATTTTCTTTTGTCAGAAGCACTTATCTGAGGCACAAAGTTTTCCTTTTTAAAATAAATTATTGTGCCATCAGACTGTTAAAAGCAGTTTTTAATTTATATAAAAAAAAGTCAGCGTTTTGTGGATTTTCCAATTCTTTCTTTCGTTGTAATTCAAAATGAAAGTTCGTAAAAGTGGTTGGTATTTTTAAAATTCCAATTTTTTTAAAATAAAGTCATTGTATTTATTTTTTTAAAATTTGCAATTGACAAATTATTGCTCCAGGTGTAAAGTTATAGATGTCATGATCAACTGACACCACTTCTAAGAAACATTATTGGATATTGCTAAAATCACCAGTTAAAATTGAATAAACCATTATTTTTAAGTAAATAAGCGAGAATTTAAGAACAATAAAAAATCTCGCGCACACACACACATTCCAATTTCTTTCATATTACATAAGTATAACATTCGTGCTTACCAATTCTAATTAATTTCTATTCCTTTTGTTGATGCATTTTCTAAAAAATTCGCCAAGTCAGTTAGGCGAAGGAACTTTATATTCTCGCACAATTCGCGGAACCGTCGTTCTTTAGCAGCACAGTTTGATGCAAAAAAGATAACCATGTATTTTTTTTTTTTTTTTTTTTTTTACTTTCTCGGTATGAAATAAAGTAAAGAGAGATGGACCTTGAAAAGAACCCAGCCAAAAACTATTACTCTTTTTATGTGAGAAAAATAAATAATTTATGTAACATATTATAAAACCAGTTTTAAAATTTTCTATTAATTGAAATACTAATAACAATAATTATTTATATTTTAATTTTTTATTATAAATTTACATTTTAATTACGTTAGAAATAATTTAATTCCAACAAAATTTTTGTATTATTTTTTAAAACTATATAATATTTAATATATTTTTGAATATTAATTGATTTGTCGTTTTTAACAATTTTTTTTTTTTCCATTTTTTTTTTTTTTTTTTTTTTTTTTTTTTGAATGATTTATTTATAGTCATTGCTGATTGTGTAAATTTTTAAGCAACTTGAAAAATCTTAAAATTCTTAAGGAACTTATAGAAATATGGTTAATTTCTTAGTAACTCAAAGTTAAGTTCACAATGACACATATTCATTGTTTCCAACAAAGACACAATGTATTTTTCGATAGTAATGACATATTTGAGTGATTATCTGTAATATGTCTTTTCTTTCACCTTTATACACGAAGATAAAGTAAAATGTTAGCGATTTCCATTTTCTTTTTCTTAGGCGTCAGTATTCAGGAGCCTCATTCACTCCATCTTCTTTTACCTTCTCCATTTGATCACGCGACTGCTGACATTGAAAAAGATTCACTTATTGCTTTTAGAGACTCTTTTTATTACTTTAGAATATAGGCTTCAAGAGAACCATTGTTTTAGCAATCAGAGTTTTAAATATAGTTCTCCTGAAATAGCAGTTTTATAAAATCTTGCATAAATTATTCTTTCTAAATTTAACTATTAAAGCATTAAAATGATATTTTAACAATATAATGATTATTATTAATCATTTTTATGCATACTGTTTTTATATTATACATATTATTTATATTATATGTATTATGCATATTATTTTATTCATATATTATAATTACAATTATAATGATATTACTTCGTAAATATTTGCAGTTAAGTCCCACAAGATCGATAGAATGAAAATCTCAGTATACTGAACATTTTTTATTGTAGAAGAAAATCATGACAAATTCATATTTTAATTATGTAAGAAATCATTTTAACCAAATGAAATTTTTGTTATCTTTAAAAGTTAATTTTTTTAACATTGCATAGTGAGCAGTCATTTTAGACGAAACCAGTTATAAGGCTTTTTAATATTCATAGTGCATTTTTGCTTTTGGAGATAATTTTTTTAATAGATAGTGAGAAATATACGGATGTAGAAAAGAAAACAATCTAGAAAATTCCTCTTCACACATGCCAACATTCCCTTTTTTCAACAGAGGCAGACATTAAACTGCATTCTTCCATTCTGAAATGCTCTATCCTTCAAAAGACTATTGTATGTCCCTTGGGTATGTACTAGGACACCATCTTGCTGACTAGTTATGGCTTAAGGAAGGCTTATTATGCTCCACCACGAAATTATCTCCTGGAAGTACTTTCCATAGATAGTAGGCAACAGTTTCTGCTATAGCAAGGAAGTCTTCGGAAAACTGTCAAGCCCTTATTTCTGCCTACGTGTGTCCAGAAGGAAGAAGTACAATATCCATCTACAGATTCTCAACAAAGTGGTTGCGATCGAACACGATATTTTCACACTGAAGATATTGGGTAAGTGAGAGGAAAACATCGCAAGTGTTTCTTAGTGATGAATGAGTACAATCCATGTAAAGCCATCATGGGCAACATGTAATGGATGTGATGCCCAAATATTTCAGTGCAATCTCTTTGTGGTGTCAATTATGATCACGTCTAAAAATTTCTTCAGTTTACCTTTCTAAAACCTACGCTTATTCTTCCATTAAAAACTCACGATGAGATTCGAGTGCATTTTTTATAATAAAACTGCAGGTGTGTGTATATATATATATAAACACAATTTCAAAAGTTTTCAAACAGTTTAAAAGTTGAAAGGAAGCGTGGTGGCTTGATGGTAACGTTTCACACTCTCATGGCACAGATCCTTGGTTCGGTCCAAGGGATGGGCAAGGTTGACTCAGCCTTTCAGTCCTTCAGTGGGTCGATAAACTGATTACCAAGCATGCTTGGGAACTAAAAACTGGAAGTTTCACCTTAGGCTGACCAACTAACAGGGACATTTGCCTCATACCCCATTTAAGTAAACAAATATATATAGGCACTTTAGGCCCTGACCCACATGAGCTGTCGTACTACAGGTTCAGTTTTTATTTATTATTATTTTGTTAAGACGAAAGGCTGTGAATGTCTAGATTTAATGAAAATAGCAGCAGTTTATATCAAAGAAAGTGACAAAGAAAAATATAATAAATTACATCACAATTTGATTGGGTATTTTTGTTACATTTGTTATTCCTATTATCTCATTCCAATTAAGAGAAAATAAAGAAACATTTTTTAAATAGGAACAACAAAAATATACAAGCGAAAAAAAATAAAAATAAAAATTATGAACAATCGAATCTTTAAACTACGGTAATTTCCATGTCTAATAGATCATTGTGTAAGTAAATTTTTCTTTCACTCATGTAATAATCATTCGTATTGTTATTTTAAAATTACATTTTCTCTTTATAAAGATTGTGCACCTTTTTTCCTCATCTTTAGAAATATAAAAATCTACTTCAGATCAACAAAACAGCAATCTTTGATATTAATTCATTGAAATTTTGCTTCCAATTCAATTACAAATAGTTTGCAAATGAAAATATTTATAATTACTATTTTTGTTAATAACTTTTGCATTTGAAAATAAAAATACAAAATTTTATTGAAATCTCAAAAATTTTAACAATTTAATGACTTTTAATATTAAAAAATCTTTTCATATTGTTTAATTTATATAATCAATTAAATGATTTTGAGATTCATTTCAATTTGCAAAAATGTGATTCATTTCAATTTGCAGTAATTGAGTTGATTTTGAAAAAGTTGATTTATATATAATAAATTATCAATTTTTTGTTGTTTTGGGTTTCTGTTCGATTATTAATTTGAATTCGTAATACGAGACGTATCCATTCGATTTTATAAATCTTAAAATTATTTTGTTAATAGGATTTTTGTGATTTATTAACTTTCGTTCGTTTAATTTTAATGTCTCCCCATTAGAGTAGAAATTAAAAAAACTACAAATTAGAAATTTTTAATGTTCATCATTCGACTATACTGTTTAAATTACCCGACGCGCGTGTTAGAATTATTTCAGATTATCTTCGATGGTCTTCTAGTCTATGTAATTTTAGTAAAATGTTATATTAAAAGTAAAAATATATCATTTATGTTTACGACATAGTATATCGCTTTTATTGAATTCATTTATTATTTCATATTGTAAAATCTACTGTTTAAAACGTAGTTAACCTTCTACTAATTTTGAACCACATTCCAGAAACGAGATCGACACCTGAGCTGACACCGACTTTTTCATATTTACATTACACAGAGAAGATAAATTCGACTTCTCAGAAGATTACCTGCAAAGGTCCTATCAACACGATGAGCTTCAATGAAACTAAATATTCAACCCTTAAAATCAATGCTTTTCTCATCCAGTCTACATTGGTCCAATTACACTTTCAACTTCCATAAAGCATCTGAAGGGTATTTAATCTGTTCATTGTTTTTCACTGGCGTGTTTCGATCTTCTAACTTTTTAATATCTATCGTATGAATAATGGAAGAGACTCCTCTGGGACGGAAGAAAACCAGGAAAACTTCTGAAGTATCAATCATTAGAAATGCTTTTTTAACTTTATTTATGCAGACGCGATTCAACTTCCTGCGTCTTCACTCAGAGTTAAATATTTCTCTTATATTCTCAGTAGGATAAGCCCTATATTGATAAAGTGCACTTTTCTACTTTACGAAATCCTTTATGATAACTTACATCTTGTGCATAGGATGGCAATTTATTAAAAAAAAATTTTAAATATTATTTATTTGAAATGTAAAGATTTTGGCTCTAAATTAGTAATATTTTTGCACATTTTTAATAGAAAATGGCGATTATTCTTTTTAAAAATTTAATTCAACAGTACTATCGAAGGAAATATAGATTGATAATTTAAGTAGCCACTTAATAAATTAGATGTAATTTGAAATCTCCAACAATTCCGTGATAGGAATTTACTTAAATTTTCTCTTTTATTTTAATCTCACTTTTATGGTTAGATTCAATTCAAATAAAACAAATTAAAACAAGAAGTATATTTTTAAAGTGAATTATTTTCAAAGAAATATCATGTAAGCATTAATTTAATATTACATTGTTACAAAATCATAATTTATTATACTAGAACTTGCAAAGACAAGTAACATTAAAGATGGATATTGAGGAAATATAAACATAATTATATAATTTCTATTAGATTCGTAACTTTTAAGCGAAATAATTAAAATGTAAAAACTACTAAAATAAATAAAAATGTTCTTAAAAAAGTTATTTAGCAAATTATAAATTGTGAAATAAATTTTTTAGAAAAGAATTTTTACAGTTCCTAACTAATTGAAAAGAACTGATTATTTATTATATTGAAGTAAATTATTTAATATATAATTATTAAAATTAATTTATTTTACAATTTAATTTGTGCAGTATTTTAAAAGCAATTGTAAGCATTTATTTCAAATTTTCAGAATATAGTATTACCTCATAAGATTTTCATGAATTGGTTAATTAATGTTCTTTTACTGCAGTATTTTTAGCAATGTAATGTCCTGTTAAGCAAACTTTTTATTAATCTTTAAAAAGTTAAATACGAATTTTAAAACTGAACACATAAATATTCTAATTCTAAAGATTATCATTTAATTTCGTTTACTTTATATGAGATGTAAATTTTCAAGTGCAAAGTTTTCTTCCCTGCAGTGATATCTTTTATATTTACATATTGTGTCTTAATCAAATTTTAAAAATTTGCAAGCTTATTAAGAATAATATATACACTAAAAGTGAACTCACCTACATAAATTAGAACAATTTTGCCTTTTTGAAGGAAGCTTGCGAATTCTCCTAGGCAGCAAAACTAAATTATCCACTGACCAGATAACCAATGATCGGAAAAAAAAAAAAAAAAATAGCAGTCTTGAACCACCGACACGGAAAAAAACTGAAAGAGGGCAAATATATAAAACACTTCCCCTACAAACTTGCTTCAACACTTTCCCTGCATCTGACAGACATCTGACATATTCGTGCGAGTGGCGATGCAGGGAAATCGGAAAAAGCGTCTACAGTGCCCTCTAGTGGAATGGGAAAGTAACATTTCTAATTATTATTATTTCTGATTCCCGGGGATAAACGTGTTATCTTTTCGAACAATGGGATGGCTGCTTTTTTTATTGCTCAGATGAGATGAGATGCTGACTGAATAGATGTACAAGCGGCGAAACGGAACAATGCTTTTTCTAATATTGTTGCAGCTCATTTTCTTGGAGACATAACAAAGGATGTACAGGTCACGTGATAGCAGTACTGTGCACAGACAGATCATTGATTAAAAGTTGAGTGACTGCTTATTCATTCGCAACGCTGAAATTGTAAACTGTCCAAATAAGAGTTGAAATATTTTTACGTGAATAACTATAAAGTAACACAAAATTATTTGTGCTATTGTTTTCTTGATCACTTTTTTGAAGGATTTATTTATATTCTAGAATTTTGCTAAATATTGCAACAAAGTTTTAAAAAAAACTAATTTGGACAAAAAAAGCATTTGCTTGACTATTGAGTTCCGCTTATTAAAATGCTTAGATAAAATGTATAATTTTTAATTATGTATTTAATTTTAAATCTAAACTTAATTTACACATTTTTTTAAAAAAAAAATTAAAATGTAACATTTCTAAATATGATAATGTCATTGTCTTATATTAAAATTTGGCCTCGTTATGCATAATCGAATTGCTAAATTTTAATACACTTTCAGAATTTTATATAACCTATTATGAAAATGATAATGCAATATATAAAAAACATGTTAACATAAAAAGATTAATAATTAATGTCTCTTAGAAAAATAGCGTTAAATTTTGGTATTTGAGAACTAATTAATTCATTAATCACTGTATTGCTAAATATCATGTTACGATATTTCACTTGAAGTTAATAGTCTCTATATGGAAATATAATACACTTTCTCACATTATATGAATAAAGTCAAAAATGCAAGTGTATCAAAGAAACGTCAATATTTAGTGAACAGATATGGTTGTCTCTGAAATAATGGAATTTTTTTTTACAGTTAAGTGTAATAATATATATATATATATATATATATATATATATATATATATATATATATATATATATATATATATATATATATATATATATATATATATATATTTGCTTTTATATTTACGAACTTATATTAAAAGTACCGTTTGTAAACTTATATTCTGAAACAAAATTTTTAATGGAAGCTTTTTTAGTAAGTACACTCGTATCCATAAAGTAAGGATAATTTAAGTTCAGGCAAAGAAAGATACAAAAGGAAAGCAAATGTGACTTATCTTTAAAGTCTATTTATTAAACAAAAGGTAAAGAGCAAAAAAAAATGCTATATGTTTGGCATCATTAATAAAAATTGCGATTTTTACTCCCTGAAGCTAATTTTAAAAAAGAACCTCTCTCTATATATATATTTACAAAAACCAATATAACATGGTTGGTATGATGGTTACATAATACGCCCCCCAGATGATGCAATATAGGCTGTACAACGCCTAGGCATACTGAGTTTTAAATTACCGATCTGATCTTAGGGAATGTTACACCAGTCATCAAGCAATGCTCTCCGAAATTCCGGTAGATATGTGGGAAGGGGTTGATGGGCTGCAATTTGTCGGCGAAGCATGTTCCACACTTGCTCTATTAGATTCAAGTCGTGTGGATATGCTGGCCAGTCCATACGGGTGATATTCTCTGATTGAAGGCATTCGCCTACAATATTTGCATGGTGAGAACGAGCGTTTTCATCCATAAGAAAATTCTGCACCCATAGTGTCCCGAAACAAACGTTCATGTTGTTCCAGAATGACATCCCGATAGATGTGGCCTCTCATGGTTACATTCTGAACATGCAGGTTATAGTTCTGCAACTCAGAATAATTCCTCCCCAAACGAGCAATCCCTCACCACCGTTACGGTGTCATTCAATGGTGTTCTATTGGTGGTAGCGGCTACCTGGCCCTTTCCATATGAAAGTCCGGCGAGAATCAGACTGAAAGCTAAACCTGGACTCGTCAGAAAACATCACTCTAGACCACTATTGCGGTGTTTACAATGCATTTTCTTCTACTCCAGGCTAACCACAAGCGACAGTGAGTTGCGATAAGTGGAACACATCTAACAGGCCTACGAGCATATAGACCAATGTACCCTAAGCTTCTGTACACGGTCTAACTTGAAACTGTCGTACCGGTAGATGAAGAGAGCTGATGAGACAGGTCTGATGCTGTGATCCGTCTGCTTCTTTTGGCAGTAACTGCCAAATACCGATCCTCATTCGGTGTGTAACTCGGGGACGACCAGTGCTATAACGTCTACTCACATTACCATCATCTTGGAACCGTTGCCAAAGTCCGGAGATGACACTCTGGGTGATTGCAAATTCCTCAGAAACTTCCAGCTGGGTACGTCCGCATACCAGATGGCAAATAATTCTAAAAAGTAAAACATCATCCAAATGCTTCCTTTGTGCCATAACTATGCGGCTATTGCACTGAAATGCTTTTAAAGCGCTTCTGAACAACTTTACTTCTTTGCAACCATTCCTTATATACCCCTCCCTTACACTCTCATCATTGTGACGCACTATCGGCGCCATTTGGTGGTGTTTTGTAATTTACATATTTTTCTTCAAGATGTGTGTGATAATTATACGCACACATGTCTAGTTTTTATTTTAGAGTTCAATTTCTGCGTGATTCTGAATTATACTTAATTTATGGACATGAGTGTAATTGCTGGTTACATTTACAATTTAACTGGAAACATTTTTAATTTCCTCCATTTTTCGGGGTGACGCTCCATTTACTTCAAAGCAATTTCAAAGCCGGAAAATGCTTCACTAACTGATGGTCCCATGTCGGCTTCAACTTGGACATTAAGGGCATCTTCTTCCTCGACATTTTCAATAAGTTTACCATTATTTTCAGTTTGAAATCAAGGATATGACTCATAATCCATTCTTATATATATATCTTCAGCATTAACTTCTAAACACCAAGGAAATTTCAAAAGAATGTTTCTGAATTTTACTAGTGACATATCTCTTGCTCCCTTTCTCCAATTCTCATCTTCTCCATTCTCTTACTTTTCCTTTCTTGACATTTTTTCTTTTTTTCACTTTTCTTCTCTTCTGTCTAATTTATTCTTCTGAAATTTTTAAAGCTACTCGGATAATCAGTGATTCGAATAAGCTAAGTTTGGATAGTTAAAATTCAGTTATATTGTAAAATACCATTGATGTAGCATATTTTTGAAAGCTGTAATTATGTAAACATTTTTAAAAATTTACAATTTCATAATTTGGAACATATTGTTTATATTTTATTTTTTTATTATTAATTTGGAACATGTTATTTATATCATTTCTCAATATTTGTTACATTTTACTCGCAAATAAATAATTCAAAATATTTTGAGATATCTCTAGCAAACCTTTAAAACACTTTCGAAAATTCCTGATTGGCTCAAATTATTCGGTTGAATTAACAATTATTTTTTGCAATTGTAATCATAAATTAAGCAGTGAACACAACGGCTTAAAGTGAATTCAGAATCATGAATATTTACGGGAGAAGTGAAAGTCAAGCACTCCGAACTTTGAATTAAAGAGTGAACTGGTCATTGAGTTTTGATTTTGCTTTCAAATCCAAGACTTATCCCATCTCGAATTCAAAGGATCAAAGTTAAATATCCTGAAGCATTTCTGGAATTTCCATGTAAATAAAATTTTGGATGTATGCAAATTTTGAAAAATGAATTTGCTCCTAACTGAAGTGAGCCCTAATTCCATAAAATAGCTTAGAACATTTGGAGAAAGTTTGTGATTATAACAAAAATTAGCAAAAGTCTTACAATGCATTACTTATGTCTCATTTATTGAAAGTTCAAAGTAATATTTTACATTAAAAGTCCAAAATTTAATAAAGGAGCAATAAAATTATTAAAAGTTTTTGAATAGTAAATAAAAATCCTTTCGTTTTAAGATTGATAGTATAATGTACACAATATAGAACAAACATTATTGAAAATAATTCAAAACTGAGAAGCATTTCCACTGTTGTATATTATGGAACATCATTCACTTAATATTCCTGAATATTAATTAAGATTTCCCTTAGTCTCTACCTATATTTCTTTTTTTATCATTACTAGCATTAAATCTATTTAAATTATAAATCTAAGAAATATAATAAAAATATTTAAAACACATATAATTATTCTTTACTCAATATTTGCTGTGAATTACTGAATGGTCACATTTTAGTTTTGAAGTTTAACTGAAATTAACATATATAACATGGTTGGTATGATGGTTACATAGTATGCCCCCCAGACAATGCAATATAGGCTGTACAATGCCTAGGCATACTGAATTTTAAATTATTGATCTGATCTTAGGGAATATTACACTACTCATCAAGCAATGCTCTCCGAAGTTCCGGTAGATATGTGGGAGGGGGTTGATGGGCTGCAATTTGTCGGCGAAGCATGTTCCACACTTGCTCTATTAGATTCAAGTCGTGTGGATATGCTGGCCAGTCCATACAGGTGATATTCTCTGATTGAAGGCATTCGCCTACAATGTTTGCACGGTGAGGACGAGCGTTGTCATCCATAAACAAATTCTGCACCCATAGCGTCCCGAAACAAACGTACATGTTGTTCCAGAATGACATTCCGATAGATGTGGCCTTTCATGGTTACATTCTGAACATGCAGGTTAGTTCTGCAACCCAGAATAATTCTTTTCCAAACGAGCAATCTTTCATCACCGTAACGGTGTCATTCAATGGTGTTCTATTGGTGGTAGCGGCTACTTGGCCCTATCCATATGAAAGTCCGGCGAGAATCAGACTGAAAGCTAAACCTGGACTCGTCAGAAAACATCACTCTAGACCACTATTGCGGTGTCTACAATGCATTCTCTTCTACTCCAGGCTAACCACAAGCGACAGTGAGTTGCGATAAGTGGAAAACATCTAACAGGCCTACGAGCATATAGACCAATGTGCCCTAAGCTTCTGTACACGGTCTGAAACTGTCGTACCGGTAGCTGAAGAGAACTGATGAGACAGGTCTGATGCTGTGCTCCGTCTGCTTCTTTTGGCAGTAACTGCCAAATACCGATCCTCATTAGGTGTTGTAACTCGAAAACTATGCTAAATATTTTTAAAATTAACAATTTATATAAGCTTTATTTATTTGAGAATTTACTATCAATAATAATTTCCAGATATGTTTGATAATATTAGCTTGACATAATCTAATTTTATACAAAACACAAATATTTTTACTTGTAACTAGATATTAGTAATCTAATCTATTAAAAAGAAACAAACAAAAATAAGAATTTCTTAAAGTTAACAATGAAAAACTATTTCAATAAACCCTTTCATTATCTAAAATTTTTTTAAAATTTGAGAGAAGTTTGCTTGGTCATACTTTTTTTATTATCATTCTTTTAAAAATAAATAAATCAACAAATAGATATGATATTTAAATTATTTACTGTTCACATATTTGATATCATTCCTAAATCAAAAAATGTTTTTGAAATAGAAATGTCCATTTTATCAACAAAAATCTTTCAAGCAATGGCAACTTCATACCCTGTAGCTATTCTAACAATATTTTTATTTTTTATTTTTTTAATGAATACCTATAAAAATATGCTTATATTTATTAATGAAGTTCATACTTAAATGACACCATAAACTTTGAAAGTTATTTCTCAAAATTATATGGCATTAATTTCTTAAAATTAAATAAGTTTTCAGAACAAAAAAGATGTTCATTGATGTAATTCTTTAAATGATTCAATGTAGTTCTAATTTAAAATTATTCTTTTTCCAAATGATATTTTCAAATTTTTTATATTTTGACTAAAACGATAATGGTAAAACGATATTTTGTTCCAAAATTGACTCTGTTCCTTTAGAGGCGTCCATTTATAGAAAACATTTTGAGCATCAGTGAAATCAGTTTTTTTGAATGGTAACTGTTATTTTTGACAACTGTTGATTTACATGCAAAAACAGCTGAATAAACTGCATAGCTAATTTTAAGGATTTTATCGAGACAATTTGTTTTAGTTAATAAAATGATCTGATTGGAATAGTTTACGTTTAGCATCGGATAAAGAACTCTTTTAAAACCGAACAACGCATCTTCTTGGACTGCCATATTTGTAATTCGGATATAGTTATATTCGTTTTAGGATAAGGCAGATGGTATACTGAGTAACGGTGTTTTGATTTCCTCACACATTCTAGAATAATATTTTGTAGACTATTCGCTAAACTTTTGCTTACAATAATGTGATAGAAATATTTTATAATTTAAAACATTTATATATAAAATTTATCTACACACACAAAGAAAATTGATGAAATGAATGTGTTTTTTCGGGCTTTGTTTTATTCGTATTATATATCCATTAAAATTTTCAGAACGTGATGTTGAATTTTTTTCTCGGAAAATAAGTAAATGAGTTTATTTATCATCAGACATTTGCATTTAGTTTGATTACTAGAATTACTTGCGAATTACTAGAAAATATTTTTTTTTATATATATTTTACAAAATAAAAGTTCTAAAAGAACTTATTGGCCAAATTGAAAGCACATTTTCCATTCAGAAGTTTGGGAATATGACTTTTGAGAATATAATGCAATTGTATTTATTATTTTATTTTTATAAAGCAAAGTAATTTCAGTAAAAATAGACTCTCATGAATAGTGTACATCTTTTATTGTAGAAAAAGAAATACACTTCTTGAATAAAGGAATATTAATGTGCCTGTTACTGAAATACCGTGTCGTTTTAACAATGAGGAACTGCTTACGGCGCATTAACTACACATTTACTGTAAATAGTTTTAATAAGGCTTACCTATAAAATAGCAAAGCCATATGCTATGAACTAACTTCCAGAGAGATTTGGAAAACCAACTGAAAGAATTTGCCGAGACACAATTGCTTAAATTTTTTGAGCAAAAACAAATAAACAGCGTAAGGTCAATATATATATGTTGCTCTGTACATATATCAATAGACAAAGAAGTCGGTTATAGCATTTAAATCATGCAAAAATATAATTAGTGTGATTAAATTATTTGCATAAAATAAAGGCAAATAATAATTAATAAAATAATATGTGAAATATATTTGATATTATTAAATTAATTGGGAGATTAGCAAGTTTAAAATAACATGATTATTAACATTAAAAGACCATACTGAACTTATTAATTTATACAATTTTATAGGTATTATTTATTGGTAATTATATACTACCCTTCTAATACGAATTGTAAGGTCATTTCAAAATTAAAATTTTGAAAAGAATACATTTTTGAAACAAGTTTAAAGAAAAAGTTGTCGTTTTCCAAAAACGCAGAGGCTAAAAAATTTAATTCCACTGAAAACTATTTTGTGTTGCTCTATTAGTATGATTCATGTTGTCTGAAAACAATCTTGGAAAATTAACCGTAAATAACAGAACAAGCATTTTAAGGAATGCATGATTATTCTAACCAGACAATTACAGTTAATATTTACAGTAACGGTAAAAATACTTTACCTCAATTTCAAAACTACTTAACCTAAATAAAAAATAAAAAATAAAAAAGCAAGAGTTTTTCATGACTTATTTAATGATGATCTGTAGCATTATTATAATAATTTAATTCTAAAATCTAGAGATTTTATTAAAGTAATTGAGAGAAAAAATGTCAAAAATTTCAATTTACATTATAAATAACAATAAACAAAAATTTACGCATATTATTAAAATTTTGATTTTGGCAATGCTAAAATATGAAACCGATTTTATTTGTTTCCAAACAAGCATTTTAATTTTAGTTTGTTCAAATTAAAAAATATAATGTTATGACCCTTTGGCTTTTAATCTTGGTAATAATTGGAAAATTTTTTAAGCCAATTCAGTTCATTATAGAGAAAAATTACCACATACGTGAATATATTGCTTATATTACAACCTCTTATTGTGCATACATTCACAAGATTTTGATAACTATAAATTTACATAAAATCGTTTATGCTACATATATGCTTGCATTTTCGATATCTTAGCCTCAGTTTTTTTCTTTAGAAATTTAACATTTAACTGTTTATTTTTCTAAAAGCTTTTGGACCTTTTTTAATATAATAAATATTATATTGAATAATTATAAATTATTTAATAAATTATATTAAATAACTTAACTTATATATAAAATATTTAAATAATTGAAATATATACAATATACATTAACAATGCAATATTAAATTTAGTTAAGTGCTGCCATCTAGTAATTTTTAATGAGATTACAAATCTTAAATAAAATATGTGAATAAATAAAATAAGAAAATCGAAAAAATATTAAAATTGGAGTAAAAAAGGTTTTGTTTGTTGGTATTTAAACAAGCATTTGCTTATTATTAATATGATAATATATTCATGTATACTTCATCATGCTGTTATTGTAAAGATTATCTCGTTTATAAATATTATGTAAAAAAAATTAATGCTGAATAATACAATTCAGCCAAAAGAATTCAACAAATATATTCGAAACTATGGCTCCATGAACACAAATATATATATATATATATATATATATATATATATATATATATATATATATATATATATATATATATATATATATATATATATATATATATATATATATATATATATATATAAATAAATAAATAAAAGAAATAATGGACGAAAATTTTCAAAAAGCAGTTATAAAATTTAAAATTTTTTTCTTAAAAGGAAATCCAAAGTTAACAATAATTTTCAATGTCTAATATATTTTTAGATTATATAAGTCAATTTAGCTGAACGTGTAGGTTAATCCCGATTAGTAGTTCATTGTTAATTGATAAGTTAGTAATTTTTAAGAAATTCAGTCAAAAGAATCAAATAAATCAATATAAAATCAATATCAATATTACTCAATTTTTTATGTTATCAAAAGTAAGTACGAAATTCTTGAGAATTACTGTTTGTTTGCTAAGAAACTGTTAAAGAACGAAAATATTCATCATTAATTTTTTTAAGTAGGAGAAAATCTTTAAAACATTATGTAAAAGAAGTAAACTTTTCTTATTACAAATTTAGCTATAATTTAAAATTTCCAGATTTCAAACTAATATAATATAACTAGTGCTAGATGAGTATTAGCATAATACACGCAGTACAGAGTGTTGATATTATTAAATTCACTTGTGATCGAAGCTTATTCTCAGTCATACTAATACTTCATTTAGTTATCTGTAAGTTAAAATAGGTAAGAAATTTGATAACGGATTCGTAGGAGATTTAATTTAAAAATTGATTGAATGTGAACAAAATATTTATAATCTTCTGAATAAACATAAATCTAACCAAATCAATTGTCATGCTGATAAAATGAACCTACCAATTCAAGAATATTTTTATTAAAAATAATAATATAAAAATGAATTATGTAAAAATAGGGGGAAAATGTGTTCTGCTTTACTAAGAATCAATGACTTAAATCGTAAGATGTTCCAAGTTTTTTATTCAGTTGTGTAAAAAACAACTAATCACAACGAAATCCTAAACAAAAGGTAGCCAAGGAACCAGATTCGTATACGCTTCTTCTGAAAAGAAATATGGCTTTTAAAAATTGAATACGAATTTGATGTGTCGACACCATAATTCAAAGAAGAATAGAAAAAAGAAGTCGTAATAAACATCGTGTCGTGTGAAGTATACAGTAAGCAATTCTTCAAATTTATTAAACATTCTTTCGTCAGCACAAGTCTCCTTTCGAAATTGTCACCAATGATAAATATACTTTTTTGACTGTACTCATCTCAAAAAATAAATGCGAATTTAAATGTGAACATTTTTTTATACAATATTTGCTGTTATTTGAATGAATTATGAATACAATATTGTCTTTTTCTAAAGATTTTCAGTTATATTCACAAAAAAAAAAATAAACTGAATCCTTACGTTTTACTAGATAACTGAATTGTATGAATTTTGTCAAAAATAGAAAAACTACTTAATCACACACACACATATTTAATTATAAAGATCAACTGAGTAAAATTTTGTTAATATTTAAACTGCATTTATTTTCAAATTTATGCCAAAAATATTAAATTTTGAAAAGCTTTTTAACTTACAAAATTCTAAATTTATTGTTACATGCGCTTTATTTAATGTCTGTTGAATTAGTTGTTTTACACATAAATAATAGGCAGAGCAGTAGTTAGTAGTACTGAGATTATGGTTGATAATTGTAGAAAAGTGCTTAGTATTATGGTAATTTGTGCTATGTTACTGTAGTTTCGGATAGTAATTTCTCCAAACGAAATTTGTCTGTAAAATGATTTCATCATTTTGTAAACAAAGTATAAAAACAATTATAGTTTTTATTTATCCCGTTATATTACAATTTTATAAAGTTCCCTGGCATAAATAACGTTAATAAAATTTATTTTTAATCATAAATATATATTCTTCAACATTAAAGGCAATGAGAATGTGAAAGAGATAATCAGTTTGCTAACTTTTACCCTTCATCTAGAGTGACCTATGGGATAAAGAAGAGTTTTGAAATGAAAGTTGTCACTGTGGCTTAACCGGAAACCCAGCAAATAAAAAATTTGCTTATATTTATTATACATTTATTCATAGATTTGTCAGGCGAAGTAAATTAATCTAGTTAGAAAGATGAATTCTCAGAAACTGCTGACCTGTTCTTCAGACGGCGATTCAGCACTGTTAAAGGAAGTTGCTTGTTTTTTTTTTTTTTTTTTTTTTTACATTTGTGAGAGTATTTCGACTTAAGGCCTCTTTCACACTAGACGACTTTTATCGTATGATAAAAATTCGTCCGATATTTTATCGTGAAAAGTTATTAAAAAACCACACAATACACTGGTCTTTTCCACTCTGAACGGTAAACGATATTTTATCGGAGACCAGTTTATTGCGTGGTTTTTTTTAATGACTTCTCACGATAAAAAATCGTCCAAAATTATCTTATGCGAAAAGTTATTAAAAAACCACACAATAGACTGCTCACACATGTGGTTTTTTAATAACTTCTCACGATAAATTATTGGACGACTTTTTATCGTTCTATAAAAGTCGTCTAGTGTGAAAGAGGCCTTAGTGTTTTATTTGTGATTTAAGAAATACTGAATACAAATAAAAGTTAAAATAAAAAATAGATTAAAACCTTGAATAAAAAATAAATACATATAACTATATTCAAATTTATAATTATTTTTCCTTCTTCTTTTACATAATTTCATCCGAAAATTTAAAATTAATTTTTATTTTCATCACATATCATTATTTTCATCACTCTTTTTTTCGCCACTTTGTCAGATAAGTCTAAATGTTTTCCTTGGCCATTGCTTGATGGATTGATGTACTTGAAAAATTCTTGATTTGATTGATGAATTGCGTGTTCAATAAATATCGAAATCCATGATTTTACCGAAGCATATCGTCTTGCTCAACGAAGTTGTTGTTGGTATCAGAGCACAGCATAGCAGAGAGGTTATTTCAGTTCTTGACTTGTGATGTTGTGTTTGACAAGTGGTCCTACATATGTATCATGTGAAATTCACCGTATAGCTCTTTTAATAATTCACACGTTTGGATTGTTTTTCCTCCGATTTCTTCCATCAAATGTCAAGTGCTTTAGACGGCATAGATTATCTATATGCTATTTGACTTGGCGGTATTGCTAACGGTGATGACACTGCTTCAATTGACTTCTTGAGCTTCTATTCTAACTGTGAAGTATTGCAAACCTTTAACATTGTAAATTTCTTTTCATTCATTGTATCGTAGAAGGAATACAGAAAACAATGATATTTCAACTGTCTATCATCAGGCATTTGCTTAAAAGATGGGCCGTTGTTCTTGTTGTACCTGCATGCTTCGCTGTACCTAACCAGTGATATGATGGCTCTACCAGTGATATAGAAGCAGCCGGGTGGAGCCTTCGTGATTTTGAAGCAGAGACCAAGCAGAAGACCCTCAATACTTGGTCTGCCACTTCCAGAGGTATCATTTCACTTGGAGAACATTGCGACCACGCCCAGGGCTCAGCCGCCATTAGCAAACATGAAGGATCTTCGGTCGACCGGGATTCAAACTCACTAACTTCCGATAATGAGAACGACACTCTAGCCAACCAGACCACCTCGGCCCAAGAGATTGGACGTGAAACCTTCCATCAATAAATATATCCGTTGTGTTTCCAATCCCTGTACAGTTTGAAAATCTTCTGGTTAACATACTTATTTGTCTTTTATACGAAAAATATTGCACAAAAATGCAAGAATAAATAAAAAAGGGAAGTCCTTAATCAATAAATATAAGAGAACTCTGTACCTATTTACAAAAATACTTGGTCACTTTTTTGAAGTACTTTGAGATTACGGCGTTCGAGTTCTCACAAAGCACTTAAATAATCAGAGAGTAAGTATGTAATTGAGTGATATGATCAATCTTCTTTCAGTTAAACGTAGTTTAAAATACTATTAAAATCAACCGTAACACATTCTTTAATTGTAACAAAAAATAAATAAAAATTATAGAAAAATTTACGTTTAGCTAACGAATATGTTTCATGATATTTTAAGGTTGTTTTATAATATTTTAAGCACTTATTCAATATATTATTTCATCCACTGAAATGTTTTGGCATGGTTTAACTTTCTGGTGTTTTTTGGTGTTAGATTAATCCATATGGGTGGAAGCACAGGTTAATACTCGGCATATTTACGTATATAAATGATTTTGTATTCATGTCAAGATTCGATTTAAAAAATTCAAGCGTTTACATTCGATTAGAAA
The DNA here is from genome assembly GCA_030067965.1 of Latrodectus elegans. Lineage (NCBI taxonomy): Eukaryota > Metazoa > Arthropoda > Arachnida > Araneae > Theridiidae > Latrodectus > Latrodectus elegans. Next base: position 45,558,015 of record CM057819.1, read on the forward strand.
TTATATTTATTTACGTTTTTTCTAAATTCCTATTAAAATTTTTTGAATACATGTTTTCAGATTTTTGCTGAAGAGAAGAAAGCTAAAAATCTTATGGCTTAACCCCTCTGACTGCTCAATTTGTGGACTAAAATCGCCATAAAATACGTTTTTTTTTTTATATATTAAAAATCTATATATATTGGGGAATTGAAGTATGCATTTTTTTTTTCTTTCCAGAAAAGACTTTTTATATAGATTTTTATCATGAGAAACTAAACTGTCAGAAAACCTAATTTCAGATGTTATCGCAATAAATAAATAAATAAATAATAATTTCAATTGAATTACAATTAATTATTTATTACATAATACGAAAAAGTAAAATAAAAAAACAATAGAAAATATAACGCACTGAGAAAAAACTACTTTAGAAATGAAATTTAGTATGATAGAGTTCAAAGCAGGGTTCAAGGCAAAGTACATCTTCATAGTCCTTGCACCAGATTCCTGTTTCTTTGTGAATTTTTTTTTCCATTGACATCTTTTCTTGAACAGCAAACAGCATACTGTCTTCGAGTTTCTCTTTTTATCAATTAGGTGGTATGTGGCTTGCAAAATGATGATCTGTCAATCTCAAAGAGTTCGGAGAAGAATCTTCCTGAACAACCGCTTCTATTTCCATCAGAATACTTTTATATACTTTCTTCAATCATTTGCAAACGAAATTCCAAAAGATTTATATTTTATGTTGGGTTTTGCTTTTCGTAAAGTACATAGGCATTCCACAACGATTCATCTAAAAACTGTCTGAAAATCTTGATATAATACTTCCCTTGTTGTTTTCGGAGCGTAGGGTAGCAGGGAATTTTTTGGTCTCTTAAGTCGACGTCACCCAATGTATTATTATAGTCGCAAACGACAACTGATTTCATAACAGTCTTCTTAGATTTGCGTGTAACCAAATAAGAGCTTGTATCATGAGCAGTATTTATAAGGCATACTCTCTTGTCGTGCCACTTCATGGCCATAACTTTGCCTCTTTGATAAGCGACAATTTTACCCTTGGGGATTTTCTCTTTTGAAAAATTGGCAGGTAGGTCTCTTCTGGTTTTATTCACTAACCCATAAGTATTTGTTTTTTCTGTAACTGTCTTTTTCCCATGAATCGATCAATCAAGTGTAAAACAATTTTGGTGCATTGGGTGCAAGTGGATAGTGGCTGTATTTCGGATTATACACTGCTCCATCACCTGCATATATGAGGAAATCTGAAATGTACCCACTTTCTGCTTCATAAAGGACGAAAAACTTCGAGCCAAATCTTACCCTTTTTTAGCAATAAGAATTGTCCAGTTCAGCCGACCTTCCATCTAAAACTAAAATTTTTCCCTAGTATATAGACTTCTCGAAATTTGCGTTGAAGATATTCCATTAGTTCATAAATTTTATGCAGTTTCACCATGGGTGTCGGTCTTTATCAAATTCCTTATTATTGGTAAAATGAAGAAATTACATGAGCAATAAAAAACCTGTTTCTTCCAATTACTTTTTCAAAAATTGGTGTAGATAATATTCGGCACTTAGACCAATAAAACTTTTGTTTTGGCTTCTTTATGGCTCTTTGGGTTAACAAAACTGCAAAAAATAGTGTTAGTTCTTCAACATTCGCTTCTCTCCATTTTTTCCAATGGAAATTTTCTTTACAAACTGATTTATGGATATATTGTTCAGCGTATCTATTTATTTCTTGGATTATCATTCGTAATATTTGATCATCATGAAAAAAAGTTCAAAATAACTCAGTATACTTGCATTGTTAACTATATGCACAGTAATTCCCAGATTTCCACGAAAAGGAGCTGGAGGAGGAGAAATATTCTTCATATCAATTCTGCACCACTGCCTAACGCTTTGCAAGCTTATTGAATCATGATCAGATTCCTCACTATCTAAGGAGCAGTCCGAAAAATCAATATCACTATCACTATCATAATTAAAATCACTTTCAGAATCTGATGAATCATCAGGAATATATACTCTGTCAATCGCTGAATATTTTCTAGCAGCTATTTCTGATTAGAAAAAGGCGCCAAACAAAGGCGCGAAGTTAGAATGTTAAACACAAAGTATCTTCCAATGCCTCAATTTAGTGGACGACTAGTGACATTTATTGAACAAAATCTAAATTTAACGGCTAACACTTTATATAATTTATTTCATTATTTAAACGACGAAAAAGCGGGATGCGCTCCTTAATAAAGATAGAAAAACACCTGACGGCGAAAATAGTGGGATGAGCAAATTTTACTCTATTTGATTTGTCTGTGGAAATCGCGTTATGGCATCGGCCTTCCATCCGAAATGGCGGGCTTGGATTCTCACTGAGTGCATGCGATATACGTGCTCGTTAAATCTATGCGATCATAAGTCCTGAGGTCTGTCGTTGAGCAGTTACCATGGATATAATGGTCTGGAGACCATATACTCCCCATCCAGATCAATGTCAAAATTGAGGGACTGGATTCCCTAGTGATGCCATCTATTGGAGGAGTCTTAGAGCAAAATCTAATTTTCACCTTTGTGGTGTTCTGGTTAAACGAAAGATGCACCTTATTAACTTAAATTCGCCTAGCCAAAGGCATAGCGAGCTTGGCTTGTCCGAATGTCTTAAGTAACATCGATTGATACAGAAAAGTTTCTAATAGGATAGGTATATTTTTAATTAATGTAGAAGCTATTTCGTCATCAGACTTAGCTACAAACAATATTTTGTCAAGGTGGTTGGTAAGTACTCATGATATTCTTCATTCTAAATGATTATTCTAATTAAATGTATGATTTTTGAAATGGTGCAATGCACAATTAATCAAATAACATCTCTTTGGTAACAGCAGCTATCCCTGCCAACCATATTTATTTTTATAATTCGGTCCACAATGTAAGAAGTAACGTGAGTTTTACATTCACATTATTTTCAGGAAATAATTTTCACAAATTTTTTAGAATTCTTAATAAATTCCTCCTGTGTCTATATTAACATAACGAATAAATATTGGTTTTAACACTGTGTATCTATAATTATATGTAATATTTTTCAATCACATCAATAAATGATTGAGAAATATTTTCAAAAATTATTAAAAAGAATTAGATTTAACTATGAAACAATAAAAGCAAATTATCTATTCTATTTAATCGCAATATATTTTTATCTAATTGATTTAAGTTTGAAGTATGAAAAAACCAATATTAATCATTAACTGAATTAAAGTAAATTTGAATACTTTTAACTCTTAAACGAAGAAAAGAATTTTTTTTAGTAGAATTACATTTTGATATGTAAATTTTAGATGCATGTTAATATATTAATTTTAGATTCATGTTATAAAATATTAGGTTGTTGGGAAATTAATTTCGTTTTTCCTGCATGGATCAGCTTTTTGCTAGTAAAAACCAACCACCACTTTATGACTGTGGAATCGTGCTACAACCAGAAAGATGGTAAAAGCTATTGGACTAGAATGAACAATATTCAATACAATATTCATTTGCTGCACGTTTTTCATGAAAATGAAAAACGAAAGGACTTTCCGAAAAACCCACTAAAATAATGTAACTGACTTCTTTAATATTCTTAAAACTATTTAACTCAAGATTAGGAAAAAAATTATTTGCAAACATAAGCATTACAGTTACTATCAATCTTTAGAAAATTTCTCGCCAAATTGATAACACAGAAATTGGAATTCGGTCAGCAATTCTAATTTGTGTACATTGATTCTTTTTCAATGATAGCAAACATATGAGAAATAGAATAAAATGTAGCAATATTAGCAGGCCTAACATAGTGTAATCAAATGAGTAAATTATTTTATTTATTGATTTGTTTTTGATCGTATCACGATACCAGTGTTCATTGATGTACAATAGTATCAAATATCACAAAATAAGTGTGTTTCATACATTAACCCCAAATTTAAAAATTGCAAATTAAAATTATAAATCTGAAATATTTTAAATCGTATGGAAACTGTAGTACTTCATTGTGTCAAGTGTGGTTAGCATTTAATTTTAGTTTCTTTTTCTTTGATGAAATGTTTGCAATGAACTACTCAAGAGAGCCAGTTTTCATATGAAAGAAATATGTTGTTGTTTCTTATGCCAATGGTCTACACGGGTCCAAAAGGCCCCGAAGCACACAAGTTCCTTGTAGATTTTATCCTGCTCAACACCACAGCTGCTTCCAAGAGCCAGCTAGACAATTAGAGGGTTTTTTTTTTTGGTTTTTTTTACTATATAGAGACAAATTACTTTTTTATTTGTATGTTGAAATGGTAATGAAGCTGATTGGAAAATATTGAATTTCTCAATTTCCTGTTGTAATGTGTTGAAATAAAATGTTTTTATTTTATTTTAATGAGAAGTTGGGATTTTAAAAAGTTGTTCATACACAAAAAAATTTATGTAAATTTTCTTTTGCTAATTTATTGGCTAATTTTTTAAAAGAATTAGTGATTTAATTAACAACGGATTTTGTGTTACTTGATTTTATATTATCTTTAAAATTACGCATAGTTTATATTTTCCTTTGATTATTTGACTGTAGTTTTCTTTATTTGAAAATGTTGGTAAAATGTTTACTTTCAAATTAATAATATTGTAAAAATTTGTTCAAATATATTTTAAAAATGTTTTCATTACTCATTTTCAAAGAAAATTAATATTTTATGTCAGACATTCTCGCGGAAGAAGTTCCGATTTGTCTCGAATACTCTAGAATGTGGACAAGATGCCATTTCGAGCTTGCTCAGACTTCAGTAAATTTTTTCTCATATGGAGAAAGAGAATGTTCAATTATGCCAGTTTCATTTCCTTCTTTCAGATACCATGACTAACAAATATTAGGAACATCTACAACTAATTTTACGTAGGAGATATGTGCATTAGCACGGGAGCTCCAGTCATAGATGACCACCCCTCGTCCAGTTTTAATTCCAGCCTGACTCATTCCACTGGATCCTTCTATCGCTATAGAATCTATCCTGAATGCTTAAGTTATATAAATTTTCGTGTTAAATGCAATTCGCCGTATTAAATAATTAAGACAGTAAATTTATGCAGAATCGCCGATAAAGTTTTAAACTGCGGTTAGTGAGTGTAAGTCTGAAGTCAATGGGACGAGGGGTTGTCATTTTTGTTGACTGGAGCACCCGTGCATAAGCACATATCTCCTATGTAAGAAATGAATAGAGATGTTCCTAACAAATGTTCATCTAAAATTGATGAAGGAATTTTTATCTATAGCTGAGGTGGGGACATCAGAAACAATATACGAGTGCTATTCATCGGAAGACTTGCGAATGGTGGAATCAAACCGGTACCCCCAACCATGGCATGGTATTTATTTAAACCTATAAGACATTTACAAAATGGGACGATACAAACTGCAGGCTGAAGCCTGGGCAAAAACAATAATATTAAACATAAGAATAAGTGATAATAAAAACAGATAAGAATTAGAATTAAATGAGTAATTATACAATGCATGTACTGCAATAATACAGGCTAAAATGATTGTAAATTAATCAATAGGGAACATGAGTAATAAAGAGTAAAGATGTAACAACATGTTCCCTAGAAAATTAGTATAAAATAATAATACTGAGCTTACATATAAGACGAGCTTCTCCAAATACAATTTACATAAATTAGGTTACTGGTTAAACAGGGATGATAATAAGAGAAAGATATTACAACAATACACCTAATAGGAAGGCACCTAATACATAAAGGGTGACGTACTCGAGAAAGTATAAATAGATAAAAGAGAAAAGCTAAATAATTATACAATATACGTAATCAATTATACATTTTAATACAATTGAAGTTTAGTCCATGGAGATCATGAGAATTATAGAGAAAAAATAAGATAAGATATTCCCTCAGCTGCTAACAGCGAGGAAACATACAGTTTTTGCACTTGAGGAAAAATCTTCGCAAAACGCTATATACATATAATGAGTTACAGATTAACGAGAAAATATTAAAAGCAATATTTTTCGAGCAATTTCACATTAATTAGAGAACAGGGTTTAAAAATAAGAAAAATAATGATGTAAATTATTACAGAAATATACAATGCACATAATGCATTTATACAGTTTAGTATAATAAATTAATCCATGGTAATCATGTGTAATAAGGAGCAGAGAGGCAACAATATGTTCCCTAGACAATTAGTAAAAAAAATATAATACAGAGTTTACATTTGAGAAGAAAAATTCTCCACATACTTTTTACATAAATTAAGTTACAGGTTAATATAGATGCTAAAAGAGCAAAATTTTAACAACAATACCTATAAAGAAGGCACATAATAAATAAAGGATGACAAAATTAAAAATTAAATAGATAAAAAGAAATAAAATGAAAGTACAGAAACGAACGTGGTTCTGAAAATGTGTTAGCATTTAGTTTTCTTACTTTCCCAATAACCACAATGAGTCAAAATAATTGGAAAATGACTGCATTAAATGTTTCTTTAGAACAAGCGGCACCTTCATACATAGATTCTTCAGCCCTAAGCTATGAGAAGAGTTTGTCTGGAAAAGATGGGATGGTCTGTGAAGTTAGAAAATGTGAAGGGACTGTGAGATGAACCAGTAATGGAAACAAATGAATACGAAATGATTATTAAACACAGAAAATGCAGAAGTTAAGACCAATAAATACACTAATATTTAAAGACTTACTCTAATCAAACATTTACAAATTGCTCTTGATTAATAAACTACACTTGTACTATCTCAATAAAATGTTAATATAGTTTACAAGTACCAGTACATTGAATACATAATGAAATTTAATATAATATTGTAAACACGGTGACAGTGAAATTCAAACCGGCAATTCACTCCTTCTTCTCACAATTGCTGTCATTTCTCTCTCGCACTTTGACTAGCACTAATGCTGAAGCGGGCTGAAACGCTGAAAAATTGTGTATCTAACATTTAAATTATAAAATGAATATTATATTCGCTACGCTGAAAAATTGTGTATTAAGAATTTAAATTTATAAAATGAATATTATCGTAATCCACCATTAACTCTTCATTAATAGATAAATCATGTTACATCGATTGTTTTCAGAGAGAGAGAAATACTATTGGCGAAAAGTTGTTATACCCCTAACTGTGACTTTTTCACCTTTTTTAATTAGAAACTAAGTGATAAAAATTATTTTAAATAGAGATGGCGCCATAAAATACATCCATTCAACATACTTGCTTCACAATTTATGTGTTTAATTTTTCTCAAAAAAAGCAGCAAAAGAAAAGTTTATTTTAATAACATCTTTAAGTTTAGTTTATAAAAAATTAATTCCACTGAAAATGATTTATAAAGTTTATTATCAACTCATTTATTAAATTAATAAATTGCTGCATATTGGTTACAATAAAAAGAAACTAGTTATATTCCAGGGTACATATCGCAAAAAATTTATGATAAAAACTATCAAACTATCAGTAAATTTTATAGATAGATTATTATATATAAATATAATTAGTAATTCGATTAATTCGAATTTCCATTTAAGATGTAACATCACTTGTACATTAAAAAGATGAGCGTCTGGATAGCAAGAACGCGTCGAGAGATTCATAAGCAAACCTACAACGCATGCGCAGTAACTCAAAATTATCATGTAATCTGCGCATGCGCCAGTGTTCTACGAAAGTGCGACAGTGATTGCGTTTATTTATAATTAAAATATTTATTTATACATAAAATGTAAATAAATAAATAAATTCAAATCATGTAGAACTTTGTATTTAAAAATATTTTTTATATTCATAAAACAACCTACGATATAAAATAGGGTTTTATTTTTCTCTCATGTTATTCGGTTTTGATTTTACTTGACATACATTTATGTAAAAAATTTTCTAAATATTTGTACAAAATAAAAATAATAAAAAAATTAAGAAATAAAACTTATTATTTTAGGGACTGTTAATTAAGTAATAAAAAATGCCTTTAAATATTTTTTTTCAAGATGTGAAATTTTATTTCTATTATATATGGAGATATAGGAAATAGCAATGAGATATTGTAATTCATGCAAATTATTTTGCACGCACATTACTTCTAATAATTCTCTTAGTTAAACTTTAATAAATGAAAAGTAATTTTAGCATAAACTAATCATCATAAAAATTAAGTATCAAATGAAATCCAAACAAAACGTAAATACAAATAATGGCACTGAACTTCGTATAGCATTGGACATGCTCAAAATGTCTGATCGTTTTACGTTATTGAGCAAGCGTTTGTTTATGATTACCTCAACGCTTTCTTCCTCTCTAGACGCTAGTAAGAAAATACCCCTTTAGGAGAAACATGGATTGATTGAGAATCATTCAAGATGTATAGATTATTTTTCTCAAACCATGATACCATTGTTTGTCACAATTCAGAGTTTAGAGAGCTACCTCCATGATTACATTGAATATTGAAATCACCTACTACAATGCATGATCCTTTAATTAAATGATGAAGAGAATTTAGAGAAGATGCATTTTGACTCTTGGTGAATATATTCTTAACATTAATGCAGAAACAACCAAGTATATGTCGGTGACGAAATCATCTGTGAGCCCTGGGACCTTTCAAGTTGAAAATCTAAAGATTAACTAGTTGACAGTTTTACATATCTAGGTTCAAACATTGATTCTCATAATGACATAAGTTCTTATGTAAAGAGAAGGATTCTTGCTGCTAATCACTGCTTATGTGGACGGGGAACTTTCGTAAAATCGAAACTGATCCAAATATCTACAAAAATTATGCTATACAAAACCATCATGCGACCTGTTCTCACTTATGGATGCGAAACCTGGACTCTAATAAAGACTCGGTCAAATCAAAAATTGTAATATTTGAACGAAAAGTCCTAAGAAAGATATTTGGTGCTTTAAATGAGAATGGAGTTTGGAGGCACAAATACAATTTCGTTCTCTACAAACTTTTTAAGGAAGCTGATATCGTCAATTATATCAAAATATGTCGCTTGAGATTTGTGGGCCATATCTGTCGAATGAACTCCTCGTCTTTGACTTAAAGAATTTTTAATTATAGGCCCATTGCAAGCGATCTAGGGCTCGGCCCAAACTTAGATTGACTGATTGTGTAGAGAGGGATTTTAATGTGCTGTAAGTGACAAATTGGACAACTGCCGCCTCCCGAAGAGCACAATGGAGGAGTGTTCTGAGGAAAGCCTTGGCCCTCCCCGAGCTGTCACGCTGAAGAAGAATATATATTTATGATATAAAGAATCAGGTTATGAATTGTTATTTTAATACACTTTACCACTTCGTTTAATGTATCAGGGAAGGAAATATCATTTTTTTTGACAGCTACTTAATTGAGACTGTTATCATGAAATTGCCATCTGTTACATTGACTTTTCTATATATTATTTTCTGTGGGATATGAAAACTCAGATGGGGCTTCAAGAAGCTATCCTGAATAATTAAAATATCGGAGGTCTGAATAATTAAAATATCTATTCTTCAAAAGATGTGTTTTTTGTTCCAGATGCATCTGGTATTTCATTGTATAAGTTTTATTTTTCAATTATAAATAAATAATTGTACTTACAAACTTCTGCTGCTTGTATTTCTAGGTCTAACAAGAAGATTCAAATTTCTTGCTGATAAAACAGTAAGATTATTTTAGGGTAAAAAGTAATTAAAACAACATAAAGCGGAGAAAAAGATAAACAAACTATGTAATGCTAAGTGTCCAAAATTTGGTTTAACTTGAGGACAAGCTACTCAAAGGTATTCCGTCTGATATATTTACTGAGGTACTTTACATTGTACTTTACATTGTAGTTAAGCTATTTCAGTCCACTTTATAACTTAAATGTTCACCAGAATCTCGGTGTCCTTTGAGTAGCGTGAATAAATTTATAGATTAAATAATGTAAATTTTCTATAGGGTTGTTCGGAATGTAATTTTGTTTTTATGAAAATGAAAAACATATAGCAAATAAATATATCATTAAAAGGTATATTGTCCATTCTAATCCAAAGCCTTTTGCCCTCTTTCTGGTAGAATGATTCCACATTCAAAAAATGATTGATATTTACAAACAAAAAGCTGGTTTTATTTTACTTTTCCTAGTTTGGAGGCTTGTTTCTGGAAAAAATTATCTATGTTAACAGACATATTTTCAAAAATTATTTATGGAGAAAGCTCTCTGAGGAAACCCCGCCCTCTTTTAAACATAATCTCATTTATAAGTTTGAAATCAGGAATTGGAATTGGAATGCCTACTTTTCTCCTACTTATATTAAACGATATTTGGAGTCAAGAACTTCTAATTTTCTCTATATCCAATTTGTCATTATGGTTTATATGGGAGTATCTAGTATTATGTATCTTGATAATAAGACACACACACACACAGAGTGTTGAACTTAGGAGCAGGCCTTTACACTTTCATCTATTAAATTATGTTTCCTCAATGGAAGACTTTACTGACAGAGAAACACAACGAGTGTAGCCAACAATCCCTAGAATTCTAAGGAGTGTTGTCGTAGCGTAAGAAACCGATCCTTGTCGGTGAGAACCAATCAGCAAGCAGCACAATACTGAGGGGCGGGGTAATTATGTTAAATAATTAATATTCGGCACCTAATACTTAAGCAGTTGAAAAGGATTCTAAGTTTATATATTTTTTATTCAGAATAATATTTGTAATTGGATAGGTGGTGAAGTTCAACGGCAACGCATAGCTTTCACTAGTTAAGTTGATAAATTAGACACTTATTTAAGCTACCTTGTAAATTTAGGAGTAAATAAGGAAAAATATGCATGCATGCTTTATCCGTCAGTCGAAGCTCCTATTCTGTTTCATGTGCTCTTTTAATTGAAAAAGTAGGTAAACATAAATCCCAGTCCGTAGCATTAAATACTAAGACTTTTTTGCACTCATCTGTTTCACTCTTGTATCTGCAGCATTGTTTTTCGAAATTTTGGATATTAAAATAATTAATTTAACTCAATGTAAAATATGCATTATAAACCTTTGTTTATCATATTAACTTTTATTTCTTACCCTTCGCCAACTTATATCTGATTTTTTTTATATGATTCCAGAAACGATGTTTTAGTCTTCATTTTTCCGAAGACTTAGTAGCAAATGCTTGTTTTTCTTTATCTGTGACTGCGGATGTTTATTTCGTTATTATGTGCTTTATTTCTATTTTAATAACTGGCATTTACATGTTTTATTTTTATAATATTTGAGTATTCCCATTTTCGCAATTTCGGCTCAGGTGCCATATAATCCATGATTACAAGTTCTGAAATATTTTGGCGATGAAGAAATGTTGCCAAGATGACGTAAATACTAAGGTTACCAAAATATAATTTTGCATAGGTCTCCATATGCATGGCATAATTAAAACGAGGTTGCCAGATACATAAGAAAATCTGCCAATCTAAAAATTTGCTATCTTGGATTATACGGCATCTGTGCCGTAATTTCTTCTTCAACAATTATACAATTGAAAATGACTGGAATCTTATATAATTAGATAAAAAATATTTTTTAATTGCTTAGCGTTTTCATTTTAAGTCATAAATTTGGGCAAATCGTATTTATTACATGCCACTGAGTCTTTTAATGGCGCACCAATTGTAATTTAATTTTAAGATATTAAATATCCTAAACAATAAAAACTTATGCTTGTAAGTCCTATCCTATGTTAATTAGTTTCTACTTATTCAATATATTAGACTGCATAAGATAAAAATATGAAAGCAGCGCGGATAATGCTCTGTAATGTTCATTATATTTCGATTTCGAAGCATATCGCAAAAGGAAAGCTTTGTATTACCATCTTGGGAGAAAAAGATGACGAATTGGTTTTCAATCGTAATGGTATTTAGGAAGAGTTAGATGTGAAGATGACACAACAGAAGTAATAGGGCTGTGCTGGTCTGATTGGTTAGATAGAAATCCATGTTCATTATCGGAAGGTATTGAGTTTCAATCCCGGCCAACCGAAGATTCGTCTTGTTGGCTAAAGGTGGCTGGGACTCGCTAAAACTGAGCGTGGTTGCAATGTCCTTTAAGTGAAATTATATCTCTGGTGGTGGCAGGCCATGTATTGGAGGTCTTCTGCTTCGTCCCGTCTTCCAAATCAAGAAGATTCCATCTGGCTTCTTTTATCTAATTGGTAGAGCCAACTCAGGGCTAGATACAAGGAAGCATGCTGATGCAACAACAACAGGTGAAAGGAAAAAGCTATCCGCAGAGAAAACTGAAACTTATACCGAAGAATATACAAGCAAAAGAAGGAAGTTGTCCGTTTCAAGGAACCTTCCTTCAACAGCCCTATAAAAGTTTTAATGGGTCAACAAAGGATGATAATGGAGGAAATGATACCATGAATGGGTCCATCAGATCAATTAAACATGAAGAAGAAAATGTCTAACAAAGCCCTGCAAAAAGAAATAGAACTTGCAGTGGAAGCTGACAACTTTCTATTTCAGTTGAAGCTGATGACTCTACCATGGAAAAGATAACTTTATCTTTGTTAGTTAACTTTTGCTTTATTAGTATTAATGCATATAATAAATTACGCATAATGGATTTGATATTTTAAACATTTGGTATAACATATGAATGGAATTTATGATTTTTGTTTCAAGATATTTTGTAATTTTTCTGCGAGCTTCTCATATTAGAATTTTAATTGTTTAAAAATCCCGATCGCTGCATATTGATTAAATAATTTTGTAGTTGTTTAACAATTAAATTTGTTTCATATTCCTTCCATATTACAAGTTGACCTTTATCATCATATACGTGTGTCTACGATGGTAGAAAAATTTTAATTGTAACTTGTGGAAATCTGAGTGCCAACTGAAGAATAGCTTTCCCTCATTCATCATTTATTGCTTGGACTGCTTCTAGTGGAAAGTTCTTTAATGGAGAAAAGAAAAAATGTAATTGTGTAAAGAAGAGTCATATTTACCTGGCGGATGCAGTACGAGTCTATTTAGTGAAGATAGCATCAGTTAAGCATTTATTCAGTTAAGATAGCTTCCGATGTGTAAAGGTAGCTTTCCATGCCACAAGTCTTATTTTCTTGTCTTCGGTTATGATTTCATTATTTTAGGAGGTTAGAGAAGTTCTTAGTTTTACTATTTCTCACTTTATAATAGAAGTTTCTAATCAATGTTGCTATGTATTCTTGAGTTTGCTAAAATGCGTTGATGTTTATTTTTACTGGCACAAAGTCTTTTCTTTTCAGAATTGCTAATGTTAACCCAAGCAGGTGGAGCATATATAAGAATAAATCTTGCAATGGAAATGTAAATTACTTTTTTTTTTCAATTTTATATTAAGTTTTGAATATCTCCCAAAAAGGCTGTAAAGTTTGTGGAATGCCGCATTAGCTTTAGAAATTGCTTTAGTGATATGATCTTTCCAAGTAAGTTTATCATTACTTATAAAGTCAAGTTAAATACCACTACTGACAATTGGAACTTCTTCATAAAATATGGTGATGTGATTGGTTATTCTTTCATTTTTCTTTATAATGATAATTAATTGAGATTTTTCCGTACTAATTCTAACCTTCCAATTTTGACGCCAATTTTTAACACCTTCTATTTTGCTTTGCAGTTTATGGGAGGCAAAGTTAGCAAATTTTGTTTTTGCAATAATTACAGTGTTATCAGCATAAAATCTCGTAATCATAATGGAATTTGGATCATTTCTGTCGATGAGGAAATCAGCAGTGTAGAGGAGGTAAAGAACACACACAGAGAGAACCTAGAAGGCTTCATTAAGGCATACCTGCTTAGATGTTTCTTCTATAGGAGTAGACATTACTATAATTAATTTTGAAAGTTCTTCTTTCAAGGTAGGATTTTATAAGTAAAATATCAATAGGAAACTTCTTAACTATCATTAGTTTACTTAGGAGTTCAAAATTCCATACTCTGTACAAGGCTTTGTCTATATCAATGAAAAATAAGGTAGAAAAATACTTACGATGCAAACCTTCACCAATAAAGTTCAAGATTCTCAGTAGTTGCTTAGAGGTGTAGTAGTATTGGTGAAGACCATATTGTTCAGGAGAAAGAATATGCAGAAATGGCATGATTCTTTGAAGAATAATTTTTACATAGATTTTTCCTAAGCAGAAGAATAAGCTAATCAAACGATGATTGCCAGGAATAACTGGAGCCTTATTTGGTTCTTGAATCATAGCAATACTCGCGGTTTTCCAAGAGAATGGAAAATAGTTCAGTTTGAGACATACATTGAATATATTTTGTAATGCATTTACAAAATGCATGTGAATATTTTTATTATATTACTTGTTATTTAATATGCAACTTTGTTATCAAACGGCTTCTACTGGCTCATTTGGTGATTTTGTCATTATGTCTTTATCTACAATAAACCGAAAGGATAAGCAGAAGGGCACGGTCAATAAGAAGAGAAAATATGTACAGATTGTGAGAGGGATTAATGATGGAAACACAAATGTATATGAATTAGACGCAGAAAGGTTCAAGGTCAATAAATGAACTAATATTTAAAGTGACTTATATCAAAGATTTACAAATTTTCCTAGATTATTATGTTACACTTGTATTGAATTTATTGTCTTAATGAAATATTAATATAGTTTACAAATATCGGTGCATTATATACATAATATTTAATCTAATATTTTAAACAGAATGGCAGTGAAATTGTTTCATTATTTTAAAATTGTATAATGAATATATACTGGGTGATTATAATTAAAGTCCTGATTTTAAAAATCGATAATTTTAAAACTACTGGTCAGAATGACTTGATATTTTAGCAGAACAATCGTAAGGCAATGGAATTTTGTTTGGCGAAAGAAAAAAAAAATAGTTCCCAAATGTGCCGAGTAATACCAGGAGGAAAGTCCAAAAATGTATTTGTTAAACACAGAAATGTTGTTAGCCAAAAGAAAAAAATTAGAGTTCAGGGATTTACTAAAGATTTATTAGCGAAAAGACAAGAATACAGCGACAACCGCGATAATGACAAAAAAAAGAGCTTCATGGAATCAACACCTTGCTAATGATTAAAGCATAAGTTGTTCGATATGCCCTCCGCCTTGTTCTGCTACTAATTGGAAGCGCAAAACGTCATGCTCCACAACAGATCGGAGGGTATCTGTACTGATGCAATGGATGTGGCGTGTGATGCTTGCCTTTAAGTCGGCTAGATTCTGAAAACTCCCGCTGTAAACAACATTCTTCAGGTACCCCCAAAGCCAGAAATCACACGGGTTTAAGTCGAGGGAACGTGGCGGCCACGTTGTTGGAAAATGACGGCTTATGATCCTGTCATCTCCGAAATTAGCACTCAGTAGCTGCTTCACAGGAGTAGCAATGTGCGGAGGAGCGCCATCTTGCATGAATATTGTGCGATCCACACACTGACACTGCTGAATTGCCGGAAGGACATGGTTACGCAAAAGTGTTTCATACCGCTTGCCAGTAACGGTGCAGGTAACGGGATCCGCAGGTGTGATCTCCTCGAAGAAAAACGAACCAAAGATAAACGCTGCCTTTATTCCGCACCACACAGTAACCTTTTCAGACTGAAGAGGTAATGGCTGTAGCTGGGACGGATTCTCGGTCGCCCATATCCTACAATTTTGCGTATTTACAGAACCTTGAAAATGAAAGTGGGCTTCGTCAGACCACAGAATGTTCCATGGCCATCCGTTGTCCACTTTCTTCCAGGCAAGAAATTGCAGTGCAAAAGATTGACGTGCTTCCAGGTCAGCCGGTAGCAACTCCTGCACATGAGTTATCTTATACGGATAACAGAGCAAGATCTTTCGTAGGATTTTACGCACCGTGCTGTTCGGCATATCCAGCATTCTTCCAATTCCCCGTGCACTGCTGATTCCAACATCACTGTTAGTATGTTCTTGTAATGCTGTAGCCACATCTTCCACTGCCACAGCCGAAACTGGTTTTCTTGCTCTACCCTGTTTAACGTCAAATGAACCGGCCTCTTCGAATTTAGCAATCATTTTTGGGAGACCTTTTGCGGTTATTGGACCCCATTTAATGCATTTTAATGTCCGAAACTTCCTAATAGCTGTAAGTGCACAGTCATCGTTCTTATAAAAAACTTCAAGAGCAGAGCGGGATCCTTCATACTCAGAGTCATGATGAAGCATTTAGGCAAAGAGCTGATGCTCTGCATTTTTATGCAGCTAAGTCTCATGTGCGCATGTCACGTATTAGTAATTTGCATATATACAAACAATGTGAATGCTGACAGCGCCATCTATCGGCACATTTTATAACTATTTTTTCCTTCGCCAAATAAAATTCCATTGCTTTACGATTGTTCTGCTAAAATATCAAGTCATTCTGACCAGTAGTTTTAAAATTATCGATTTTTAAAATCGGGACTTTAATTATAATCACACACCCGGTATATTATAGTCAAAGTTTTTATAATCGTCTCATAAAATTTTCCCCTTAATAGGTAAGCCATGTTATTGCACTTGTCAGAAAGGCGAAAGGTAGGCGGACATGAATAAGGCTCATTTTCACGTTTTTAAATTAGAATCGAGAGTACAAAAGGAATCTTTTAAAAAAGAGATAAGAACAAGAGAGTAAGAAGTAATTTATTTTACTCGAAAAAAAAAAAAAAAAAAAGCAGATTCAAAAATAGTTCATTTTAAATATAAATATTAATTTGTAAAATTTCAAAACAAAGATCAAAGCTAAGCTACCAGTTATTTTTATACTTCATTATATACATATATATATTAGTTTTTTATTTCGTTTATCAGAGCACATCACATTTGTGTAATTCCTGACTAATGCATTCGTGCATGGGTCAGTTATTAAGTGTAAGTAAATTTAGTTTTAGAATTGATATATTTTTGGAAGGATCTTGCGAATATTACTGAAAATACGTGTTCAAGTTGACATAAGAAAAAATGAATCTTTAATTTCTATGATACAATTGTGTGTGTGTTTGTGCATTCATTATTAATTCCTAGTTAATACTATAATACATAAACAGGCTTTATATCTGCAATTATAATATAACCAGTTGTTGTAGCAGATAAAATTTTCATTTCATTTAAAACCCACACTATGGTTTTACAATTAAATTTCGACCTTCGATGATGGCGATTTTTTTATACTAAAATAATTTTGCTTACAATTATTGGAAGTGCAACGAGCTTCTAAAATAGCATCAGCTGTGATTAAAGTTGGTGCATAAGTTGATATATATATATATATATATATATATATATATATATATATATATATATATATATATCTGTGTGTGTGTAATAAAAATATCAGAAAAATTATAAACAATTTGATAATGAGGGAGAAGCTTTTTGCTGGTATTTAACACTATTCGGTCTAAGCATTTCGTAAGGTGTGTTGCCTACTCGGGCTTGTACCTCTTTTGGAATAAATGGGTTTGCACTCAGAATTTTTTCGTACTTATTTGATTATTTTCCAAGAGGATTTACCTTTGCTGCCAGTCCTGCAATCTGTCCCCCTGCACAAATATCTTTTTATTGATTTGAACTATCAATTTTACAAAACTTTGCAAAACTAGCGTCTAGAGAGGAAGGATGCGTTGAAGTAATCATAAACAAACGCATGATCAATAACGTAAAGCTATCAGACATTTTGGGCATGTCCAGTGCTTTACGAAGTTGAGTGCCATTATTTGTGTTTACATTTTGTTTGGATTTCATTTGATAATTAATTTTTATGATGATTAATTTATGCTGAAATTACTTTTCATTTATTAAAGTTTAACAAAGAGAATTATTAGAAGTACTGTGTGTGTGTGTGTGTGTGTGTGTGCAAAATAATTTGCATGAATTACAATATCTCATTTCTATTTCCTATAATCTCCTATATATATATAATAGAAATAAAATTTCACATCTTGAAAAAAATTATTTAAAGGGTATCTTTTATTACTTAATCAACAGCCCCTAAAATAGTAAATTTTATTTCTTAAATTTTTATTTTATTTATTATTTTGTACAAATATTAAAAAAAAAAATTTCGTAAATGTATGTAAAGTAAAATCAAAACCGAATAACATGAGAGAAAAATAAAACCATATTTTATATCATAGGTATTTTTATGAATTTATTTTCACGAAAAAATATTTTTTAATACAAAGTTCTACATGATTTGAATTTATATTCATTTATTTACATTTTATGTATTTCACATAAATAAATTAATATTTCAACTATAAATAAACGCAATCACTGTCGCAGTTTCGTAAAACATTGGCGCATGCGCAGATTGCAAAATCATTTTCAGTTACTGCGCATGCGTTGTATGATTTATTTGTTTATGAATTTCTCAACGCGTTCTTACTCTCTAGACGCTAGTCATTTTCTTTGATAAATTTAACCGCATGTTCCGCAGACATCTTACCTCTAATTTCCTCGTCTCAGAAAATTTGTTCGAAAGTGATCAATTTCCCATAAGTATGGTATTAATCACTGTAACAATACCTATTAGTTATGTCCATATAAAAAGATAAGATAAAATCTGTGATAAAATCAATTCTGAGTTAAGCTCAACAGACATTTGCTCATATGATCAGATCCAATATATATTTTATCTCCTACTATTAAGGAAAATAGATATAAAAATAAATACTTAATATTATCCCTCATTGTAGAATAATTACTGCAATAAACATTTATTAAAAAAAAAAAAAAAAAAAAAAAAAAAAAAAAAACGACCTCAGGAAGGCCAAAATGCAAACAGACTCTTGGATCCTCTATAAAAGATTTTCAGCTAAGTTAAGGCAAACAATAAGAGATGCCAAGAAAATAATGGTATAATATTTGCAACGTTCAACAAGATCCACATTTCTCATGTTTAAAATTTTTACTTCATTCAATTAAACAGAGTCCATAACATATAAAGAACTCATAAAATAATAATTCTGAATGACCAAGAAATGTGGGACCCTCAAAATTAAAGAAATGCATTTGTATTAAAGTTTAAAGACAATTGTCTTCCTTCTCTAATACCGCTAGATAATTTTGGTCCAGGAAATTTTGAACTTAATAAAGCAATCTCCTTAGTTAAGCTGGAACATGTAATTAAATCGACAAAAATCTTCACTATAGGGCCAAACGTTATTTTGGTAAAAAATATCTATTACCTTTCAATCAAATTTCCTGTCTAAAATTGCAGACTATATTTAACAATATTTTTTTTCATGATGATATCCTAGTTGGAAAAATGCTATAGTTCTACTTATTCATAAACCTCAAAAAAACCGAACATGATGTCACATCATATCGCCTAATTTCCTTTACATGTTCCTGCTAAAATATTTGAAGATTCTGTGCCAAAGAATTAAAATCAAATTCAAAATTATGTATCCCCAAAAGCGCTTTTTTAAAAGAGGAGTCCCTCAGGGATCAGTACTATATTAAACAGTACTTACAATTCATTGCAAAAAAAACTCTTAAAGTAATTAAAGAATTATTAAAATATTTAATAATATCCCTTGATAGATTTTAAATAAAGAAAAATGCATTTGGGATCATGGAAGGCAAAAGCCATCATTGCTGCAAAAAGTTTCAAAGCAACCAAACAACCAATGATTGAAAATAGGAATTTTCACATAGTGATTGTGTTATAATAAAAAAATTGAAATACTTAATGTATTTAAAAATCAGATTTTTAAATTATTTTAAAAATAAGGCTGAAGTATTAAGAATTCATATTTTAATGATATATATAGAGAAAAATTTTATTAAATAATTTCCCTGCTATTTAATTCTAAATTCAATGTTTACTATAAGATAAGCGTTGAAGAATCAGGCAAAATATATTTTAGTTTGCCCCCTTGGCGATTTCATTGTAGCCAAACGCTTTTTCAGGCATGTTTGAAAAAACAACAGGGTGCCAAAAACACAATGAAATAATCTCCACAATTAAAAAATGACACAAATTTTACGAACAAATATTTATTATCATAATCAACATTATCCAGCCTGGTGATTATTGGCGAGAATCCAAAGGGCACCTTAATGTATCGGCTATCCTAAATATTTTTTGCTATTTTTAATAGAATAAACTGACAGAACTCTTCGAAATTTTTATGTTAGATTTAATTTATTTATTGTTATAGTATATGTTTATATTATTTACAGTTAATATAATGAGCTTTTATCATTACTATATAAATATTTAAAATAATTCTTGCAGCTACAGGTGTCTTCCATTACAAACTTATTCTTGGTAAATATGAACTTGAAGTCCTATTTTCCTGAATTTGGCCCCAAATATTAGAAGTCTTGAACGTGTAAATGAAATGCTACTGTGGTCAGGAAAAAATTTTTAATATATGGCGCTGTCGCCTAACTATTACGTAGAGATGCCTCGTACTTCAGATTTTGTCACGATAGAGGGAGGAAGTTCTCCCTACATATCGATGGAATATTAAGTTCCTTTAGATTTCTAGAATGTAATTAATTATTTTGAATTTATATATAATTGTGTCTGTGATGATCTCTTTACTTTCCCGAGCCGTCTTTCGATTTTAGATATTATTTAGATTATAGGTATAGATACAAATTTCTTCAGTGGTATACATCCTGGAAGTAAAATTCCGTCTTCAGTTACAACCATTAGGGTCAATCCCTGGGATATTTATTGATCCCAGTTTTGATATGTTTTCATAACTTTAGTGTTTTAAATTTGTTGGTGTACTTCTTTTAAACAATATTTATGTAAATTTTAATATTTTTTTGCTTACATTTATTTTTTAAGCATCGGTTCTGTGCACAAAATACCAGCTTGAAATGCACACAATTGTCAAATATTACTGATAAATGTTCTCTTTCAAAAATTTCTGACAGAAGTCCAAAAAGGTTGAAATCACGGTGACCAGGTCGTGGGGAATTATCAGCTGACCACATATGAATCACTCCCACAGCTGGGTTACCTAATATTTTTTGTTTCCTTTTTCTTTTAAAAAACATCAATGATTCTGGAGAAAAAATTTGTTTTTTTGTTATATTTATTACATATAATATCATGTACTTGGGAAATACTTTAACTACTTTGAAGCGAATGTCATTTCAATGAACAGTTTTAAGATTTGCTTACTGAACATTATTTGTTCTCTGTATGCAGTTTATATATAAAAAAAGTTTCAAAGTGGATTATTTTTTATATTCCTTAAAACGTGATTTATAAAAAATAACACTGTAAAGCATAAAATCTTGTGGACCAAGCAAATTTTTAATGTTTACAAAAATATCATAAACATGTAAGGTATTCGTATAAAGATTATATTTATGGAGAAAGAAAATAAAATGTTATGGGAGATTCAGTTATTTCAAAGAATACGATTTTGAACTTCTACAGACAAATATTTATAAAACTAATGTACCTTAATTGATTTATGTTGAAAATTGAAAACTTTTCTTTGCAAAATTATTTGAGAAGTTCTTAGACTTTCATTTAAACATAAATAATTAACTTTAGTTTTTCAGCTTAAAATTTCATCGATTAAAGACATTGAAATTTGGAAAAATTTATATATAGTACAAAGTTAATATATTTTTTAAATAATGTGTCATCATAATTGGGACAAAATCGTTTAGATTTTTGAGTATTGCATACTACTTTATATTTTTAGTAAAAGTAATATTTTTCATAGCATTTTCTGTAATTTAATGTATCATAGAATAAATATGGCAATTTTTTAAATACCTTTATTTAAATTAAATTCCTTTATTACAAAACAAACACATTACATTTCATTATAAGCAATAGAATTCTATTTTTTAAATTTGTAAGATATATTAAAGAATAAAGATAAAAGACGTAATCAAAACAAAATGATAAATAATAAAATAATTATCCAATTCTTAATACTTTTTGATAAGTTTTAGAAATTAATAAAATTAAAAATAATTTTAAACAGAATGGAAACTGATTGATATAGGTATGTAAAATGACACCAGTTCATAAGAAACATTGTATTTCAATTTTTCAGTATTGTAGCTAAACACAAACTTATATTTTAATAATAATTAGTAAAGGTTCATGCCAAAATATTGAATTGTAATACAGTAAATCAATAAATAAAACATGTTTTTACACATAAATATCCAAATTAATAAGGTTTTGCAAAATATGCAAACTCCTTAATAATTTGAAATAACACTTTGGGTTTATTTTGTTTACTAATATGTTAAAATAATTCAAACAAAACATAACAATCACAGCTTAAAAAATTAAATAAAACATATTCATTTTAAAAATATTTATAAAAACAAATATTTTTAAAATAAATAATAATTTATAGTTTATTTTAATTAAATGTGCAAAACATAATTTAATTTTATTTCAAATTATTTATTGGAAATTTTGTGTCCTCAATTCCAAAATGATAATATTTAATATAAGTTCAGTAGTCTAATATATACACATAAATATGTACATACATAAATATTTCAGAATTACATATAAAACAGCACAAGTTTCTTCTCAATGAAGGGCAATTCAAATTTTCTTGTATTTCTTCAAATGATAAAATAGTATGGCACTTTCTTGCTAAAAACTTGAAAAGTAGAAACAGATTTAAAGTTTGATATAAAACAGTTCTTCTCCTCCATTGATAAGAATATATTCGTATGAATAAATGAATCGTGAATCGTTGCGTTTTCTGCAAAAGTAAATAACGGTGAGCATTGATTTATCATGTTTCAATTTTTGGCATTAATTTTATATGCTAAATACAGCAATATTTAATTTAATGCAGTATAAAATTAATTCATAAAATGACTTTTGATAGATTGAGTATTTTTTCAAAAGAAGTAATCATAAGCATAAAAAAATTATATTAGAATTAATATAAATTACATAAAAAAGAGAGCAGTAAGCTATAAAATTAAAGTAATTAAAAAATAATAAAATTATTAAAGGTGGACTAATCTGAATTGCTTCAAATGGGAATTTATTTAAGATTAATTTACTTATTAAGTATCATAGCATTTAATATTGATATGATATGGGAATCTGTAAAAAAAAGCCAATAATTTCCAGGCAAGCTTAGTTGTATTGTAATTAGGATTATATTTATGTGATAAATTGATTATTTGATTCAAATGAAATTCTTTTTGCTATAGAGAAAAAATGAATTTTAAATTTCACTCATGATGCACAAGTATTTGGAAGAAATAGCTATTCAGATTTAAAATTTTAAGGAATTTCAATCATATTTATAAGAAGTATCTTTCTCTCTGTTTTCAATCAAGAAAGTATTCAACAAATTAAATTTCTTTTCCATAATTACAATGTATTATTTGCCCAAATTTCAGTTAATAAAAAAATTTGCAAGGATATTAAAGATTTTGACAACAAAGATACAATCATCTATAATAAAATATAAAATAGTATGCATAAATCAGCACAATGATTCTATAAATCAAAAGCTTCTGCATAAATATAGTAACAATTTTTTTAGATCGATGAATTAGTGTAAAAATGTTTCGTTTTAAAATATCTAAACACAAAATTTGGCTTAGCTCAAGTAATATATTTTAATTTTA
This sequence comes from Latrodectus elegans, assembly GCA_030067965.1. Lineage (NCBI taxonomy): Eukaryota > Metazoa > Arthropoda > Arachnida > Araneae > Theridiidae > Latrodectus > Latrodectus elegans. Next base: position 45,581,675 of record CM057819.1, read on the forward strand.
ATTATGATTAATTAAAATTTTTAAAATTTTGTATGCAGTAACTGAAATTTTTTTTAACTTCTTTAAAAAATGTCTTTTGGCTTTATTTTATTAGCTATATTTAAGTTAAAAAACCCATTACTTTTCAGTTTGAAGAAATAGATTGGTGTTTATCTAATTGTCTAATTAAATTTGATAGTTTAATTTTGAAACTTTAATAAATTAATATGAAAGACATCCTAATTTAGACGTCATAAAACATATAATTTAAATTATAATAAATTATATTTTTTATACTTTTTTAAATATTGTACACCAATTAACTTACGAGATAATTACAAATATCATTTACTGTACAATTTTCTACATTAAGGAACTATGAGTATGAAAGTATGATTAAACGAACTTCTCAAACAAAATACATTACATAGAAAATAATATATTACAGCTTTATAAAGATTATATGTGTAATAACATCCCCCTCTTGATGTGTTCCTCACACAATATTATCAATGGTATAAAACAAATTCCAATAGACTAAAAATTAATGTACTCACCGTTTATAAAAATATTCTTTTAATCGTTAAATACAATCAGTGAAACAGATGCCTCATTTTGCCCATTGTGGTCAGTTGCAGTAAATACATACTGACCCATATCTGTGGGTACAGCACTTGGTATAGATAGGCTATATTTAGGTCCCTCTGATGTAACTTTGATTCGAGGACTTTTTCCATCAATAACACGACCATCTTTAGTCCATTCGACTAAAAAGTAGGATATTAATTTTAGTTTTCATAAAAGGAACACAAACAGTTGCCAGACAAGTTTAGAAAATTAATAAACATAGAATAGAATAAAAAGCTTTTAAATTAACAAATAAGTTTGACACATTTAATTATTTAAAATTATATTAATAATTACAAATAGCAAAAATTAGAACTCTACATTAATAAATATATAGATATTTTGGTATGTAAGAAAACTGATTGTTTAATGTAAAAAATATGTTAAAATGACAATTTTTAGATAAAGTTTTAATTAATTAATAAATTTAAATTAATTAGCTTCTTTTCAAAACAAAATTTTAAAGCTTGGCTTGATAATTCATAATATTACCAGATTAAAAAATATTGCTCTAAACATTTTTTGCTCATAAATTTTTGCAGTTAAAATATCTGCAGTGGAAAAAACCACAAGTCTATTATAAAGATCTAGACAGAAAAGAAGCTTTGCATTCTTCCCACTTACATTACTTTTTTTATAACCAAATAATTTTCTACATAATAATGAATAATTTACATTATTTAATTCCTCATTTACCGATTATAGTAGTACTAATGTTTTTCATGTTTCATTGATATTTTAAAGATGAAATAAAAACAAGGAATGATGATAAGTGTCAAAATTTCTAGATGAATGTCAGTGAATAGAAAAGCAAATATTAAAGCATGATTATTAAACAAGTTATGGTTCATTTACAAGAACATAAGTTTTTATCAAATTACAAAATGCAGTAAATTTGTTATATTTTAATTACTGTAATTAAATTGGTAAAAATTATTGCTGTTCAAATTTATATATAAGCAAAATTTATGAGAAATACATTTGTTCAAAAGTTTTTGTGGCAATAGCAAATTACTTAAATAAAATATCTATTATTGATTTATGTGAATTTTATTAGATGGTAATGAAAAATTTACAAAATACTGTATAAAGGAATATTCTTTTCACTATAGTATATGCTTTCCATTTTATATAATGAAATTTCCATATATATATAAAATTTACCTAAGCAGTTTTGAAAACATAAATTATTGGAATATATGATGTTTAAACATAGATATAGTATAGTTAATAAGAATATTTTTTTATAAAATATGTCATTTAAAAATTAATTAGATATAATTCTTTATTAACAAGAAAATGAATAAGATCAATACTGGAATATCAAATATTTATATCCACAATCTCAAAATATGTTATATTTTCTATATATTTAAAATATAAAAGTAATTTAAATTATTGCAACTTTTAACTAATGATACAATAAATTGTTAAAGGGTATTTAAATTTCTTACCAGTTATGTTATTGTCCCTTTAATTTATAATTGTGTAGTTTTGAAACTCACATAAATAAATAAAAATATGCTTTCTTATAATAATGTTATTGTTTATATAAATTTTTATATTTTTAATATCAAGAAATAGATATTTAAAAGGAGAAGTTCAAATTTACTTATTATTGAATTATGGTATTTAGCTATAAAACTACCTCGTTTAGCTTCTTTCTTTAACACTGCTGTAAACACTGCAGGTTGTCCTTCATGAATAGCTAATGAAACAGGATAAGTAGCGAATTCTGGTCCCTTTGCTTTTTCTGTGGGGACTAATAAATAAGAATAAAAATATTTTAATCAACAATAATTAATATAATTGCATTTTTTACTATGTAATTTATAAGGGCATATTTTCAGTATAAAATAAAGTTTCACTCTATAACTCCTTAAAATATTTAGACTTGATGACTATTACATTTTCCTGCATTGTATGTCAAATGAACTATTATATGCAGTAGAAAAGAAATTTTTTTCAGTTGGCTAATAACTGCTTGTACGTTGATTAATATCTAAAAATAATGTTTAAATAACACTAAGCATATTTAACCAAAGCTAAGTGTAAACAATACTGCTTTTACTTGCTTCTGATCACTTAGTTTCTTATTAATTACTTTTTTAAGTAAACAGTCATAATAAGATTACATGTGCTTCTTAAAAATTTAATAACTTCTGAAAAACAATTTATACACATTAAATTTCTTTTAACCAGGCATGCAGCATTTTTACAGACATTAAGAAATAATACAGCTCTAGTTTCAAAAGTATGTTAAGCCTAAGTCTACTCATAATATTCAGAATATTTAATTAATGAGCAATATTGATTCAGCTTTGACAGTTAAATATTTGTTAAGTCATTAGAGAACTTATAATAAAAGGAAGTTATAACAGTATAAGCTTAAGATTAATATATTTGATGAAGATTAGTTTGTTTATGTTGTTCAATAAGTACTATTAGTTATTCAAATCATATTATGTGTATAATAAAATAAATAAGTAAAAATACAAGTATATATATAATTAAGGACATGTAATTCCTCACTATGAAGAAATTCTGTTAAATACCAACAATATATATAGTTTCCTCATAATTTTTAATTTAAAGTTAATTTTAAATAAAATCATTGTATAGAAATCGATGGAAATAACTTGAGATAATACAAGTTTTATACAAGTGAAGTGTATTAAAAACAGTTTTAATATTTGATTGCGCTCCACTGCATCAAGATGAATAAAAAAATATTAGTGTCAAACATTTACATGAATATGTTAACATATTCATGTACAACAATATTAACAATAGACTCATATATGGATAGCAAAATTTTCAGGTTATTTTTATGAATGTCTTACATGAATTAGATTAGATTGATATATAACAATTGATAGAATATTAATGAAGAAAATCTTTAACTGCAAAAATTAACTCTTTATTACCTTGAACATCCAAAGTGCAAGTGCTGAAAACTTCTCCGCTGTCATTAAAGGCCTCAACTGTGTAAGTTCCTGTATCTTCAGGGAAAATTTCAGGTATAAATAATTTGTAATCATCTCCCTCATGAATGTATTGAAAATCTTCACTTGGCTTGATTTCTTTGTTGTTATGTAACCAAACAACATCAAATGCCGATTGTCCTGGAATGAACACAAATTTCTTGAGTAATTTATTTATTTTTATCAACAGAATTGTTACTTTGATATTAAATAAGTAAAACAAATTTTGTAAAATATTAAAACTAATTTACTGTAATAATAAACTTTTTTATTAACTACATCTGTATGAATGTTATTAATAATTATTCTGTTTATTTAATTTTTAATGTAACCTTTTAAAATTAGTAAACTTTGAAATGAATTCCCGTGATTTGATGATGTTAAAAATATTTTATAAAGTCCATATTAATATCTACTATAATATTTTTTCTCAAAATTATTTATTAATATGGGAAGGTATCAACTTTAGTAATTAAATTTATGTATGGAATAACTAATGTGATACTATATTTAATGTTGACAAAAGCATAATTATTTCATTAAAAATTTAATTAAAACATAAAATCTTTTTAGTTAATTCAAATACTTCCTTATTTTCTATGACAGAATGCATTAAATATTTATTTTTCTATTCATCTAAAATATGAAGTTTTAATTTCTTTTAAAATCGAAAAATGACTTATCTAACTTAATCCTCAAGTTGCATTACGCAAATATTTTTTCATGAATATTTCTTCAGTCATGAGTTTAAAATTTTCATATTAATTCCAGTAAGACAGTTTCTCCATTGTTATCAAAAGCATTTAATTCCTTTGCTATTGTTTGGAAAAGTAATTTAGCATGAAATTATATACCTAATCAATATAGTTGAGTAGTTATAGAATTTATTATTAAATGAGGAGTGGGAAAAACATCATTTGTTTTCCTTCCACTTTTGTTATTTTGATGATACTACTTCTAAACCTTTCAGTGCAATAAACTATTTTAATATCAACAAACATTTGAAAAACAGCAGTATTTTTACCAGTTATTGTACACTTCAATGTTATTGGATCACCATCTTTAACAACTTGACTTTTCAAATGTTCAACAATTTTAGGTGGTTTAGCGCCAGTTTTCTTATCAGATGGATCTTTTACTTTTGATTTTCCTGCAAGAAAGAATATTAAATTTATTCCATATTTTGCAAGATTCTTCATTGTTATCAGAAAGATATAATCATAAATTAATCGTTTATAGCTTGAGTGTATTTCTATTTAGAAATAAATTTTGACTTCATTTAAATTTCACATTATAGATGCTGAGATAAAGAAAGTACTAATAGCATTATATATATATAAATGTAAATTTATAAATTTCTTAAAATATATTTTATAAATAAAAGTAGCAATCTTTCATGCATTAAATTTTTTACATAAACTGAGACTTTGAAATTTTCCATGAAAACATAAAAGGTATATATATATATATATATATATATATTCTGTATATTTTTAACAATAAGTATGCATAAATATCCAGGTAATAAAAACTAACCTGAAACTTGAAGTTTACATTTGGTAGAAGCAGTGCCAATGGAATTGGTAGCTTTGCAAATATATTCTCCACTGTCCTCTGGATATACTTCTTCTATAGTTAATGTAACAACACCAGCTTTATACTTTAAGTTCATTTCTTTTGAAGAGTGCAATACCTGGTAATATAATGAATATTTTGAAATTTTATATATTGCTTGAATTAAATTTTGATAATATTATATTCTATTATTTATAATTTAGAAGTCAATTCAATAAGCAATTAAAATAAATTATTTTCGGAATGTGTTGCAATCTGATTATTTAAGAATATTCCTATTGATAAAGATTTATAATAATAATTCTGATAATTATCTAATGAACTATAAATACTAATTAAATACATCTATTTAATGAAACATATACAATATATATTTACTGTTCCATTCTTTGTCCATTCAACTTGTGGCTCTGGATCACCAGATACAGTGCATTTAAGAGTTACAGATTCTCCATCTTTTACCGTTCGATCACCCAAAGTTTGAATAAATTTAGGTGGAGTCATTGGTTTGTCTTCAGGAACTAAAGTAAATATGAAAATCATAACTGTCAGAAACAGTGGAAAATTTATATAATATATAACGACATATTATATTCATTCAAGAGGAAAATTTATTTTTGATCTTAATTGAGAAAATAATTCAAATCATACTTAGTAGCTCTTTAGTAGCTGTTCGAGATCTAGTTGGTAAACCATCGCCTTTGTCTTTTTTACCATATGGCTTTTGTGCTCTTTTAGTTGCATCTGGTGCTGATAATCTGGAAGCTGCAGCTGATAGTGTTGCAGAAACTGGATCTTTGGTTGGTCTAGATGGAGCAACAGAGGTTGGTCGGGTACCATATGAAGGTTTAGTGGCATCTCGATATAGGGAAGTTGGTGTTGGTACACGCGGTGTTACACTTATAGGTGATTGAACTCTTGATGGCCCTCTTCGGTCTACAATATATACGTATATATATATATATATGTATCTGTAATTTTACTTTAAAAAGTAAGCAAAAATCCAAACTTTAACATAAATGATAAAAATTTAAAAATCCATAAATTCAAGATTTTGTTGATATTTGACAGAAACTATTACAATTTAATTTAATAAATAACAAAAATAAATTAAAGCAAATATGATATTCTGAAAACAAACTTACTGAATCATTACTACTTTTTTGTAATATGTTCACATACAGATTTGAGGCAATAAATAGCTTTGTTTATCCTGGATCCAAATTAAATGTTTTTAAAAATTTTGGACAGTAATCAGTAAAAAGATAATGATTTATGAATATACATAAATGATTTATATTATGTTGAAAAAAATGTGAAATTCATACTTGCTAAGCATGAAAATAAAATATTATTGTATAGTCAAATCTATTCAGACTTATATTTTAAACTTAGATCATGACCCAGAAACACATAAACATGTTTTGGCTTTTTCTAACAAAAATATTTTGTATATTTTTGGTGGTCAATATTCTAGATAAGGGTATTGTTAAAAAGATGATTTTTTCGAAATTGAGGAGAAAGGGAATGCTTAAATCCAGATAATTTGATTATTTTGATGGCTCTTTTTAATCAATTACATTGTCATATGATTTGAGAGTAGTTGTGGTGAATAGGTTAAAATAAAATAGAATAAATTTGAAGGCTGGGATCAAGTTTTAAGTTACATCTCTTTACATAATATAACATATAAAGATAATATTTACACACACATATATAAGTATGTATTAATATCATAAATTTCTTTCTCACACACACATTCATAATTCATTCAGAAAATAAAACATACTGTGATAAATTATTCAAATTATTTCTATGGAAAAGTTACCTTCAACTCTCACAGTGCAAGAAGTTCTGTCTTCTCCTAATGAGTTTGTTGCCATGCATATGTATGTGCCAGAATCTTCTAATGAACACGATGGAATTTCAAGAGCCACGACACCATCATTGTAAGTTACACTATACTGATGTTTTCCAATTTCTCTTCCATCTTTAAACCAACGAATCTAATAAATATAAATACATTTAATAAGTTAAAAAACTAATATGTATCACGAATAATTTTTTCTTGATATCTTAATATTTCATGCTATATTATATTTGCTGTGTTATAACATTGGTCAATAAATTTGAAACATTATTTGCATAAAAATGATGAAGAAAAAAAACTATCTAGGAAACTATGATAGTAAATAAATGAAAAAACACTTCATTTTCAACAAATGCTAGTAAAAATTTTAATTCGACCAAAAATTGAATTAAACAATTAATTATAAAAGAATTCAAAAAACAATGTTAAATACCTATAAAATTAAAATTTTTTCGGGAATTAGAATCGTTTTTCATTAATCTAAATATGTAAGGCTTAAGTGCAGACAGACTTATTTATTAAATATGACCGTTTCAAGTATGTTTAATTGATTAGAAATCTCATCAGAAATACTGTGCATGATATATAAATCTACAAAAATTCTATGAAAAACATTTCAGCACTTTTCATTTAATTACTTATTAATTTGTTTTCATATGCTTTTTAGTAATAAAAACAAAAATTAAATGAATCTAAAACAAAATTTTTTAAAAAAAATTTGATTCACAATTTTTAAATGTAGGTAAAATATACTTTAATAATTAACAGGTATTTTTAGTTTAATGACTTCTTCAGAATATTCATGGAGAAAAACTTAAATAACAGTTGGTAATTCTATACCTTTTTTCACAATTTGTAACACAAAAGGATACACACGCTAATAAATAAAGTTCAAGATCTTTTCAGAACCTATGATTATCTAATAACTTTTTTACTTAAAAATAAAAATTTAATTTAAAAGATAAATTATTAAAAGGGTTTAATTGTTTCCTGTCATCAGGAATATCAAAAAAATAAATTATAGAGACACTTTAAATATAATTATTTCCAAATCTTAATTCTATTTACTTAGTAAGTGCTGGAAGTGGAAAGTGAATTTGAAGGAAATTTAGTCGCTAGTATTTATTTATTTTTTTAAAAACATTTTGCACATCATAAGAAGTAAAAGTTAAAAACCTTATTTTTTTACATTGCGAAGTTCACTTTTACAAATAAATTTTTCTGAAGTTTCCAAACTTAAATTACCTCTGGCACTGGTTTACCAGATAAGCAGCATAGCAGCTTCACACCAATTCCTACTTGAATGACACGGTTTCTGAGCAAGAATGTAAAGAGAGGAGGACAATCTTTAGGTTCTTCATAAAGAATAGGTTGTAATTCTTGTCTTTTCCTATAAAAATGTTTTTTTTTAAAATGAAGTCTAAAATACAACAGTTTCAGTATAATAAATAACTTATTCATTATTTTCAAATAATATTATCAGTGGATATCCAAGAGTGATACACACCTTACTGGTTCATCAAGAACAATTTTTGGAATGTCAATTGGAACAGCTGTAAAAGTAAAATAAATATATAATAGCTTCCTTACATATAATCTTTATGGAAATTTCCTAACAAAAATTTACATCTTACTGTTCTTTTTACTTTAGAAATATATTGTTTAAAAAATTTAATATAAATATATATATATATATATATATATATATATAAACAAGGGTTAACAGAGATAGATTGAAAATATATTATCCTCATATAAAACATTAATATGATTAAATGTTTGAAAAGAAGTAACATTTTTCGAGCATAATAATAATAAATATTACCTTTAATCATAAGGCTTATTTGTTTTCTAACTACAGTTGTAGGCATAAGGTATAAATTAAAATATGTTCGTAAAGCAATGTTATATGTATTACAAAATATATTAGTATAACATTAACAACATGGAAAACTTAAAATATTCGAATAACCAAAAACATATCTAGACTTATTTATTTAGCAATAAAAATATAAACGATAAAAATTAGTCTGGATTATAATGATGGAAATTTATAATAAAAAATGTATTTATAATTATTTTAAAATTTAATGCTCTACTTACTTTAAGCAAACGTTTCTAACATTTTAAAAAATGCATATTTTCTCATTTATGAGTCTATTTAAAATTTATTGCCAGTAAATATTATGTTTATACTTTCACATTTTAACCAAAAATATGTGCATTGAAGTTACAAATGCTTTTAGAATTTTGTTAAACATTTCTGAAATAATAAATTACTTTAATAATTTTGATCCATAGAAATTAATAATAATGAGTAGCTCTTTATGATTATTCCAATTCAAATAAATATTTTAAGTATACATTAAATACATTTGGGTCTAATTGTCGAAAACAATAGATAATTTTAAATAAAATAAAAATGACATGATTTGAAGTAAACAATACAAGTGAAAAAGTAAGTGTGGAAAAAATATATATTAAAAACAAAAGTTGTATTGTAATAACACAATGGTAAAAATCAACTCTATTTAGAATTTAAAAGCTTACAATGGACATTGAGGAAAACTGGTTCATCTCTTGAGCCATAGTGATTTTCAGCCTTTATTATATACTCTCCTCTATCATCCAGTTTACATCGGTTAATCACAAAGTAATAATCATTTCCTTCATAGCGTTTCATATGCTTTACACTCTGCCTCAGTTCAGCATTGTCCCGGTACCTATAATTTGAGCAAACACATGCATATGTACATTTACATGGGCACATTTCTTGTGAGTTTAAAACTAAATGACCAATTAAAGTGGTAAAATAATAAGTCTTGAAAAAATTTAAAAAAAATAGTAATACAAATTAAATTTTTGACTCAGATGATTTTGATTAACTGATATAGCAAAAGAAAAAGATATTTTTTGTGTTATAATGATCAAATTTAAGTTTATTTTTTTAAATGATAAATACTGTTCTTAATTTAATTGTACTATCATATTAACTCTATAGTAATATCAGCAGAATAATTTCTTTATGATAAATTTAAATTAACATAAAGTTCATTGAAATAGGAACAGTAATCATTTGAACAATGAAAACATTTCTGAACAAATAAATTAAATCCATGAACTTTTTTAAATCAGAAGTATAAGAACATTTTACTATCATATGATTTCAAAATTAAAAATTTTAATGCTTAGTTTTAAAAGGGAAATATATAACAATGATAGTTATATTTGTGTTTCTAATATATAATAAATGTACTGCATATTATTTTTAAATATATACATAGAAAACCCGATGTCTCAAATATGATTATATTGCAGCCTTCTATAAAATACAATCGAAAAATATTATAAATGTGAAAAATCTCTATAAAACAACCAAATTAATATGAGACTGCTTTTTTTAAAAAAACTTGGAGACATAATTTATTAAAAAAAATTATATGAAAACACCCATGTTAGTATGATGCAACATATTATTTGTATGAGACATTCCTGTATAAATTTGGAAATAAAGTAACATTTTTAAAAATTTTCAAAGCACCAACAATTATTAACAATCTATTTGTTATTTTTGGTTTTACACAAATAAAAAATATTTATATAGATTTTAGTCCTCTATTTTGCCAGAACTTTCATTTCAACATATGAAAAATGTCACAGAATTATACCAGGTAACTGTAGGAGGAGCTGGAGCAGTAACTCTGCAGAAAAATTTTGCACTTTGACCTTCATAGCAGAATGTACTTTGAGGACGGATTACAAATCTCGGAGCTGCTTGTAGACGATCTGAAATATGAAATGGAATACATGTAATAAGTGCACATAATTAAAATCTGTATTTCAATGAACACTAATATTTTAAATTAGAAACAGCAAATTAAATTTCAGCAGAAGAAATGTTTGAAGTAAGAGATTTAACTCATTTGTAAAATTCTATTTATAATATTTTGAAATATTAATTCTATTTCTTAATTAAAAAAATACATTAAGCAATTTCTCTTTTTTATACTTTAAATATTTTTTAAATAAGAATATGTGGAAGAATTTAACAAATTTCTAATAATTTATTGCTTCATTTCTTTCTATAATATTTTTAAGCTTAATATGAACTTTGTATGTTTTATCAATAATTGCTGGAATAAAGATCTTAAATACAAATATTCATATATTGAAAAAACTTGTTTCTATTTTTCTTAACTGAAACATTTAATTGTTTTTACACCCATTTAGTTGCTCTACGAACAAATCATCATCCATTTAAAGCTAACTTTACTAGGATAATTATTACAATAATTCTTCTGTTGAATTTCAATCACCATAACATACAATTGAAAAATAAATTCAAGAGGCATGTTTGTTATAAAATAAATTATAACCTTGGAAATGTGTATTATGTTATCTCAATTGAAGTATTTCAATAAAATACAGAATTCTAAATCTAATGTAATAATTTTCATTTACCCCAGTGATTAATGCTAGTAAAGTTTATAAATTTTTCATATAATAGTATATTTTAGTGTCATATATTTAGTATATTTTAGTATTTTTCCAATTTTATATTTCTGGTTTCAATATTTTTCATGTTTTATCTTATATATAAATCTTGAAATAATCACATGATTTATAATCATGGAAAATCTTAAATTATTATAATTATTTAAACATTTTCTTCAAAAAAGATTTTTTTTAAATGTTCTCCCTTGAATGCCTCCACTATTGTATTTACACTGTATCAGTTTTAAAATGATATTCTGAATGAAATTTTATTGGGATATTTGTAATGGCAATTTTCTAATTTTTTGCAAAATATTTTTAATATCTTTTTCGAATATTTACTTAAGATTTTATCTTATTAACTTAATTTTTACTAAGAATATCAAAGTACAAGAATGAATCCAATATCCAAGGAATTAATAGAAAGACTAAATGTAAAAAGTTAGGATGTGAATTTATATTACATAATTATTTCTCAAATTTATTTCCAGAAGAAATTCTTAGAAATTAATTGGAAAATTGAATTTGAAAAAATGAATTTAATATATATATTTTTAACATAAAATAATCCTATATTTACAATAACAAAAAAAAATGTAAGACAATCTATGATTTTTTGGTTACTTTTATTACTGCTTATGTATAAAAATAGAATTTTATGTGCACTACTAACATTGAAGAATAAACAACAAATATTTTAATTATTGAGCATTATGTTAGATTAGATACAGAGAAATATTGCACATAATTATCGGCATTATGTATAATGCACAAAAATTTTAGAAAAACAAATTTGATGATTTAGGCCTGAATAAATACGTTATTAAAATGATAATACTTTTAATTTGACATTTATATCAGTTTCAAATAAATTTCATTTAAACTTGAAATTTGAAATAAACATTTACCAAAATAGAAGTCTTGAATTTTATACTTGTCTTGGTGTAGTTTTCGAAGAGAACTGTAGTTTGCAATATGTCCAAAAGGCAGTAAGCAGTTCTTCCAAGAATCAGCCTATAATTAAATATTATTTGAAAAATACAATGATAATTCATTAACATTTTTCTCTTGGATTTTGCTGTGGAATAATAAGTAAGGAAAAGGATTTTACAGCACTGCAGATAAGTAAATAATAGTAATAATTGCAGATAATTAAACTTAAATAATAATATGTTTTATAGATCACAGGAAGAAAAATTAATATTATCAAGGAAAGTATCTGAGAATGTTATAATTGGATAAAGTAAATCAAAAAGGTATCAATTATTTGTTTCTAAAAGTTGAATGTTATATGTCATGCAATTAATCAACTGTCGATGTAAATATTTGTGATATAATTTTAGGAGAAAAATCTAGAAAAATTAATTTATATTTCAGTTTCCAAATTTAAATATTTCATGTTTCAAATTCATGTTATTTTTGTTTAAAAACATAAATAACTAATATGTGATTAATGAACTAATAAATTATCTAATTAATTAATGAATACAGTTATAAGGAAATTAATAAAAGATTGTTATTACTTACATATTTATCTCGGAGATCATCTCGGAATTTGATATATCGTCGATTTGGAATGCGAATTTTAGTATCATGACTAATATCTCCCTGAAATCATAAAGAACATAATAAATTTTCTCTTGAAAATTTAATTATTATTAAAGTGAATTTAAAGTTCATAATTTGGAAAAAATGAGTACTAAACATTTACCTTAAGCCAGGGATGTTCTAAACATTCATGAGCAGTCATTCGTTTTCTGAAATATATATTTAAAACATTAAATATTATGCAGTTAAATTTTAAAAAAACGTTTTTATTCAATTCACAAATGTTAGATTTAAGTGGTTGTTTTTAAATTTTTTGCAAAATAATTTTAAGGTATTTATCTAAATTATTTATGATAAAATTGTGCAAATTAGAGAAAAATGCAGATTATGATTCTATGAGTGATGATTATGATTCTATGAGTGAATGTATTTTAGATTGAAATAAAGGATGAGGAAAATTGAAAAACTCAAACACTTCATAAAATGTTAAGAATAGATGTATAAATGATTATTTAAAACTACACAAAAAATTATTTTCATAAATAATATTTTATCAAATGAAATTAGTACTTTCAAATAATAGGAAATTATTAAAAACTTACTCTTTGCTACGAAGAAGAAGTTTGCTAATAAAATCTTTTGCTTCAGGGGAAATATTGGCAAAAGCTTCTTCGTCAAATTCCCAATCACAGGCACGAACATTTCTTAATGTTTCTACATCACTGTCGCCAGCAAATGGTGACAATCCACTCAACCTTAAAAAATTCAGTAGTTATAATTTGTTGTATTAAACTAAAGGAATTTAAATTTTATATTCTTATTGTATATACTTAATTAAATAATTACAATTTAATATATATATATATATATATATAAACAAAATACCAAAAACAATAGAGTGTCAATACCTAAATATCCTGGTAGTTGTACAATAAATGTAAGGAAAAACATATCATTGCAAGGACTTTATTGGTGAAGTAAAAAAAATTACGGCATCATGATCTACGATGAGTAACAACAAAATAACTTGTTAGTAAGAATTCATCAAACATTTCTCCCACTAATTGTTACAGAATTCTGTAGTCAACACTCCACATTTTCAAAATAATTGTGAAGTACATAATTACAAATGTGTTCCATTATGAAAAATATTCAATGACCATTCACTTTTTTACTGATCAAAAACCAGCAAATTTTATATAAAGCCCCAGTGTTAACAAATAAATAATACTACATCAACAGAAATGATCAACATGGGATATAGTTTAAAATTCTTGAAATAGAATAATTTAATATTAAATTCAGATTAGTTTTTGGATGACTTGTTTTTCTTGTATATGTATTTTAATAGCAATTATTTAAACAGATTTTAAATGGAATGTAAAGATAAGAACTATAATAAATTAAAACTGATTACTTCTTTTGGAACCTAAAAATATTGTACGGAGTTTTATAGATTAATTGATGCCTGTATGAAAATTAATTTTAAGTTCTAATTCAAGTTTCATGATTAATATTCCATATAATTAAAATTACTTTGCCATTCTTACAGAAATCAATTAACCATGATCATTGATGACAAAGATTTAGTTTCTCAATGTAATCAAAATTAAAAATTTTTGTGTAGTATTTGGATTCAAAAGTAATAAATATCTTATACTTACAAAACATAAGCCAGAACTCCTACAGCCCACATATCTGTGTAAAACCCGACTGGTTCTCTATCCACAATCTCTGGAGCTGCAAATTCAGCAGTACCAGTTGAAATCTTGACAACTTCATTTGGATCCAATTTAGTTGCTAACCCAAAGTCAATCAATTTTATAACATTGCTTGCTTTTGTTTGGCACATAATATTTTCAGGCTATAAAAAATGTACATTAAAAGATGAAAAGTTTTTCCAAATTCTTTACAATAATGATATTTTTAAACATGAAATGAAGTATTGTCAACAATCATGAAATTAATTAAATTAAACTGTGTATATATATCTATAAAAATTATAGAATGGAAATATTTAAGCTAGACATAAATTTTGTTTTAAAATATATGGCAAATAATTAAACTTAATCAAAACTAACAAAAATACCATAAGTGTTAAATAAATTCTAATAATCAAAAATTATTAATAAAAGTGAAGAAAATTAATGAAATTTTTAACTATCTTTGTGATTCTTTTAGTGCTGTTTTAAAAACTATCATTAGTTTTTTCTTTTAAAAAAGCATTAATCAACTAATTGTTAAAACTTAGAATTATGAATTATAAGTTTAGAAATATATGTAATAAATTATGATGTAAATATTTAAAAAAATTTATTTTATTATTTACATTACTCAGTAGCAAAATATTAAAAAAGCAAATAAAATAATTTACAAATAGATAGTATTTTATCATATGATTTCTTAAGCTAGTGAATGATATTTCTCCAATAAAAATTATAAATATTATTGATTTATGAACAAATGGGTTATAGATATTATTTTCTTTTATCTTGTTTTTTATGTTTAGTTAAAACAATTTTCATTCTATCCTTTGATTCAATCACCCAAAACAATTATACTTGTGTAAACAGTTAAAATTCATTGTGAAATTTACAGAATAAAAACCGTAGTAGAAAGAAATGAAGGATGTTTGAACAATAAGAAAATATATTCTGAGATCAGTTAACTAAGATCTTAATTTAAAATTTACTGTATAGATTGTGACAGAACAGTTTAGTGTAAAGTAATTAACTCTTCAGCCATAATAGCTATAAGTTTTTACATTTTTAATCGAACAAAAATTAAAAGGAAATATTTATTTCAAATCATAGTAAGGAAACAAATGAAATATCATGTGTCAAGTAAAACTTACTTTGATATCTAAATGAATGATGTTCTTTTCATGCATATGTTTCATTCCTTCACATATCTGACGCATATAATTTATTACTTCTGCTTCACACATGAAGTAATTATCATCAGTAATTTTCTCAAAAAGTTCTCCACCAGCCATGCTGAAAAATAAAAGCAAAAATTCATCCATAACTTTTAATATTATAAATATAAAAACTTTTACTAAATTACAAAGTTTATATTTACCTTTACATTCATTAGATGGTTATGAAAAAATATTGTTTTTAATGAATTAAATGTTACACTATAAAAAGCAAAATAATTACTGTAAAGGGTTTAGATTTATTTAAAAATTTATAACATCTATTTTTTATAATACATATTTACTTGTCATTGTTTTTCACAGTATTTTGCATAATTATATTTGCCATGAGTAAAGCTCTTGGCTTTACATATTTTTATAACAAAAATATTTCCCTTAGAAATTTAAAAGAAAATTATGAAAAATTTAATTAACATTGTATTAAATAAAATGAAATCATAGTAGTACATAAATCCCCTCTCATATGAAAATAAATAAAAATACTTGTAAATAAATTCTCTTTGATCACTGAATGCTTATATTGTAAAAAAAAGGAAGGAGATAAATAACACATGCTTACAATTCATAAATAAGAACCATTTCATCATCATCTTCAAATGCATCATGAAGATGTACCAATTTTGGATGATGTAGGTGGTTCATGACATCAATTTCTTTTTTGATGAGTGATTTTTCTAACGGATGTGCGACTGGAATGAATTTAGCAGCAAATATGTTACCAGTTTTCCTCTCTCTGCATCTATGAACTACTCCAAATGCACCACTGTTAAACAAGAATTATATTAGTTTAAAAGTTTATTTCGATACATATTTGTCCACCTTGAATGAATTGCTCTTATCTAGCTGAATTAATTTGCCATATTAAAATAAACAAATAATCCAAAAATTTTAAGGTGAAAAACTTACATTCAAAATATAACATTTTTATTGTTGAAATAAAATTTGTTTAAAGATAAAAAACACTTTAATTTGAAAAGTGAGTGAACCAAATTATAATAAAATATTCATTAAATTTTTTAGGAATACAGGAATAATAGAATATTTAAATACATGAAGTAAGCAAATATGTTTAATAATTTGGAAGGTTTCTTTTTCATTTTTATTCAATTTTATTTATTCTCATTTAATAAAAATCTTAAGTGCTTTATGAATAAAAATTATATTTCAAAATGAATAAGAATATACAATATCTAAAAGATAAAAATATTGTCAATTCAAATACTATTATTAATAAATAATCGCAATTAAACACAATTCTAAAAATCAAAACAAAATTGAATTATGATATCCTGTAAATTTACCAATGAAAAATAAAAAACAATGTAAAATATATAAAACATACTTACGTTCCTATTTCTTCTAAAATATCATATTTATCATAGACACTAGATGTTTTAATATCCACTGGTTGAGGCATGTATTTGTCAAAAATGTCAAATACTGTAAAAGATGGAAAAAATTAATGAAGACAAATGTTCAATTAAAACTTGAAAGAAGTAACACAACTAAAAATACTTATTCTACATACCAAATTGATCATAGTTACGAATTTTTCCTTCGGATTTTCCACGTATCCTACGACCTTGGGCATCCACTAGAATTGAAAATTATATTATTCAACAAAACTTTTTATAAAGTAAATATATGACATTAAATATTGAAAATGCAATCTTTCATATGAATCCATAAGTGAAAAAAAATAAGAAAAGTTTTATGGTTTTTTTAAATATCAACTTTAATATTACTAACAGGATATATTTTAAAACAAATAGGGTAAAAATTCAGTAATTTCATTAATTTTATTCTTAAAAATCCAATGTATCTGTAAATTGACATGGATGAATATTTTACTCAAAAATGATATTTTTAAGTTATTTATTATAGAAAAAATAAGTCGATACATAGTTAACAAAATCCGTTTTGACTTTATTATTAAATGAAGAATATTATTTTATCCTAAGCCTTATCCCCTTCCCCCCAAAAAAATAAAATTAGGAACACAATTAAATATTATTTGCATTTTTTATATAAATGAAGAAAATTTTAAAATACAAGAATTAAAATATTTCTAACAATATTTAAAAATATCAATTGATCGTATAATCTGTCCAATCAAACATAAATGTATTACAAAAAAATCAAGAGAAGCTGGATATAAATAAATGGTTATTATTACTTTTAAAATGCATTAAGTTGGTTTACATATTTAAATATGCAATTACAGGAATTTTCATGTGAATTTGATAAAAATTATAATATTACTGTTTTATTATTATTATTTCCAATTATGTTTGATCAAAACTCAGGGATATCTAATTGAATATGCATATTATAAATTATAAGAGTAGAATTTATAAAAGTAATAAATAGAGTTGACAAATAGAGTTTGTTTTTTCATGGCTTTAAATCTAAATTTTTGCATTTCTTTAACAGAAGGATTAAGGGAAATAAAATGAAAGAAGCTGAGAACATTTTTTGTAAATACCATTCACAACCTTCGACAACTAAGAATCATTGCACATACAAGTATAAACAGTTTAATCAAGTAATTACACCTATTTAAACTGTTTTTATAAACAAGTATAAACATTAAATTATTATATTTTAAAGACATTTGATTAAAAAAGACTCATAACTAATTACTTAAATATAAACAGTTTTATAATTAAATAATTAGTCATTATATTTTAAGTTGACACATTAGGCAGTTTTTAAAAACAATTTTAAGAAATGAGAAACATTTGCATTGTTTAAATTTTATATTAATTAAAATATTTTTTAAAAAATTATTTCATGTAATGTATTTCCATTTTGAAAGACAGGGAAATTAATTCAAATTCATTATCAAAATCTTTCAGAAAAAGAAATATATAAAATAAAATTAAGCAAAACTTACACATAATATGTTTTCTTCTTGCTAAATCTTTCTCTTTATCTAAAATAATAAAATTAAAAAGACATGTAAGAATTACATATGACTTTTAATAATAAGAGCAATAATAACAACTTACTATCTGATTCATAGTTTTTATCAATGACTATTTTTTAATTTCAGAGATAATTAAATTATTGATGCCATTAAAAGATAGTAAACATTTTTTAAGATTATTGACTCAAAAAATATGCAGCATTAAGCAAGGAAAAACATAGTTTAGTTATTAAAATATTTCAGATAAGTTATGTGAGAAATACAGTTTACTTACGTTTTGTTGTGACAAGTTGTGTAGGCTCACTTGGATCACTTCTACCATATACATTTTCAGCATAAATTCTGAAAACATAATCTTTTCCTGGATTGAGTCCAGATATCGTGTGATAAGTAAACCTGCATGAAATAATCTCATTAATGAATGTGTCAATAAAAATGTGTTACACTCATTAAATTCTTTAATTTAAACACATATTACTAAACTTTTGGCAGATATACAAAATATGGATTCTTAGAAGAGAATAAGGAACTTCATTTTGATACTAGTTATTTCTTATTGCAAATGTCTTTTTATCAAAACTCATTCCATGCTATTATATGTGAATATTATTTTAATGTATTGTTTCTTTAGAGATCGAAGAAAAAACAATAGTTTATTTTTAAAAATATACACAAAAATAAATTGATCCAGACTTGCTGCTACTGTTAAATCATACATGTTATTGATCTAAGAAAAAAAACCCCAACCTGAATTACTAATAACTGCGAAATGGACTCTGTATTTTCAGAAATAGGTATTCACAAAAAATCTATTGAAAGAAAATTCTAGCATTCAAAAATAAGAAAATCTAAAACATACATTTTTAAAACTTTATTGCTTTAATATATTATTTTTTAAAACACTAACATTTCTCATGTTATATTGTTATATTTAAATAAAATAATTTAATTAAGAGTAATTTTAGTTGACAAATGTAAGTTTTATTTCACATAATATAAAAGTAAAACAAAACTGTTCGGTAATAAAAATTTAATTTATATTTATTGTTTTATACTATATGTATTTCACTGAACTGTTAAAGTTGAAATTTTATGCAATAAGTCCAAAGTGTTCTCCAGTATACAGATATGGAGGAACTCTCTCTTACCTAGTGTTTCCACACCGAATCCAACTTGTCATTGGGCATTCTTGCTTTTCAATCAAGTAACTACTGACATGGCTACCACCATCCCATAAGGGCGGTTTCCAAGACAGAGTAACAAAATCATCACAAATGCTTTCAACAACAGGAAATCGGGGAGGATCAGGCTTATCTGCAAGAACAGTACAGAAAATTATTAATAAAAAGATGACAAATATTATTTTATGATATAAATATCTTAATGGCATGCAAGATTCCTAAAATGATTAATAAAAAATATTTAATTACCATTTATTTGGACTTTAATGATAGCAGAATCAATTCCCATTTCATTTTCTGCAACAATCCTGTAGGGACCATTATCATATTTATGGACATCTCTAATAGTGAGCAGGGCATGCCTTTCTCCAACAGATACATCATAATGAAGACCGCTTTCAATTTCTTCCCCATCTTTAGACCACTTGATTTTCGGTTTAGGGAAACCAGTGAATGGTATCTTCAAAGTTACATTTTCTCCTTTTTCAAAGCACGCTAGTTCTCGGAATCTTGGAGGTACATAAATATGAGGAGCAGCTACAATATAGAAGATTTAATATTACATAAATATGTACATTTTGTAAATAAAGCTGAAGAAATCAAAATGGAAAAAAGAGATGGATTGATCAAGTTTATTTTTTAAATAATACTTTACATTATTTGTAAGACTTATTAAATTCACAGACATTTCATATTATATGAGTACTTTAGATTTCTAAGAAAAACAAATGTAAAAAATATGAATATAATATAAATTGAAAGACTGAAGAAATTTATACATTTTAAAACATATCTTTTACTAAATATAATTAAGAAAATCTTTTATAATTTATTTGAACAA
Organism: Latrodectus elegans; assembly: GCA_030067965.1. Taxonomy (NCBI): domain Eukaryota; kingdom Metazoa; phylum Arthropoda; class Arachnida; order Araneae; family Theridiidae; genus Latrodectus; species Latrodectus elegans. The sequence continues at coordinate 45,602,641 of CM057819.1, forward strand.
ATTTGTATAAAGTCAATAACCACTTTGCTATCATAACAAGAAAAATATTTTTACAAAACAGGTAGTGGTGCATACTTAAAAATTTTAAAATGCAATGCAAATTTAAAAGCATGCAATTTATGAATGCCAGCGGATATTGCAGATACAGTTTTTCAATTTATTATTAAAAATAATATTTAATATTTTTCCTCATATAAGACAATTAAAATATTTTTAATAGTATTTTTAATGAAATTACAATTGATTAGGTGATTATAAAAACTAATTTTTAAAAATGATTTATAAAATAAACAACTTGTCAAAACTTAAAACAACTGTACATTAGTGATACAATTATAAAATGAAAAAAATTAGAATGAGAATTAATTCATCTTCATTCTTTCCAGTTCAACTAAACTACTTATGATGTTTAACATTTAAATAATTGAAAATTTTTATATAATTTAGAATAAAATAAAAAATAGTTTAACTAAATAATATTTTGTACATGGGAAATTTGCAAATGAACCACAGCAAGTTTATTAAAGATTCTGTAAGTACTAAAATAGGAAAGTAATATATTTACTTTTAATAAGGAGTTCAGCTCTTGATGTTCGAGAACCTCCTTTGTTTGTTGCTCTACATGCATATTCATCAGCATCTTCTCCATAAGCTTCACTAACCACAAGGGAATAAGAATCACCATCTTTTAACATGGTATATTTACCACCATCCATAAGTTCTCGAGTGCCTTTGTACCTAAATTTAGCAAAGAAATAATAAAAAAATTAATTATAGAATTTAAATGCCATTAAAATATAAATAAAATTTACTTAATTAATCAAAGTTTCAATTAATTTGTAACATACAAATAAATTCCTTTAATTATATGAACATAAGAACTTTTTATTGAAATGAAGTACACACATGCAAAAGAGATAAAAATTAAAAAAACCTTTATATTTATCAGGTCTTGGCTTTTATTTATTTACAATCATGTCTATATTTCCTATAATAATTAATATTACTCAATAAATAGAAAATCTGTTTAAAGATTTGCTTTCTTCTCTTTAAAATTTTATTATTTAATTAAAAATTTTATTATTTAGACATTTAGTATAGTTGAGTAAAGTAATGCATTTTAAATTTTTATTTATAATTCAGGAAAAATAGGCTATATTATATTATATATTAATTAAAAATTTTATTATTTAGACATTTAGTATAGTTGAGTAAAGTAATGCATTTTAAATTTTTATTTAATTCAGGAAAAATAGGCTATATTATATTATATATTAATTAAAAATTTTATTATTTAGACATTTAGTATAGTTGAGTAAAGTAATGCATTTTAAATTTTTATTTAATTCAGGAAAAATAGGCTATATTATATTTAATGGAAATTGAAAAATAAAAATACTTGCCATGTGATTGATGGTTTTGGATTACCAGACACTTTACAAGTAAATTGAGCACTTTTATTCTCCACTGCCATGACATTGCGAAGTGGTATCACAAACTCAGGCGGTATTGGTGCTACAGATAACAATAATTTATTAAGTTATGCAGTACAAATAATTTCTTTAAACATGTGTGTGAAGAAAATATCTTGATAGTGCAATCTCCTTAAAAATTTAAGTTGAACTCACCGTTTGGATCAGTTATTTTCACTGAAGTGGAATTGACAGAAGGAGGACTCATTCCTGCTTCATTGACAGCAAATACCCTAAATTCATATTGCCTATCTTCAATAAGATTAGCTATGTTTACTTGAGTAGTAATGGAAAGGTTAGGCCCGACTCTCTGCCAAGCCAATGTTCCGACTTCTCTTTTCTCTACCCAATAACCTTGGATTCTACTACCACCATCACTTTCTGGTTTTTCCCATGAAAGATTGACAAAATCACCTCCTACTTCTGTGACTACAGGAACTCCTGGAGCACTAGGTTTGTCTGAGAGAATAAAGAAATGTATATTTTAAATAAAAATTTATATAAAGTTTGAAAAAAATGTTGAAAATGTAAACTTTTATAGCTTTAGACAAAAATTTCCAAAATTGTGTAAATGTCAAAGTGGAAAATATAGAAATAGTAACTCAATAAGTAAAATATTACAACATAGGTCTTAGCCTAATTTTTAAAATTTATTTATAACAATATTACTTTTATAACAATATTAAATAAATTTTTAGGCAGCTTTTTAATCTTATCACAGTGTAATTAAATTTTATTTATATATATATATATATATATATATATATATATATATATATATATATATATATATATATTTATATATATATATATATATATATATATATATATATATATATATATATATATATATATATATATATATATATATATATATATATATATATATATATATATATATATATATATATATATATATATATATATATATGCCTAACTTAAGGAAAAAGGTCATGAAAATTAAAAATTTACAAATTATACAAATGTTCAGTATAAAAATAAATAAATAAATAAAAATAAATAATAATAAAAAAAGGAGGAAAATGTGCTTCAAGAAAGTTAGTAAATTGGAATAAAAAGCTCATAATTTTTAAATTAAAACTTATCTTTGACATTAAAGAGAAGAGAAACTACTTTTTTCTTTTCTCAAAATACATTTCAATTCGCAACAACATAAAGCTCATTAGCTAAAATAATTGATACAAATAACGTGTTTTTTTTCATTAATTTTAAAACAAGAAAAAATGCATTTAAATTAATAAAAATATCAAAAATTTCTTTCCAATTAAAATTAATTTGGTAATTTGTAATATTTACCAAAAGGTAACTTTGCAATAATGGGATTAGTTCCTTCAAGTGGCTGACTCTGTCCATTTTCATTGACAGCCATGACACGGAATAAATATTCTCCTCCTTCTGTAAGGCCTTGAGCAGTAAACACAAGTTCCTGAAATAGTAACATTTCTATAAATACTACATTTTCAAAATATGAAAATAAAAAAACTGTATTTTTAGGTGAAATTAAAAATATCTTATAAATATACTAAAATTAAACTCTTAGTCAAAAATTTATTAAGAAGCTACAACACATTTGAAGATGATTAATACTGTTATTTTTACTATACTAAATTCATTAAAGTGTTCCTTATTAAGTAAATAATGTAAATATATGATAAGACTGCAGCATAATTATAGTAAGAATTTTCTAACTAGAGAGTTGAATTATTTTTAAGGAATGAAACCATCATAGAAAAGATCATTTAAAGTTTATGACAATATTTTATAAGTAATACATTATTATATGTAAAAGAAATTTCAGGATTTTAAAGAATCTCCATATTTTTTTGTAGACATGATTATTTCATTCTATTTTATCAGATCCATTTCTTAGTAATTTCTTATCTTACAATGAAGAATATGAAACCAGAAAAGTAAGAAATAATTTTTTCTCAAATATGAACGGATCTTTAAAAAGACTTTTACTCTATGGGATTAATTTTATTTCAGTTTTCGATGTCGTTTTTAACTAGGCAATCATTTATTTTATTAATAAGAATTCTTATTTCACATTGAAACATAATTAAATTATAATCGTTTTATAGAAAAAAAGAAATGAAATATATTTAAACTAGACAAACATTTATTTTATAAGTAAGAAATTTTATTTCATATTAAAATATAATTAATTTTTTAAAATAAAACTTTTTTATTGATAACTGGAAGCATTACCCTGCAATAACTAGAAGCAACAACCCACTGGCTATGACTTGTTTCTTTTCTTTCTACTACATAGTTTGTGATCTTACTGCCTCCATCATATGCAGGAGGCCTCCAACTTATTGTTGCAGTATGTTGGGTGATATCTGAAACTTCGAGAGGCCCTTGTGGGGGTCCGGGTAAACCTATTTAACAAAAGAAACCATATGTAATACTCCAAAATTCAATATGTGCTCAAAATGCTTAATTTCAATAATTACTTCTCATGCAATGAAATTAATAGTTACATTTTTTTATAACGAATATGAGATGCAATGAACTTATGATACAGAATTTATAAATCACCTAAATTCATACTAAGTTATGACACAGTCCAACATTTATAATGAATTTTCGCTAGAAAAGTTTGAAGCTAATTCCAAGTTCCTGGTTTCTATGAATTAGAACAAATATTGCAAAAAAAAAAAAAAAAAAAAAAAAAAATTGAAGTTGAAAATATAACTTTTTTTAGTATTGTAATTTGCAATTTACTAATAAAAATGAAGTTATTTCATTGTAATGAAATAAAGTTGTTTATATTTAATGTTTACAAAAATAAATTATACATTAATATCTTAATGATACACAAAGAAAAAATTTATGTTAAATGTAATATTTTAAATCTTTATTTAAATAAATAATTACATTTCTATAGTTTTAAATAAAATGTTTTTTCTTGAAAATATAAGCTTGGGTTTAACGTAGTCTTTTAATTAATATACCACCAATTAATCGAAATAAATGTGTAAAACTATATATAGCAAAAAGAGCATGAACTTGAAGATAAATGAATATTTATAATGAAAAATACAATATCGTAAAATCTTAATAAGCAATGCACTAATCATTTTGTGAATGGAATATAAAGATATAAAGGAGTTTTTGGGATGCAATATAAAAAAGTTTAATTATTTAAAGAATATACATATTAAATATAAAATATTTGCATGTAACACATTATTGCTTTTTAGAGCCTACATATGAATATTTATTATGAAAGATGTTAGAGTATTTTACAATTTCAATTAAATTAGCATTTGAACTCTTGCTTAACACATAAGAAAGGTAAAATGTTAAAAGGATGAATTAAATTTGATCAGAACACAAAATAAACAAAATAATTTAAAACAAATTTCCAAACAAAAGTTAGAAATGCATAAAAAAATTTGCATACTTTTATTCAAAAAATAGTGTGCTTAGTAAAATAAATTAGAAAAGTAATTTATTACCTGTGACTTTTAAAACAAAGTTGGCATCAGCTTGTCCGCTATCATTTTTAACTACAATCTTATATTTTCCTTCATCTGTTTTCAGAGCTTCTCTTAGGTAAATAATGACATAGTCATCAAAAACTGTGAATTTCAAGTGTTTGTCTTCTTTCACCTCTAATCCATCTTTAAATAGCTGAACATCAAACGGTCCAGTACCAGAGTAGAATATCTTGATTTTCCCATTATCATGTTCTGGGAATGAAACTTCATTCGGACATCTTTCAATTTTAGGAGCAGCTGAAAGTTTTAAGAAAAGTTTTATAATTTGGAATGTATGCAAGTTTTATTTAATGTTTTTTGAGATTCTTTTTATTGAGAATAAATGAGAAACTATTAATTCTTTAATTCCTTTTCATAGCCAAAGTTGGGCAAATATCTGTATGAAAATTTACAACATTATATATCAGATGTAAGTTGAATATCCTTCACATTGCTTTAAACTCAATTTATATCCTAAGTGTGAAGACATTCACTTCGATATTTTAAAATAAAGTAATAAAATAGATCAAATATAAAATTTTTATTTAGTTGAAATTTTGCTACTAAGCAAAACAAAATAAATAATGCACAACAAAAAATAAAATAGTACTAAATAATGCAAGTGAAATATATACAGCTATATAAAATATTTAAATCTTTCAGCAGTAAAATAATTAAGAACAAAATAGTTAAAAAAAACTTTCAAAATAAGAAGTTAATAATTGCATTTTTTTTCGCATGTTCAAAAATGCACCTCTATCAATTTCTTTAAAAAAATATATAAATAGATCATTCAGAAAAGTAAATAATATTTTGAATCATTTAATCCATATAAACTGTATGCATGATTCTGAGGGATATAATTTGTAAAATGAAATATTTTTATACAGTAAAACTTACATGCAATACTAAGTCTTGCTGAGCACTTAACAGACCCAATACTATTGCTAAGTTCACAAGTATATTCTCCTTCATCTGTGTCCCACACTTCAGAAAAGACCAATTTGAATACTCCTGTATCCAAGTCCTTCTGGACAATGCGACCAGCTGGATGAATTTCACGAGCATTTTTAAACCTATATACAAAAATCAATTACTAAATATTATGAAATGCATCTTTTCCAAATTCCTTTTTTGAAATATACATCTCGAAAATTTCAGAAATCATTTTAAATTTGAAATATTATTAATTCATTTTTATCTAGTTTAAAAAAAATAAGATTACTTTTTATGAAAGATACCATAACATAAAGGACGATTAATTTAAAATTCATAAGAGCTTTGTAAATTAAATATTAACCAGATACAAGCTTCATAAGTGTTATTACACTGAAACATGAAAAGTATATGTCAATTTAATTATTTTCATATGATTAATTTCTGCTTTTATAAATACTTAATTTTAATACATGAACAATTAAAAATACAATATACAACTGCATTCTAAGGAAAATATTTAGGTATAAAACTTCAAACAAATTTTTTAAACATTAAGTTTATATATAGTTAAATAAATTTTATTATTTATTTTTAGACTTGCCTCCAGATTACTATAAAAGCTTCATTAAGTTTTATGAAAATAAATTAATGTTATATAAAGTTTGTGAGGAAAAAAATTTATTTATAGCCCTCTAAAAATGTAATTTATTAATTATTATTTAGAGTAATAATTAAAAATAAACTTAATAAAAGGGGATATTCTGTTTTGTTTCAGAAACTATTGAAAGTAAATTCAAGTATAGAATGCATAAATTATTATTTATCTATATTTGTTTGCTAGAATAAATTATAATTTTGTTCTTTAACTTCATAAAATATATTTCAAAAATTAATAGGTTAATGAACTCTATAAAACTTTTTATTCTGAGTGATATTTAAAAAAAATATATTTTTGAAAAGTTAAATAAAACTTAAACATCACATTAAAAAAAATCCGATAATTAAGAAATTATGAAGTTTTTGGACGGACAACATTTAAGCAATCTAACTCAATATTTCATGGAATTGCAAGTTACAATTTTACATGATATATTGAATTCCTATGTCTATATTATAATTTATTTAGGCTTATTTCCAATGAATTATAATTTTTATTTTATTACTACAATATTAATTTAAAATAATATAACAAACTACACATGCAGTGCAAGTAAAATAACAACAATTTACATTTGTCTTTTACAGAAAATAACATCATTTAGGATATCAGTTAACTTTATTGAAAGGATTGTATTGACTTCTTAATCAAACAGTAATATTTTATTGCAAATTTAAAAAAAATGAAAATAGGGCAAAAAAATTATTTCTAAAAACTCAGGGACATATATAATTTAAAAAACATTATTTGATCATATTCAATTCAAAATGCTCTTTATGCAACTTAACGGTAACTATACAAAGTAAGATATGATGAAACAAATGCTTACTCAATTTATCACTCTTTTATAAATTAACTTAATGCATTTTATAGAATATAGTTTTAAAAAGTTAAAATATATAGTAAACCTCAATATTGCAAAATGTTTTATAAGTCTAATTAAAGGACAATTTATAAGTTATGAAAGATTAAAGAAGTGATTTCCTTCATGAATGTAAGAAAATAAAATAAAATAAAAAATATCAAATAAAATAATGTTACATGAACAACTTAAGGAAAGGAAAATTATTTTACAACATTTAGTCTGTATAATTTTATGCAAATGAAGTATAAAAGCTGAGTATTGTTTTAAATAATTCATTAAGCAGAAGTACATTAGCAAGGAAATAATTTTTCATTATAACAAGAAAAATCTATGATATTTTCATTTAATGCAAAGTAAAATCATTATCAATTGTTTACCATCGTGCTGTTGGAAATGGCTTGCCCACTCCTTCACATTCTAAAGTAATAGACTTCTTAAGATTGCAACTCTTGTTTGATAATGGCCGAATGAATTCTGGTTTCATACCATCTAGAAAAAAAAATCAAATGAAATATAAATAATATTGCAAGGCAGAAAACATACATGTTAATTCCTTACAGAAAGTTTTTTTAATGTTGAGCAATATTATAAATGCAATATGACATCTACACAAATTATATATTGATAGATACTTCAATCTAAGTCTACTAAATTCTTTTGCAGCAGCTCTAACTTATTTCAGTTAAATGTTTTCAAAATTATAAAATTCCAAGCATGAATTTTTTTATGATGAATCTTTGAATTCAGGAAACATAAAATTTACTTTAAAAAGAAATATGCTTTGTTGAGACTTATAAATTAAATAAATGAAAAATCAAAAAAAGTATTCTATAAATAATTTAAAATTTTAAAAATCATTTATTTATAAGCTTAATTTACATTGTTAATACTCTTCATAAAAGAATTAGAGTGAAATTAGTATAATAAATACTTATTGGAAAAATATATGTAGATAGAAATCATATAATAGATATCATTTCTATCTATATCTTAACTGTTGCAATACTTGATTACCAGTAAGCAATCGAAATGATGATGGTAGTGATACATATAATCGTTATATAGGGAATGGATTGTAGATAATAGAGAAAATGATGATTATGTATACAAATGGCAATAATTAGTGCATACTGAAGTAAGAACCTATAGTTCTTACTTCAGTATGTACTAATTATATGTGCAAGTAATAATTTCGACTTACCAAATAATTTTAAGAAAAATCATTGAAAAATAGGATGTCAATTTAATTATAAATTTATGGAAAATTTGCTGAATGAATCAAATTTAAAACAATCCATAATTATGAGCAGGCATAAAACAGATACCTAAATTAACAATTAGATGAAAATTTGTAAAGAATGATTTAGATTTAAAAATTTGTAATTATTAGCAGAGATTGAAACATATTTTTATTTCATTATTTGAAAACCTGATTGGTCTATTTTTATAGGTATCATACATAAAACTTTCAGTGACTAAAATGGGGACAAGATATGAATTACTGACTGGAATAAAAATTTGAATAACTTACCTGGTGTATCTGTAGCTTTTGTGGGCATAGTAGTATTGCTTGGATCACTCTTACCAGCAGCATTGACAGCCATCACTCTGAATTCATATTCATGATTTTCCATTAAATTCAAAACTGTGTATTCACAATCTGGTGTTACAAAATCATTAGCTCGTATCCAAACATTACTGTTCTTTTCTCTGCGTTCTACAAGGTATCCTACAATATTGACATAATTAATAACTATAACTGCACATACTTTTTCTGATAAAACTTTTGAAGAGTGATTAATATCAAATAAGAAATTTTAAATAGAATAATAAATATTTTAGTAAAAAAATTTTCAAATCCACAGAAAAAAAAAAAAAAAAAAAAAAAAAGAATCATAAATGTAGAAAAAATACAAAAGAGTAAAACAATCAATTTTTGATTGTCAATTCTCTCTCTCTCTCTCTCTCACACACACACATGAATAATCAATCAAAGATTAATTTTTTAAAATTTTCCTATATTTCTGATTATAACACACACACACAAGCATGTGTGGAAGTGTGTTTAAACTATTACAAATAAATGGAAAGAAAGCATATGTTAATGTTTGGTAAAATAAATTATAATTTTTTCATAGTTTATGATGGTTATATAGATTAAAAAGAAATAAATGAACTTTTTCATTTTTATATATAGTTTATATTCTTATAATAAATGGCGAAAGTACATTCTTAATTAAAAAGGTAACTCAACTTTCATCCTCAACACATGTATAAAAAAGTTGGAAAAATGCTTAATCTGTTTATACCTGTTATTTTACTTCCTCCATCAGTACGAGGTGGATCCCATTTAACATCAATGTAACTTTTACCAACTTTACCGATTCTTACATTCTGAGGTGGTGATGGTACACCTAGAATAAAGATTCAGAATCAATTTTCATCATCAAAACTAAAAACAAGCAAATTATATGATAATAAATTTTATTGATGAACTTCACAATAATTAAATGTTTTTTCTTGTATTTTAAAGAATATTGCTTTATGGTCAAATATGTTAACTTTAAGGTAATTCATTTTTATATAAAGGCGTTCATAGTTAATATTTTTATATTTTGATCGTATTTTGTGAAAATATAAATTTAAGAAATTGGTTGATAAAAAAATGCACTTAAATATTACATTGTAATTTTCAAAATGCTAAAAATCAACAACATATAAAAATAGTAATATTCTGATAATTAACTTGAAAAGCAAATTGAATTTAATATTTTAAAACAAAATAAATTGAAAAATTATATTCATAGCAATATTATGAAGCTACACAAATAAAAATGCATATTTAAGAATTTAATCATCTTTCCCAAATCAAATTCAAGAGATAAACTCTCAAAGCGTTTCCATTAATAAAATCTTATAAAACTAATATACTTTTTGAGGTACAATTTTAGCTAAAAATAACCAAGATTTCATTTTTAATTAAAAATAAGCTTCTTTTGAAACAGTTATACTTTTTTTTTCTATAAGTTTTACTGAACATACATATATACATTGGAAAAATATAATACAAAAATAAATGCTATTATTTTAGGAAAATTTACATATATAAATAGTATTTTTAATATAGATTCATTATTTTCATGATGTTAAACACAACAGTTGTTGAATATTATTAAAAATGGAAACTTTCAGTTACATTAAAAAATAGCTGTAAAATATAAATAATTTTAAAACAATGCTGCTTAAATCATGAAATACAAAACTATAAATTGCATAAAAAGAAAAATCTTACTTGATTTTGTTTTAATTTTGAATGAGGCAGTTGGTTTACTAGGAGCGCTGAAACCTGCAGCATTTTTAGCCTTTACACGGAATTCATATTCAGTATTTTCCATTAGATTGGGTACTGAAATTTAGAGAAATCAATAATTATTAAAGAAAAAACTTGATAAGTAATTTTGATAATGTATTTCAGAAATACGTAATTCACTAAAATACATGGTATCTTTTAAATTTAGATTATTGTACTGAACACTTTTAACAAATAAATTCTATAATCAAAATAAAGATGTAAGAAACTAATAAAGCAACATTAACCTCTTTAATAAATTGAAACATTTTTACAGATATGCGATCTTAAACAATGGTTAACATAATAATAAGAAAAATGTGACAGTTGCAATCAAATATTTTATGAAAAGCTTAATTGTAGCTTGATAAAATAATGTACACTCTTAGCAATCATTTTTTCTCTGTTATAAGCTTAATGATTTTTGTGTCCATATGTGTATCATAAATTTTAAACCATACCTCTCATACTAGTATCCTTGACAAGCTGTTCAGAAACTGGCTTCCACCTTCCATCTCTAGGATCTCTATATTCCACTTGATATCCATGGATTTTGGAGCCTCCATCACTTTTTGGTCTCTCCCAAATAAGATTGACACTTGTTTCATCTGAATCTGTGATCTGTGGAGTACCAGGAGCACTAGGAACATCTGAAAAATAGATCAGTTTAGTTTTGCAAATTATTTTTGGATTTTTCATAATTTCCATAAAAACTGTAATTTTCCTGCAAAACCAAACAGAAATATTAAAAAAAGGTTTCTCAATTGTTGAATATTATAGGTTAGAATATAAATTTAGTTACAGAGTTACATCAAGAAAAAAACATATTATGAAAACAACATAATGAATATGAAAATATTTAATAAAAACTGATATTTTAAATTTTGTTGAAATATTGAGCATATATCAAAATTTTGAATTAAACAGTTATGGCATAAAATTTATAAAAAACATGGAGTGTGTAATATTATTATTAAAAAATACGATGCAAATTAGAAAAATATTTACTGCACTCATATAGTATAATTCATATTTTTGCTGTCAAAATAATATATTTCTAATAAGTCAAAACTAGAAAAAAAGGTATTTCTAATTTAATATAACTTGCAAGGTATTACTGCATGATCTTCGAACATTATTAAATAATGTTGAGGGATGCAAACTTTTTATTTTTAAAAAATAATGTTTATTCATATTTCAAGGAATTCCTTTAAAATTTGTTCAATATAAACCTGGTTAAGGAATATTAAAAATAAAATTGATACAAATAGATATAGTTTGGAATGTGATTAGACAATAATTTTGATTAGAACATATATTTAAGATATTTAGTAATTTTGAAATTTTACACACACTCACATTTCTAATTAATGACTAATTAGTTATTTTATGTTATGTGGATTATTAAGACAAAAATTATATAAATTATATTTCAGAAAACTTTTCTGATACAAATTATTTGTTTAAATTTACATAGTTTATCTCAAAAGGAATTACTCTACGGATGTTACAGGAAAATTCCTCAAAATTTATTTTTTGAATTAAGTAAATGATGTGCGGATTTAAAAATTACTCATTTTTATAAGATAAGAATTTAATTTCAAAATGATTCTGAAAAAATTAAAAATTCAATCAATTTTTAATTATTTTTTTTTACAGGTAGAAAGGCTAAAATAAATTGTCTTTAATCTGGGAAACATACACTTGAAAATATAGCACTTTAAAAGAACTATTCCATATAATTGAAATGAACAAAAAATTAAATAACTATATAACAAAAGAATTTTTCAAGAGTTTCTAATTATTATTTAATAACATATAATCTACTTAAAATAAATGAGAAACCATTTTTACCTCCAATAAAAATATTTCTCCTTTGAGATGCCTTTACATAGAAAATATAACATATTTAGATACAAAATATTATCATATTTATTTTATTATAACACATTTCTGCTTGTTAAATAAATGTTAAGAGAAGGAAAAAAAAACATTTCAATTTATTAAATGCCACAGACACACTAACATTTTTATGCTTTTGATTTATCATTTAATTGTGAAAAATATTATAAAAATGTAAAATATAAATGCTTATTTAAAATTTTAAGAATAGCATAAACATGAAATTAATTTATATATATATATTTGAAGGTTCCAAAATAAATATTCATTAAGATCTAATTCATTTATTTATATAATTTTCAGAGATATATTTAATATTGTATACATTAAATAATTTAAATAACAAAAATTTTACTCACCAAAAGGAAATTTAGCAATGATTGGCTTTTCCGACGACAATGGTGCACCAATGCCATATTGATTTTCTGCAGATACTCTGAAACTATATTTCTTGTTGGGTTCTAAACCAATTACATCATAATGACAACCCCGCACATAACTGCTGACTTTTATCCATGCCTAAAATTTAAATACATTTAGAAAATACTCTTCCTATACATGAAAATAAAAAATATCCTATACATGAAAATAAGAAATACATGAAAATAAAAAAAGTGATTAATATAATAAATGAGTGACTAAGAAACTGAAGGTATATCATATCATAAAATAAACTTCATGAAGCTTCTTAAAATTTTATCTCTTAAATATTTTGATATATTTAGTTTTCAGTTGCTTAGTAGTTCAATTCTTAAGTTATAGGTGAACAGAAAATTTTGAGATTAAAAAAACTTAGATACTTTTTAAATAAAATATCAATATTTTAATTTACAAGTATTTACTAAGCAAATGTAAATAATAAGTTTAATACTTAGAAATTTAATTTAAAAATTTTTATTACTAAAATAAGCCTAATTACCAAAATATGTTTTATTATTGTCGAAACATTACTTACATTTAAAGCAGGATCTAATTTCTCAACAACATAATTTGTGACAGGACTGCCACCATCATCTAAAGGTGGTTTCCATGATAAAGAGCAATTTTCTGGAGTGATATCTGAAATCTCTAGCGGTCCTTGTGGTGGTCCTGGTTTGTCTGCAATTTTCAATTTAAAAAAATAAATTGAAAATTGCAGACAAACCAGGATTGAATTAATGACAAAAAAATTAATTAACAAAAAAATTAATGAAAAAAGTTGTTAAATAATTTTACAAATATATCTTCTAAATAAAAATTATGTTTAATTTTAAGGATGTATAAATTATTAAAATAAGTTATTTATTTAAAAAAATAGCACTTCAACTATTTCAAGATAATAGTATGAAAAATATAATAAAAAATGTGGGAATTATATTTAATTTAAATTCATGATATATTTTTAATCCTTATCTACATTTATAACTTAAATAAAAAAAAGTAATTATATATATTATAAATTGAAGTTAAACTACATAAAATGATCAATTTCTAAAAGAGGGAGTAGTTAAAAAATACTCACCCACAATAGTAACTCTACAAGATGCAGAATCAGTTCCTTGGGAATTGGTGAGTTTCAAAGTATACCTTCCAGAATCTTCACGCTTGCTTTTCTTATTAATTAGTACCACAAACTCTTCACTGACTTCATTAGTAATACGATCATCAGGCTTAATTTCCTGCATGTTCTATAAAAATAATCCATTACTTGAAAGAAAATCCATTAATTATTGATGAAATATGATTATGCTTTTAAGTATAAAAATGATTTTTCAAAACCTTCCGGTAAATTAATTAATATTAGCAAGAATATGTATTTTAATTATTCATAAAAATATAAATTTTTATAACAAAAGTGAAATTAATATGAAATTTAAGGAAATAAATTATTTAACAAAGCCAGAAAAATTTTAGAATTTCATAAAATAATTGGCTTTTATATTCAAATTAAATGATTAAATACAGTATAAGAGTACAACTTACAGGACTGACATGTTATCATTTCTATATGAGTATTATGAAAATAAATATTAACAATCGAGAAATAATAATTGCAGAACAAATTATTTATTTTTGTATAGAAAAATATAGTTATTCATGGTTTTTAGTTTTTTTTTTTTTTTTTTTTAATTTTAAATATTACTGAATCTTTTTAACTTGTAGACTAAATGAGACTTGAAAAATTACACTTTTAATGCTAATTATCCTATATAAATTATTAATGCCTCTTGGATATAAAAAATATCAAAAATAATCTGAAAAGTTATTTCACAAAACAGAACTTTTTTTGAAGATATGGAGTCAATGAAAAAATTCATTTACAAACTGAATAAAATACAATCATATTTTGACAATTAATGTAATGAAAGTCCACACAACATTTTTTAAATCACAAATTTTACATCATATATATAAATGTGTATTTTGAACAAATAAAACAATATTAAGTACCTGAAAAGTTCAAAATCTAGTAATGACAAAGTTAATGAAGTTAAATAAAGTTCTAAATGAACAATTACTATAAAAAGTTCAGGTAAAAATTTTTATGAAATTGTTTTTAATAATTAATTGGTATTGATTTTTTTGAGATATTTAAGGCTATCATGAAATATTGAATTGTATAATTTAAATAATTTTTTTTAATAATGCATTGGGATTTCTATATAAGTATACATTTATATAATACTCACCACAGTCCATGTAGCAGTAGGTGGAGGGCTACCTATGTAAGGTACTCTAATGGTAAAGGGTTCACCAGCAGGAATAGTCAAGTCTCTCATTGCAAAACTAGTATCAAGTTTAGGAGGACCTAAGAAAAGTTGATGATATGATTAATTTTTTGTTACTTAAATTTGATAATCATAAAAGTTTATATCAATATTTAAAAATTATTAATTAAAATAATAATTTGATTATATGGTTGTAACTCATTTTTATATATTTAAATGAATTATGATATTATTTATGTTTTAATGTAATTATTTTATAGTTAAAACCATAAAATTAGTTATAACTTGTGATTATTCATCCCCTTTCCTTATGTGAAATACAACAATCTTACATTAGATAATCATGAAACTATAAAAGATTTCATTGATACTTTTTGGATAAACCAAAGCTTCTAAGAATCAAGTAAAACTATTGATCTCTACAAACAGTTTCTGCAAAAAATAATTTTTAATTATTAAGTAAGTATATTTCGCTCATACCAATACAAATTAGAATTTTTATGAGACAATATTTGACACAAAAATTCTCTCAATTAGGTAAAAAAGTTTTACATTTATATAATAAAAAGAATTCTAATTTAAATATATTAGAGATTATTTCTACTTTTTACTCATTAAAAAATGCAAAAATATTTCTTAATGAATACTGTTACATTTCTGATAAAAGTATATAATAAAAATTTGATTTTTCATAAACTTTTGTTAATTATTTATGATTATATACCTAAATAATTTTCCTCATACAAGTGTGAATTGAAATGAATAAATCTACATTTGTAAAATTCATATATCTCATTTAAATCACACACAACGAATTTGCTTTTATGTTAACATGATAGAATATAAGAAAAATTTGTGAGCTGATATTATTATTTTATAAAAAAAAAAAGGTAAAAAGATTATCAACAAATGTTGATTAAAATTTTTTCTACTCAATTTTAATCAATATACACACTATTTTTAAATTCATATCAATAAGTATTGATTTAAATATAAAAATAAATTTTCACTTTATATTAAATATATTAATGTAGTAGTATATACATAATGTTCTTAAATATGAGTTTATTTCAAGACATTTAAAATAATCAAAAATAAAACGAATAATTTCTATTAATATAAAATAATTTTATGGTAAAATATAATTTTAGAGCATGAAAAAATGAACACAATGCAGTACTTACAAGGTGGCATTCGAGCAAAAATGCCATCTGAATTAGAGCTCCAGGGGCCTTGACCAGCAGCATTCAATGCAGCTACTCTGAATTCATATTCGTTGTTTTCTTGTAGTCCAGTAACTCTATATGTGAGATCAGGGATTGTAACATTTGTAGCTCGAGTCCATTTGTTATCCCCAATTTTTCGTTTTTCAAGGACATAACCAGTTACTGGACTACCACCATCTGTTCTGGGTTTTGTCCAAGATAACGTAATAGAATCAGTACTAGTTTCTACTGAATGTGGAATGCCAGGGGCACCAGGTGGATCTAAAAGGATTAAAAATAACACATTATTGATTATCACTATAATATAAAATAATTTTATGGTAAACTCTTAAATATAGATAACTAATTAATGATATAATTCATATATTAAATACATTTATGAACAATCATGAAGATTATTACACAGAATTCTTTTACGCGACATGTTCAGATCTATTTTACGAACATTAATTAGTCACACTGTTTACTTATATGGCAAGAATGAATATAAATACATTTTTATAGTATCAAATGCTTAATATTCTAAAGGTCAGAAACAATATTTTAAATTTGGTTTATAATAAAAGCCTATTTGTGTGATGAAGGACATAACATAATAATAATAATAATAATGATTGACATGACCCTCAAACAATGACATCAGCATTCACTGAAAATTACTGTACTAGGTCAAAAATGCTACAAAATAAATATTAATTGCAAAATTTCGATTAAACAATTCCAAGAAATATATTTAAAAACTTGTCTGCAAAATTTAAATGACAGTCAAAAAGTATTGAAGAATTATTTATAAAATAGAAAAACTGGACTTAATTATTATTGGTCTTGATGATATTTTTGAATAATATTTGAGCTACCAACTGGTAATTCATAAAACTGAATAGGCATCTGTAATAATTGTGAATAATCCAATCAGAAATTGCAATTACATTATTATCTTGGTCACACAGAGATAAAGTTACAAAGATATTATAGGTAATTATTGAGATTGTGTGACAGATTTTTTCTACATATATATTAATTTCTATACTTAATGGAATGATAAGAAGTGGGTTGCACACAATATTTGATGGGCATTTTGATTTTTAGAGTTTTTCTATGTATGGTTATAAAAATTAAATTTCATTATAAACAATAAAAAATTTAATAAACTCTTATATAAATTATAAGCAATAATTAAAAAACAAATTACTTAAACTTACTATATGGCAATTTTGCATATATAGGCTCCATAGTACATGGATCACTTGTACCATACAAATTCTCAGCCATCACTCTAAACTCGTATTGTTTTCCTACTATGAGATTTCGAACTCTGGTCGCAGTTCCATTGACAAAACTACTGACTCTGGACCATATTGATGTACCAACTTCACGTTTTTCAACTATGTAGTTGCTAATTTCTGCTCCTCCATCATCTTTGGGTGGAGACCATTTCAGTGTCAATGAATCTCCTTCAAGATCATCTGCTTTTAAATGCTCGGGTGGTCCAGGGCGATCTGTTAAAGATTTTAAGGCAAAAAATTTAAAAGATTATGTTTTATTGACAGTAGTAATTTTTTATGTATTTTATGTAAAACAAATTTTAAAACTCTAATCTCTTAAACTTTGTAAACATTCAGATAAAGAAAAATATTGGAAATAAATTATCAAGTTTAAGGTTCTGAGATGCTGTTCTTCTTCCTTCCTTAAAATTTGTAATAATGTTGAATTTTACTTTACAGTACATCTAAGTAATAATTTTAATTGACAATTTAAAAATTAATATATTAATTTGCTATACAAGAAAAAAAACAGAAAATATTTATCATTTAAGTTTCCTTATATACATCTATTAGCAATTTTTATTCCTAATAAAATCATGTCATGATTAGTCATCTATTGACAGCTTTTCAGTAAAAATTTAATAAAAGTAAAAAGAGCTAAAAAGAAGCTGTATAAAGATTAAAACTGAGTATTATAAACTTAAAAGGTTAAAAATTTATATTTTATTTACGAAAAAAACTTGTATTTTTAAATAATAAAATATATTTGTATAATTTATTAGATTACTTACTATAGATAAAAAATATTAATTGTATTTTTTTAGTTGTTAATGCATTCATGATTACTGGTTTAATAGAAAAACATTCAGTGTACTAACCTAAAACAGTAACTTTGCAATAGGCAGTGTCAAATCCTGATATATTTTTAAGGAATAGTTTATACTGTCCACTATCAGATCGTTTTGCACTTGATATTCCTAACACTGCATAATCGTCACCAACCTGTAATAAATAATAAATCAACATAAATTATTTTATAATATTTTTTGCATCTTAAATTTAAAATAATCTTTTATTTGGAAGATATCAAAATTTTATAAAAATTTATTACATAAATAATCACAAAATAAATGAGCTTCATAAAATTAGGATTAATTAAACTGAAACAAAGAATTATATACTCTCTAACAAACATTTCAATTATGGTAGTATATTAAATAAAATATTTATATAATAAAATAGAATTTACCATCATAATATGAAACGCTAAGTTATAATATGTATGATTGAAATTTAGCCACAGATAAAAACAATTTTGAAATTATGAATTAAGACATTTATTTCATTTCTATTAATTTTGGAGGGTACTTTATAATAATTAAATATAATAAACAAACAAAAAATATTTTGAAAATACACGAGCAATACTATTGATGGTTTTCAATGATATTTTACATATTAGTATTTTTATCAGCTATTGATTCTATCTTTCCCACAATATTTCATTAAACTATGTAACAAAAGTGTAATCTTATAAAATAAGAATCGTGCTTACTGTAATATTTTGAGCTAGGAATTTTTATTTAGAAAAATCATTAAAAAGCCAGTATCATAATTTAGCACATAAACTAAGAATTTTAAAATATTTTCTAAGTTAAATTATGATGAATTAACTTATATATGGAAACATTACTCACAAAAAATATAACTATTCTTCCAGTAGTAGCAGGTGAATAATAAATTGATAAATAGCAGTAAATATGTAAGCATAAATTATAAAAAAAAAATAGTCAAAATTTTACTTTAAAAAAGCATCTTGGATCTTTGTCATCCAAATCAAGCTCATTTCTAGACCAAATTGCATTTGGTTTTGGGAAACCAGTAAATGGCGCAGTTAAGCTAAACTCTTGACCAGCTTTCACAGTTATATCTTTTAAAGCTCCTGCGTCAATTCGGGGCTTATCTATATCAAGGAATCAAATAATATAACTTTAGCATTATGAATAAAAATCAAAATTATTCAAATTAAATATAAATACAAAACTTAATATTCAAGAAACATAACCCTGATCTGAAAAATTATAATTAATATATAATTCTGATCATTTCCTTAATTCTTATTCTAAATTTTAGATATAAATTGTTTGAATTGTTTGATAATAAAATATTTTTTTCAGCAATGAGAAAGAAATATAGACGATTAAAAATTAATTTTTGCATAATTTACACATAATAGATATTTTATTAAATAATTGGAAATCACTATATAATAACGTAATAGTAATAAACATATAGGAATGTATTTTAAAAAATAATTTTATTAAAAATGCAAATGACAAAATATTGTAATTGGATTGTATTTTGCTTTAAAATGATCAGCTATATTTCAAAATGTCAAAAAAAAAATTTTGTTATATAGATTTTGTTTTCTTTACCTGGTTGATCTTCAACTTTCACTAATGCACAAGGCCTACTAGGAGGACTGTCTCCAACATCGTTTACAGCAATAACTCTAAATTCATACTCATCACCTTCTGTCAAGTTTGGTACCTATAATATAACATTTGTAGATATAATCTTCATATTTAATTTTGAATAATATTTATGTAAATAAATATGCGATTCTATAAGTGAATAAATGAAAGAAGCAAATTTGTTTTACAAAAAGTATCCAGGATATATAATCAGAATTCATTTGATATATTTATCAATGATTTCTAATATTTTCATATTGAAAAATTTTTTACAATGATAATATTTGTAATACAGTATAACTCCAATTATCTGAATCACTTTCAGAATTAAAAAAAAAATAACTAGAGTGAATAATTAAAATCTTTCTTCTCTCTAATAATAAAATAACAAGAGTGAAGAAGAGAAAGAAAATAAAAAAGCTCAAGAGAAAGAAAGGTAAGAGAAGGGAGGAAATGAGTTGAGAAGATGATGTAAGTTGAGGAATTCAGAAACATTTGGAAATTCCTGGATGATAAGAAGTTAATGATTAAGATATAAGAGAATAGAATAAGGGTGAGACTCCAGATTTTAAACTGCAAATGATGGTCAACTTATTTAAAGTGTAGATTAAGAAGATGAATCTAATGTGCAAGTTAAAGCAGTCACAGGACCATCAGTAAGTGAATCATTTCCCAGCTTTGAAATGGATAGAGCATCAGCGCAGCGCAAGAGTGATCGCATGAAAATGCTCACTGACAAGTGGATGCTTGACTTGGTTGTAAGATAATGGATGAAGGCAGTAAAACAGTCTACTCTGACTAAGATGTTCAACAAACGATGACTTTAATTTGCAGTGCTGTATTAATGTACAATACTTGTAAGTACCTTAACATGAAAAAAAGATTGCGTTTGTATTTGATCGATTAAAAGTTTTCTTTAAAATTATGAAGTTTTTTCTCCCATTTCCAATGTATAATAATGGATTAAAATAAGCACTTTTTTTAAGCAATCCAACTATCAAAGTATTTGCTGGCTTTTATATGAATGGGGTCCCATCCCAATAGATTTTCATAAATAGAGTTTGACTGTATTAATTTCTTTTTTCAGCTGAAATAAAATCTGAAAAATTAAGTAAATATAAGTGAATATTTAAGTTTAGTAACTATAACTATAGGACAAATATATTATACTAGAAATAACAAGTGATTAAATTTTCCAAAAATTTGGCTGGATAGATCCTGAGAAATCAGTACCCAGAACAACCACCTCTGGCAGTAATAACAGCAGTTATACGCCTGGGCATTGAGTCAAACAGAGATTGGATTGCATGTACAGGTACAGATGCCCATGCAGTAATAAATTTTTAAAAATACAACTTAAATTATGAAAGTTTTATGCATATTTTTCTTTCAATATTTAAATACAATAAATAATTTATGAACTAAAAATTATGAAAAAAAATGTACTCTATTATAAAGTAATAATTATATCAGCTGTTAAAACTACTCAATGAATGAAGAGTGCATTAAATTAATAAAAAATTGGAGGAAAAGTAGTATAGAAAATAACCTTCAATTTAGCAGATTCTAGTAGAATATATTTGAAACAGGGATTTAATTACTAGAGAAATTTCAAATTTTATAAAGATATATAGGTTTTTTTTCACTCAAAATATTAATAATAGTAGATCAAATATGTTGTTATTTAAATATTGCTAAGTTGTTGATTTAATTGAATCAAATAATAAGTAAATTACTAATTCATAAAACTTACTGTGAAAGTAGTGTCTGGATGAGGTATGGTATTGATAATATCCCACTCTTTGGCACCTTTTGGCTTTTTCTCAATTAGATATCCCTGTATTTTACTTCCACCATCATGTAATGGTTTATTCCAGGACAGTGTGACAGAGTTCTTAGTTACTTTATCTACTCTGGGCATATCTGGTGCATTTGGTGCAACTATAATGGGTAAAACATAAGTAATATCATTAATAGCATTAACTCAATAAAATTTTGAAAAAAAAAATTACAATAAGCACATTTTTTTGTACAAATTAGAAATGCAAACTACACTTTGACTTTAAGTGACCTTAAGCATTACATAAATAGCGTATTAGGATCTTCATATGTTTAGCTGGCTTAAATCTATGACAAACTGATCAATTTTTTAGTTTAAAATAATTATTTTAATTTTACTGTTCGGTTGAATATAATTATGAGATTCTGAATAAAATGGCTCTCTAAGCATCACCTTTTGTAGTAAATTCATAATTTCAGTAATGGCATACTGATAAAATAGTTAATATTAAAATAAAGCTTTAATATCTTAAAAGACTATGAAAATATAAACGTTTTGATAAAATTGTTGGAAAAGTGTTTGAAAATTTTCTTTTAAGAATATATTTAAACAAATATTTTGCATAAATTTTGTATAAATTTATTTAAAAAATTTAAGCTAAATGATATCATAAAAACTTGTTATATTTTTAAGAGTGCAATATTTTTCAAAGCTTATATATTTTAAAATAAAAGTTTATGTCTAAAGTGAAAATCTATAATATAGAGAACATATTTTTTATGTTATTAAAAATATTTAATTAATTAAATTTACATTAAATAAAAAAATATTTTTCAAGGGTTTCAAATTATTGAACTTCCTTAAAGGGATAGTGTAACAATTAAGAGCTTTTTACTAAATAAATGAAACTTACATTTTTGCTCTTTTGCTGTAATTGGATTTGAAGGCTTGCTGGGTTTACCTGGCCCTCCTTCATTGACAGCCATTACTCGGAACTCATAAGTCTTTCCTTCATTCAAATTAGGAATGTTGAATTCGGTATGTGGAGTAGGGAATGAATTAACTTTCACCCAATCAGGTGTTCCGCGTTCCCGCTTTTCAATAATATAACCTAAAAATTATTTAATTACATTTGATTAAAATTACCAAGAAATTTACTTGACTCATAAAAAACAACAAAAGGAGAAATAAGTTCTTCCTAGTGAAGCGATTTATTGATTGAATTGGATCTTTAACAAGAGTGATTCAAAGTTAAAAGAAATAATTATCTACAACCTACTGTAGTATGTTAGGCAGTGCATTGTGTCTTAATGATAGGCAAGTCTGTGAGTCAAATATCTTCAAATAAGAAAAGGATCATAATTTTATTTAATATAATTGAAATATGAATAAATGATATTTATAGAGAATATTTTAATAAACTTTTCATAAGCCAAACATGACAAATGTTTTCTAAATGTTGATGACTTCACAATATTTCAATTTTACTTTTCATATTGTGTTATACACTGCTTTATATATTGCTGATATGTATTGTTAAAGCATTGAATTGCAAGATCCTTTGCTTTTATTTTAGATCACCCAAGTAGTGATAAGAAGAATGAAAAATATAACTTATTAATTTACCTAATTTTCACTTGGTGTTATACATTAATAAAAATAAATGTATCAATGATGAGCACACACGTTTTTCATTTTTATATACATATATACACTTATTATTGTGCGCGTGTGTGTATATATATACATATAAAACTTGCTTTTCAACTTGTTTCAGAACAAATACACTTTTATAATTTTTTATTTTTGAATATGACAGTTTGGTTTCATATCAGTACTATTTTAATTAATTTTTACCAATTAAACTGATAAGAAATTATATAACTTTTACAGAATTTTGGTGAAATAATTAAAATACTTTTTACTGTAATTAGAATAATCTAAGCATATTTTCAATGACTAACTTCAATGTCAAATTCAGAAAAAATATTTTCGATTGAACTATTTTGCTTAAAACCATAACTTCAAATGAGTTCAATTTTGTAACACTTTAATGGGATAAAAAAAATATACAACAATTCTTAAAATTTAAGTCTATGCACAAGAATTCTCAAAAAAATATTTATATTTAAATATTACCTGTAATAGGTTTTCCTCCATCACTGGACGGTGGTGTCCATGCAATATTAGCAAAATTAGGACCAAAATCTTTAACCTTAGGTTGCCCAGGAGCATCAGGAGTATCTAAAAATTAAATATATTAAACTGAGCTATTATACATTCTACATAAAAAACAGCATATAAGCTTTAACATTGCTTTCATATTTTCAGTTTCAAAATTAAATTAAATATTTGGAAAATATAATAATATTTAATATCCATGGCATTTTAAGTCTATGGCCAATTTCACAAAGAAGTAATCATTAATAACAATAAATTCAAGTTACGAAAATAAATTAAAAATTTTGAAGAGACAGTGGAACATTAGTAATTGGATAAATAAATTCCTTTTTTTATTCATATATAGTTTTTCTAGGTTACATGGTTGTCTTTTCACATGAATCAATGAAAAAAAATAATTAAAAATGAAAAAAATATATATATCTGAATTTTTTTTAAAATTAGATTGCAAAAGAATTTAGTCCAGAAAATTGAACTCAATTATTTTCATGTTTCTGTATATTTTCAAGACATCTGACTTAGGAAATAGATCATATAAATCATGGTCTTGATGTACATCTTAAGAACATTTTAAATTATTATAGTTAATGAATTAACTTTTATCATTAAACTATAACAACAAAATAATTTTGTATTCTTATAAATAGAAAATAATAAAAGATTTATAATAATCAGGACATTTTCTTTTAGAATATTTCTATTTGAAATTAAACGTTCTCTTATTACTATAAAATTTTTATGATTTTAATTCGATTGATAAAATAAAAATAGCTATAGCTTTCTCTTTAAGGATACAGTTAGAAAAATTAAAGTAATACAGATACCTAAAAGTATTCAAATAAAAGTAAAAAAGATTCACAATGATGTAAAACCCAACAAAGAAATTTAACAGAGGAATTTACTGATTAATTATTCCCCAACTCACTTCTTTCAAGTAATGTTAGTTAAAAATCACAAAAATTCAAAAAGGATATATTATGTAGTATTTTACTCCCAATCATTTCTTTCCATTCAATAAAAAATCATATTTGAAAAATAAAACTGTCATAAAAGGAGTAAACGAAAGTGGTTATTTGAAAACATACCAAATGGATTTTTAGCATAAACTGGTTTTCCTTCTAAAGGATCAGAGACTCCATACATATTCTCAGCTCGAATTCGGAATCTGTATTGTTTGCCTTCGTCAAGATTCCTAGCAACACATGTTGTTGTTGGACAGAAGGAGGAAACTGGAATCCATCTTTCAACACCAACTTCACATTTCTCAACTTGATATCCTTTTAATAAACAGAATAATGTGATTAGTGAAAAATAAATTAATATATCACGAATAATGACATTTGTACATATTTAATGCAAATAAAAATGATAAAAAAATAAGTCATAAAAAACATTAATATCACTGAATTTTTTACAGAATAAATTCTTTTTTTAAGAAAATTTCAAAAGAATTCATTATAATTAATAATTTATTTAATAATAACATTACTTGCTGCATAAAAGTAAATTTTAAGTTATAAATCAACAATCTCAAACAGGCCGAGTCTCAAACGATGAAATATTGCATGATCTCTCATTTGCATGCAATATCAATAAAATTTAACTTTTCATTTCTGTGGCTTTACTTAATAGGAGTAACTTAAATATCAATATCATTGTGTGCTGTAAAAAATTACAACATTATTTATAAACAGTATTAATAAAGAATATTCGATAACAATAGTTAATAAAATATTAATTTTTAAAATATAAGCTGGAATATAAGTCATTGACACCAATTTCTAAATACAAGAAAAATATTTTTTTATTATAGTTTTTTTTTACATGTTTCAATAGTCTTACAAGAAAAACAATGTGATACCTCCCCCTAAAAGAATAAATAAAACTGCAAATTTAAATGAAGAAAAAATCTCAACATATGGTAATGGAATACATAGTCAAATGGAAAAGAAGGAAACTGTATATTTAAATTACACATATTAAAAAAATTATAACTGTTTGATATGTACACATATAATATATGCATGTGTATGCCTATATAATTGGAATCATCTAGTTATCTTTAAATCGAACACTGACATTCATGAAGTTAAATCTTGATCTTTACAACATAGGAGAGACAAAATAAAAAAATTGGGTAAAATTTATCTTAAAATTGGGTAATATTTATCTATGAACAAAATGAAAAATTTACCAGTAATGTCAGAACCACCGTCATCATCTGGTTTCTTCCACTTCAAAGTAATGGAATTTGCAGTAACTTCAGGATATTCCATATTTTTGGGTGAACCAGGCTTATCTAAAATCAAATTAATTTAAATAACTTCAACAATTTTAATTAATGTGCACAAAATAAAATTAATAAGAAATTAAAATTTAATTGTTTAAAAATAATTATATAAAGACACTTAAAATCACATTAAAAGTATAATTAACTAAAAAAATAAAAGAAATAAATTTTTTTATGATGTAAAGTATGATAAATAATACCACAATTTAAAAATGATTTAAAAGAATAGTAAATCTAAAATATATTGTGTGTTCTTTTCAATAAAAATATAAGAAAAATCACATAGGGTGAAAGAAAGTGTCATTACTAAAGTTTAGTTTAAATGGTTTGAAATAAAATGTGGTATTGCATACAATATTTTCTTATAATATACTGAAAACAAATTTCGCCACCTGTTTAGTTCCAGTATACAGGACAAAAATTTTTCATTATTAATCAAGTTTCACACATGGAAGCAGATTTAAATTTAAATCTGAAAGTAATATGTAATAATAATGTAAATATTTGAATGAGCTTTAAAAAATAATCTAGAAGTTTTTTTTTGCTTGTATTGTTTTTTCCTTAAAAAGATCTGAAACTATTTTTTAAAGTATGAAATATTCAGGTAAACTAAAAATTTTATCAAATGAGATAATTTTTATCATGCCATTTATTTTATTTAAATGTTTTAAAAATTTTAATAGCAACTAAAATTATTTTAAATTTTTTATTTTGAATCATTTTTCAGAAAATATAAGCATACAGAAAAATAAAAAATTGATGCAGGCAAAAGTTTTTAAGATAATTATACTTTATCCTCCAAAGCAATATT
This sequence comes from Latrodectus elegans, assembly GCA_030067965.1. Taxonomy (NCBI): domain Eukaryota; kingdom Metazoa; phylum Arthropoda; class Arachnida; order Araneae; family Theridiidae; genus Latrodectus; species Latrodectus elegans. Next base: position 45,630,067 of record CM057819.1, read on the forward strand.
ACTTACCATAAACTAACACAGTAACATCAGCAGAGTCTTCACCATGAGCATTTTTAGCTGTTATAGTGTATTTTCCACTGTCTGATCTTTGAGTGATTGGAATAGCCAATCCAACACTGTCTTCAGTGGCTTCTGTTTGAATACGATTCGTAACTGGTAGAGGTTTATCATTCACTGTCCAAGAGCAAATAGGCGTTGGTGCCCCAGTTAAGGGCATATTTATACGGAGAGGATCACCAGCTTTTACTCTAATTACTTTGCCATACAGTCCATCGAGATGAAGTTTTGGTTTTTCTTAAAATATAAGTTAAGCAGTTAGAGAATTAGACTAATGATATGCATGGGTATATATTAATTTTACAAATATTAGAATATATAGAAAAATAAATTGGAAATACATTAATCAAAATTAGTAGTCATCAGAAATTTAACTAAAAAATATGAAAAAGTTTTCATTCTGCAATGAAACTAAATAAAGTATAATTTAAGATAATATATTTTTAAAATTATTTTCTAATACATACAATTTACTTAATTTAATTTTTGCATAATGCATATGAATAAAAATCAACAATTTTTTAAATAGTATTTTAGAATGCAACTTTAAAATGCGTGAATTTAAAGAAACATTTTCAACTAAATTAAATTTTCTACAAAATGTTTATTAAAAGAAATTAACATAATTAAAGTTAAAAAATTGTACTAGAAATTAGTTCTTTATTTAAATAAATATATAAAGTAGATTTTTTATTGGAAATATTAATATTATATATGATAAAACTTCTTAAAATAATAATCAGTGTTTGAACAATCCAAATCAAAATGGAAAGAATATAAAAAGACTCAAGAAATTTAGATACCTTTCATGGGTTTTGCCACAATTGGAACTGATGTTTCACTAGTAGGACCATTACCAGCAGCATTTTTAGCACTTATTCTATATTCATACTGATGGCCATCTGTCACAGTATCATCAGTATACATACAACTCTAAAACAGTTAGCATAAAGTGTAAAAAAAAAAAAATATATATATAGTACGATGATAACCAATTTGTATTGTAATATGTAATATTACATAAATATAAACAATATATACTTTCATTTGAAGTATATAACATATATTAAATTTGAAAAAAAGTTGGAATGATTCCCAAAAGAATTAGATTACAATTTTAAAGGGCAAGTTAAAAATTACAATGTTAAGAATTATTTACATAGTTGTATAACTAATAATAAATTCAAATTAATTACGAATCTATTCTGTAAAGAATTATTTATATAATAAATTATAGTAGAAGAACTGTTGAAAATTGATTGAACTTACAGGAACTGGAGCTTTATTAACTTTAACCCATCTGTTTGATTTTTTATCTTTCCTTTCAATGTCATAACCGATGATAGGTGAACCGCCATTGGACCTAGGTGGTTCCCATTTTAATTTAATGAAATCCCTGTCATAGTCAACAGGCTCTGGTTGTCCAGGTCTTCCAGGAACTCCTGCAATTTTTCAAGGAATAATGAATATTTAATTAATATAAAATCATATAATAAGGATATTCAAAATTCCAAGTTTTAAAAAAATATTTAGCTTATCAGGAAAACTATCAATCCCTTTTGATAATTTTTGATTTTAAATGACTGATATTTTGAAACATTTACGCAAAACATGCTTTGAAATGAGATCATTTTATAACTATACTTATTCACATTTTTTAGGTCATTATATACATTTGAAAAGTCTTTAACTTTCCGGTTTCATTTATTTAAAGTGAAGTTGCTTTGTGTTTATTTGGCTTTATTAAATAACACAATATACCAAACACACAATATGAATTTAGTTATGCAATTTCAGCCAATCATTAAATCATAACAAATTTTCAATGTTTTGTCAAATGAACATTATGTAAATGTTAAATAAAACTAAATAAATAAATAAATAAATATATTCAGTATTTATAAGTTAATTAAACATGGTGAATATGTTTAAATAACTTACAAGAAATTCCCTTCTTTAAAATGTACATAGTTAGTTATTAATAAGATATTTTCTTCGATGCTCTTACTTGTTCAAATTACCAAGTGCTTGATCTATTTTGATTAAATAAAATAACAAATAGGGCTTCACATCATATTTATCCTTTCAAAAAGTTTATTTTTTAATTAATATTGGTAGATGTGTATGTATGTTAATATATATCTGATAATCTATTTAATTACCATATGGACTTTTGGCAACAACAGGTTTGTCAGTAGTAAGTGGTTCAGATGTTCCATTTGCGTTTTGAGCCATAATTCGAAATTCATATTCTGTCCCTTCAGTCAGTTTAGGAACAGTACAGCTTCGACTTGTTGGACTAACAAAAGACACTGCAGGCAGCCAACTACCACCTCTGGTTTTGTCACGTTTTTCAACAACGTAACCACTGAAATATAAAAATAAGAAATTGTAGTTTTCATGGAAAGTTTATCCATAATAAGTAAAGATTTCAAAAAACTAAACATACATAAATTATATGAATGACAAATAAGAAAAAATTGATTAATAAGTCTCATTAAATATTTTATCACATTTAAATTTAGTAAATTTAGTTATTAATGATTCTTTCCTCCTGATATACATATATATATATATATAATTTCAAGACATAAGCCTTTTGTTTTATATTCAACAAAAATTTTTATTTAAAAACACATTAAAGTATTTAAGCAAATATATTTTCATTTGAGAGTTATGTCACTCTTATGAATTAAGTAAATCATTTCCTGTTTTATCAATAGAAGAGCTAGATTTGCTTTAAATTATATAAAAGGTATAAATCAAGAATGTTTGCTAATATAATATAAGAAATAAAATTTTTAAAGGATTAAAAAAAATGAAATCTTCAATCAAAATTTGAAAATACAAATTAATTTCTGAACTTATGAAACTAGATAATTTTTGGATGAATGTTAAAATTTTCAATCAAATGTTGCAAAATAATAATAATTTAAATTATAAATGGATGGAAATAATAATAATGGAAATAATTTAAATTTTATGTTTCAAAGTAATGAAAACATACGTCAGAGGACTTCCACCATCATCTTTAGGTGGTTTCCAAGACAGTTTAACTCTATCTTTATCAACTTCATCAATATTCAGTGGTCCTTCAGGTGGTCCAGGTTTATCTGCAAATAATATGAAATATTATACATTTGATAACATAAAATCCTTAATAGTTCATTTTTGAAAACTAATATTTATAAGAATAACCTAGTATATTGACATCCAATATTCCACTATCTTTGCCATGAGCATTTTTCACTGTAAGAGTGTAAGGACCACTATCTGATCTTTTTACATCAATAATATTGAGGATAGTGTGATCATCAAAATTAGATATAGTCACTCTATCACCACTAGTGACTGGTTTTCCATCTAATGACCATTCAACTTCTGGTACTGGTTCCCCAATGAATTTGATGTCTGCTGTCAAAGTCATACCACCTCGTACCTTCATTTCACGCAAGGGTGTTATAATCTTGGGAGCCACTAAAAAGAAAATATTATAATTAAGTAAACAATGGAGAAATACATTTATAAGCATTTAGATTACTTAGAATACATATTTATTTCAATCCTACAAAATCTTTTTGGAAATACTTGTGAGATATCAAGAGTAATTTCTAAATAGTATAAATTAAAATTTGAACAAATTTAACATATGTTGCAAAACCATTTACTCAGAGCATAACATTAATTTAAAATTTCCTTTACATTACAATTTATTTTATTTGTTACTTCCACTTATTAAGTTTTCCAATAAACTTAGGACAACGTTTTAATCTTTTAAATAATGAAAAACAGCATATGATTTTTTAAGACTTACAGAATTTTGGTTTAGCTGTAACAAAATCAGATGGATCACTAGGTTCACTTTCTCCTGCTTTGTTGGCAGCAATAACTCTAAATTCATAATCATTTCCTTCTGTCAAACCAGGTACTGTGCATTTTGTTTGAGATGCTGGAACATCAGCAGCCTTAGTCCAAATTGGTGAGCCACGCTCCTTCTTTTGAATAATATATCCAGTTAGAGGTGCACCACCAGTGTCTTTAGGAGCAGTCCATGCTAAGTCTACCCTATCTTTATCATAATCTTTCACTTCAGGTTTTCCAGGTGATAATGGAGGTTCTAATGATATCAAGAAGGTTTCTTTTATTAAATATCATCACACTTGAAAAAATAAATTCTTACACTTGAAGAAATAAATATCATTACACTTACTAAAATTCTAAAATTAATGCAAATAAAAATTTTTATTGCATCTTTTCCTTAATAGAAAACAATGCAATGAGAATTTAATCTCAAATCCTTAACTTTTTAAATTCTTTTATTGCACAAATAAAAAACATTTTTAATATTTTAATGTAACAGTTACAACAAATTAATTTAAATAACAAAGTTAATCAACAGGACTAAAAACATATTTGATTTCAGCACTTTTACATATTTAATAATGTACTTTTATTTAGACCATATTTTAAGAAACAATTAAATGGGAAAAAACAAAAGATATAATAGATACAAAACTAATTTTGTGGCTGATAATACATTCAATAATTATCAAGAAATATGATTACTAAAGAATTTCACATTTCTTTATAATACAAAAATGCAAATTTATTAATGGTACCTAATAAAAGTAGTTACATTTTGTTGCTAAAATAATTAAAAACACATTTGTTTTTCAATATAAGATTTTGTGATATTTGTAAATATTTACCAAGAAATAGAATATAAAAAAATTAATAATTGAATTGCTAAGTCATCTACTTTTTATCATTTGGATTAAATTAGGGAAGAATTTGTTCATCAAAATAACTTATTTCAAATATGTAAATAAAAATTAGGAAAATTGTCAAAAATGTTTAAAGATTTATTAGACTATCATTAATTAATTTCAGATTTTTTGCTATTTTTCATTTGTAAGAGGAGAGTGTGTTTTGAGAAGAGAATATAAAGAAGAACTGTGTAATTTTATCTATGGTATTTTAATGAAAATTAAATTACAAAAATGAGAAATTAACCGTAGCAAGGAAATATTATATACAATTCTTTAAAGAATAAAAATATTGGATTTGTGTCTAAGCTACCCAAAAAACTTCTAAGGCCTGGTAAAAAGGATAATTTTGAAGGTCCTTACTACACAAACATCTTTCTCCAATCACCTTTTTTTTAAAAAAGGCTCTGATTCAGATAAACATGACTATAAATTAATAAAACTATCATCCATTTAAAGTTAACCAAACATAGAAATATCAATTTTGTTTCATTGAAATAGAAACTACTAGACTTCTAGACCTTAAAAAATAAAAAGCTATATATTAAGTACGTAAAATTTAAAATAAAATATATAATTAAAAGCTAAACATAGCTTTAATGCTCAAAAGTGAAATTTTTTAGCGTCCAGTGTAGTGTGCAAGTATTTGGTTGAAAAAGAAAAATGCTAAATAATATTAGAAAAATACTTGAAAATTTTAAGTTATTCTGAAAAGGCATTTATAAAAAAATTATTCAAAATCTCAGCTACCTTTTAAAAAATCCTATTAAGAAATTAAAAAATATATTTCAATTTAATAGAAACTTCAGTTTTTTAGCTTATAGTTTGCAGAAACAATAGTTTAAAAAATTTTATTTTAAACATTTACAAGCTCTTATAATTAAAAATCAAAATATCTTTTATTGATTATGAAATTTTTAAATAATTTTTTTACAATGCAGAAACAAAAGAGGGGGAACCATAAAATGTAGTAACATTTTAATAAAATTCTATATTGATAATAATAACATTTGTAATTTCTATACATTTATCTTATTGAATAAAAGTCCATTAAATTAGTTTCCCACTCACTTATATATATATATATATATATATATATATATATATATATATATATATATATATATATATATATATACACACAACAATACTTCAAGACAATAAGGAGACATGCTGAAACAAATGAAAAATTATAAAAATAAATAAATTTAAATTATCATAGAAATGTGAGGTTTAATAAAGAATATCAGATATGATTTAATAATCAATAATTTATTATATTAAGCATTACATGCGACAGAAAAAAATTGAAATAAGGATATTACCATAAGCATCTTTAGCAATAGTTTCTTGTTTAGTTTCTAATGGATCTGACTCTCCAACTTCATTAACTGCTTTCACCCTAAATTGATATTTTTTCTTGTAGATGAGTTTGGGAACTTTAAATTTTAAGTCCGAAGTTGTTCCCACCTCAGACCATGTTCCTCGAGAAGTGTCCATTTTTTCAACTAAGTAATGTTTAATAGGTACACCACCATCATCTTTAGAAGCTTTCCAACTTAATGTTGCTGAATCTTTGCAGACATCAGTGACTTCCAATGGACCAGTAGGAGGAGAAGGTCGATCTAAAACATATTCAACTTATTAAAATAGTAATCGTCATAAAATAGTCATTTTCGTAAGATAATAAATTTATCATCTGTAGCATTATTAATAAATCACTATATCTCTTAATGAAAATAATTTTTTCTAAATGAACTCAATCTAAAATAGTTATACATTTCTTAAACTTCATTTATCATTCTGTGGACATATTTCCCTTATCAGGATTAATTTAAACAGGAAATATTGTTAAAACATAAAATTCTGAATCTCAACAAAAGGTCTTGTCAGAGGTGAAAACCGAATTTGTGAATTATTCATCCATATATTGTTATTAACAATAAAAAACTGTTTAGTTGTATTATTCATTCAAATTTCCCTTAAATATTTACACTACTTATTATAAGACATATGAATATTATAAAGATACATAAGCAGAACCAGACGGTCATCATCAGGTTTATCAGTGGACACTTGAGATCGATGTTCTATTCTCATGGAAAAAAGATTTTCTCAGCCTGTTAGAAGTATGCTGACTTTCAGGCCATTTTGGATTGTCTGGGGCTTTCCAAAATCGATATTTTCACAAGCCCAATTTTAGTGTTAGATTTTCTTAGTTACAAATTTCATAAACCTGATTCAGTGTGAATATTATGAGTGAGTTTATGTTGTTATTGTTACACTCCAGATATGCAGCAACAACATAAGGACACATAATTAAAGTTAATTAAAAATGTTTCTTTATATAAATTATTTAATATTTGATGTACCACATGATAATGAGTTTGAAATTATGTTTTATCAATAACAACTTTTGAGAAACAAGAATAATTAAAATTCTTCAAATATGATATAAAAACCAATATTATTTTGAAACATCTTAAATTTGAGAAACTTGTTCATGATAATGACGTTATTGAAATTAAAAAAAAAATGAAATACATTTTAATACATAATCATTACACATTTTATCCCTTTTAATTGCTGGTCAACTTGTCTAGTGGTCAGCGTGCCTGACTATGGATAGGGAGGTCCTGGGTTCGAATCCCGGTTCAGGTATGGATGTACTTTCTCTCTCTCTATCCAGTCTGTGTCCTTTCCTTGAGTGTGAATGGTTGCCTACCCTATAAATGGGTTCCTATGGCATATGCGTGTACTGAAGAAGTTGGACTCCACATCAAATACGGTTCAGTTGGAAAAGTGGAGCAGCGCACCCCAATTTGTCAGCCTAGCTGGCACACGAGAACAATAACAACATTCTTTTTAATTAATCTTAATAAAACTTCAGTCGATTTATTCATCATTTTAATTAGCAATCTAAAAAGGGAAACTTTGGAACTTGATTTTGAATTTTATTTCAAGAATTGTACATACAAGAGAGAATTATTTTCGAAAAAAGATAGCATAAGCACATAACAGAATAAAGTTCCTGACACACAACAAAATATACTTAAAATAAAATGAAAAAATAACAAAATTTATATACCTAAGCATTTTAACAAAGAAAATTCTCTTTATTTTATTTATCAACATTAAGTACATGAAGTAAAACTTTAATAAATTATTTTATCAAAAAATTATTAGATTTAAATATTTTAATAATAGGATGATAATACAGAATAACTGACTTTACAAAAGTTAGTTAAATCGTCAAATATGTTTAGTGCACTTTAAACTAATTGTTAAATATTTTCTAATGTACAGAGTTAGTGTTTGATCAAGGGGAATATCTTATTAAATGAGTAATCACAATGCTACAATTAAGCTTAAGGTTATCCTGTGTCACGCTTTAGTTGAATTTTTAATATTTTAGAATAGACTTATTCATAAAATATAGTTAACTATGCCAAATGTCAATAAGATACATTTAAACGATTTAATTTTCAGCATAGTAAATTATAAATCAAATGGATTTTAATATTTAAAAATTTAACTTTGTTTTACTTGATAATAAATTCTATAAAAAAATTTAAGCTCTCTAAATAAAAATCACAAGTTTAAAAGACTCTTTTATACATCAATACACAGAAATTAAAAAATAACAGGATTAAATGATATGGGTGATAAGTTTGTAAAACTTTAATAAAACTAAATATTTTTTTATTATTTTTTATATATTTTTTTAAGCAATTTTCTTTGCATGAAGCACAAAAATAGAAATTATAATATTAAATTAGCAATCTAGAAAAAGCAAATAAATGCTAATGTCAACATACTTAACATTATTTTTATTCTATTTGTGCAATACTTGAAGCATATTACACAATATACTCATATCTATGCAATATTTGAAAATGATTTAATGTGTATTAAACTTTTATTAAAATAACAAACAACTAAAAAATTATACTGAGGAAAATCTAATAGTACAAACTTGTTTTTAGTAAATATGATAGTTAAATTAATAATAAAATAGTATTGATGAATTAATAGATAAGGAAATATTTTAAAATAAAACTATGCAGAATTTATTTTTTCAAATATTTTAAGTATAAGGAATTTAAAATAATAACTTCTGACCCATAGATAGATAAAGATTAAAACAAAAAGACTACCACTTGATGTAACTCATTTAACTTTATTTTTAATTGCTTTATTACATCTGCATCAGAATTCAAATATAGTAAACAAAAACTTATTTGTTCAAATATTAATCAATAATAATACTTACCCATTACTATTACATTAGCAGATGCAGATACTGTTCCTGATGTGTTCTGTAGAGTAAGTGTGTATTTACCAGAATCTGATCGTTCAGAGTTCATTATGTCTAATGTAGTAAGAGTAGCTGTAGAAGCAATCTCGATACGTTTGGATACTGCTGGTTTATTGTTTATAGCCCAGGTGACTGTAGGTGAAGGTTCTCCTTTAATTGGTATGCTGTAGTTTATTGGGCGGCCAACTTTTACTTTAATATCATGCAGAAGTGATTTGTCAATAGTTGGAGCAACTAAAAAGCAAACACACACAATTTAAATTAAATAAAATATAAATCGTCAGAGAACCATGTAAATATTTCAGCAAAGTTTCTTATTACTATTTAAGTAGTGAGTAAAATTTTTTAAATGAAACAATTTCTGAATGTTTTGCAGCCTTAAAAACAATTCATTGATCTGCATTTAACCTAATTATTAATTTTAATTTAGTATTATTGCTGGCAAATATCTAAGTTTAGATTTAAGATGTTTGCAAACAAAATCATTTTTAATTAAAGTAAACTTTATTGTTAATTTTTTACAGTTAAATATGAATAAATAGATCGATAAATGTACATTTATTTGTTTTGTTACTACTTACGGTATTTTGGCTTTGACAAAAATGGACTGCAAGGTTCACTTGGTTCACTAGGACCAGCCTTGTTAACAGCAGTCACTCTAAATTCGTATTCATCACCATCTTTTAAGCCAGGAACTGTAGCCCTAGTATCATTACCATCAACTCGAGCAGCCTCTTCCCAAACTGGACTGTTCTTTGGTTTCTTTTCTATAATGTATCCAGTGATAGGAGCTCCACCATCCCTGCGAGGTGGATTCCATGCCAAATCAACTTGACCACTGTCCCAATCAACAACTTGTGGTGCTCCAGGTTTGTCTGGTTGATCTATGACGAAATTTTACATTGAAATCATAAAAATAGGAAGCATATTTTTTAATATTGCATAACTTATTCACACTGAATTGAAGGCAAAAAAGAAAAAATTTACATGCAATCATTTAAATTTTTTTTTTTGCCTTCAATTAAGTTTTCTATGATTAGAAAACTATATAAAAGATAAAGACTAAGAAAAAATAACAAAAAATCTTTAATGAAATTGCTTTTATTTATGATGTAATTGATACTATTAACAAATGAAACATATACTTTGGGTGTAGTAATATATTTTAAAATGTGTTTCAGAGAGGTGAATATGAAATAGAGAGAAAATAATACTCTTATATTCATAAAAGTAGTTTTCATCATTATTTAACACTCAGTAACCATTGATAAGATATTTTAAAAAATGTCAACAGTATAGAACGATTCGTTTTTCAAAGTGAAATCATAAAATCATATTCACATTTTATTAACAATCAAGAAATATACAAAAAGCAAGGCACTGTATGTCAACAGAAGCAAATGATAGTTAGGAGGAACTTTGTGGAGACTAATGTGGGTGTTTTAAAATTTCCAAGATATGCTACTAATGTGTTTTTGATTAAAATTTTCAAATCAAATACTTAATTATACATCAATTTTATAGGATGCAAACATTTCCTAGTATATGGATGCTTTTAACCTATATCTAGTTCGTATTGTTACTTGTAAATTAATAGTTACATTTGCACTTGGATCAAGCTTTTTGAAAAATAGCACACTCATTCTATATGCTATCAAAAGGATAGACAAACGAATGCCATGTTTCAAAGTAGATGTTACTTTGTCAAGATTCACCTAATATTTTTTGTGCTTCATATCCATTTTTATATCCTGTTGTAGTTTTCTAAAGAAAATTTAATACCTATTTAGAAGATTAATATATTCCGATATACATTAATTCCAATTTTAAATATATGTAGCAGTCTTATTCTTGCTTTCCGAATCTTTCTAGTAGAGTATAAATGATTAGAAATTGTTTTTATGATATTCCTAATGTTTCAGAAGGTTCTTTTTGAAATTGAAATGCATCTGCCACAAGCACTGTGGAAAGTCTTTATCTTACCTTTTAGTAGACAGCTACTACATTTAAAATTTAATGACACCAAAAACATTATGTTTAAAAGGTCCAAACTGATATTCACATTTACTATTATATATGATTTTCTCAATACACAGCGAAAAAAATCGAAAGATATGCTTTTGTCGCCCTTTTCCTTTAGTGAAATTCATAATAAATAAATGACTTATGTGGCATTTTTTTCCATCAAAATACAGCCTTTTATTTTTTCCTATCTTTTGCATAGATTTCATAAGCTTAAACTATCACACAACAAAAACTATGTACACTGACAGATATGCTATTTCATATAACTTACTAAAGAAATATCTACAGCTTCTTATATATTAAATAAAAAATATTTTCATAAGACTTACTAATTTATAAAATATAATTTAATGACATAAGTTTAAATAGAAAAAAACTTTGAATAAATTTTAAAACAAAATTATTTATGTCATTATTAATTTATGTGATAAATTAGTAAAAATTTTAGATTACTGAGAAAATTTTATGCACTTTTTAGAATACAACTTTCAGAAACTTAAGTGATGGAAAATAAGTAAAAATATAGCTCATGGCAAAAAGAACACATATATAGTATGTTTGTTTTGTATAAATAATAAATAATGCTGCATAATTTATACTATTTAGTGTGATTTAATAATATTTGAATAATAATAATAGATAATATTTGAATTTAATTAATTAGCAAGAGGATTTTGTATTTAAGATTTTTCTAGCTAATAATTTCAGATTGCCAATGAATAAATTTGTGATGAATACTTTTCATTAGTAAATATTTTAATATTAGAAACTTTAAAACAACAAAGCTCATTAAAATTAAGAAAAATTTTTCCAGATGGAGCAGTGCAATTTACATACAAAAAATTACCACCATGAAATTTAATAAATACATGTAGATGATTTCAACAATCAGTTTTGGAATCTGATGATTCAAATATAGTATATTAATCAAGATATATTTGTGAAAATTATTAAAACTACAACTTTCAAATAAGTTAATCAAAAAAAAAAAAAAAAAAAAAAAAAAATGCTCATAAGCATTTTAAATATATAGGCTATAGAATATATATGTTTATAACTGTTAATTGCAAAGATGTCTAGGATTAAAATATCAAGCATTAAGTATTCAAATAATAGATATATACCAAATGGATTCTTAGCAATAATAGACTCTTTTCCAGTCAACCATGGAGATTCTCCTTCTTTATTTACAGCCTTAACTCTAAAGTTGTATTCATGGCCTTCAATTAATTTATCAGCTCTGATTTGAGGATTAATGGATTCACCGACTGGGAGCCATTTTCCAGTTTCTGTATCCTTCTTTTCAACTAAGTAATGTGATATCTCAGATCCTCCATCATCTTTCGGTGGTTTCCATGAGACTAAACAACCTTCTTTAGTGATGTTAGTTATCTGCATCATTTCTGGCGCAGATGGTGCAGCTTGAAAAATTGCAATTTTATTTATTAATCTAATGATCAATACAATTAAATGAGGTATAAAAAAATCCACACTTTAATGAAACATGTTTTAAAGGAAAAACTACTTTATTATTTACAAAATAATGCTATATATATTGAAAGATTAAAAAAAAATAATTACAAAATAAATTTACTTAATAAAAAAGTTGGAAGTTAAAAGTTTTAGGAAATTCAAAGTTAAATAAAAAAACATCACTTAAATAACTATCACGAAAATTTCACGATCTCAATATACATAATTATTTTTATAATTTTTACAGTAATAAGGAATTTAAAATAATGCATTTCTAATTACCTAAAACTGTGATCGTAATTGTGGCAGAATCATTGCCATGTTGATTTCGTGCAGTCAGAGTCAGTTGACCACTGTCACCTCGTTCTGCATTTCTAACTGAAAGTTTTGTATTATAATCTTCATGTACAACAGTCCAACGGGTCATAGTCTCACAGGCTTTAGTACCTAAATTCCACTTTTTGGTTGGAGGAGGTTCACCACTAACTGGCACATCTAACTCAAAGGATTTTCCTGCTTTCACACGAATGTTGAACATAGCATTCCTATCAATCTTAGGAGGAACTAAAAAATAAAATATCAATTTATAAAAATAATTAAAAAATCCAAGCAAAATTACTAATGTTATAACATTGTAAGGTTAATTCTTAAAATCAGATCAGAAAGTGGAAAAACACATACATTTCGATCAATTTTAAATTGCATTTTACCTTTCAGGAAACACATTTTCATACTTTTCAAATAAATATAAAGAAATTATGTTTATAAAAACTCCAAAAAATTTTAGATTTTTAGTAGAAGATTGTAGTGTGGAAATAAACCATAATGCAATACTTCTTTATAATTACAGTACATATAATGAAATTGCAGAATTATAATCAAAAAACTTTTTTTCTTTTTACTCTATCAAAAAACATTTATATTATAAAAATGTTTACAAAATCCTGTTTATAAAACCAGTTTTTAATATTTTTCCTTCATTCTTATTATTTATTTTTTGTCAAAGGACTTACAAAATTGTATATTAGTATCATTTATATTGATTAGTACAAACATTATAAAATACTAATTCACTAAATGTATTTCTAAGAAATGATAGCAAACTAATTTCCTTATGTTACTGTAATTATTAACTTTAAGGATGTAATGAATCAAATATAATTTGTATAGCATATAAAATTTAGCGAGTAAAACCCAATAAATTTTGAATCAATTAAGTTTATTCACATACACTAAATTAAATGTACATGAAAGCTGATCTAAAATATCTTAAATTAAAAACAAAGAATTTTTAGTTTTGTTTAAATGAAATAACTAAGTCAGATTAAAAATTAATTTATCAAACTAAGTAAAAATGCACAGCATTTTTATAATACATGTTATCTTTTCTTTTAATATTAAGTAATGATTAGAATTCAATATATATACATTCATTCCATTTTTTTAAACAGTTTACAATTTTATTATTAACCTTTTTAGTTAACTTACGTTTTTTCGGTTTTGCTGTATGTGGTGCAGTGGGCTCGCTTGGATCACTGGTTCCTGCTTTATTAACAGCTCTTACACGGAATTCATATTGATTACCATCAACTAGATCAGGAACAGTAGCTCTTTCTTCATCACCAGGCACTTCTTGAATTGGCACCCAATCAGGACTGACAGAAAAAAAAACAATGCTTTTAGAAATTAAAATAATTACCATTTAATAGAGTCTATTAAATTGAAAGTAAATAAATCTGCAAATTTATTGATATTTTAAAAAACTAATGAATGTTATATACTGACATACAAGATTTTCAAGGGATTTAATGTGGTAGATTTATTTTTTGATAAGAAATAAAATAATAATTAACTAGATTAATTAACCATCGATCTATCTAAATAAAAATATTAAACACTTTCTTTCTTAAATAATAAATATTGATTCAAATATAATTCTAAACTCAAAAATTATTTGGATTTTATTCCAAAATTTTCAAGAGAAAATTATGACTTTCTTCTATTAAAGAATAAGTAAAATTACATTGTTAAATGTAAAAAAAGTAAAACTTTTTTTTGCAGAGATTTATTAAATAAAAATAGAATTTCATAAAATATCTGAAACCAGAGTAACATGAAATTAAAAAATTATTATTTTTATGTAACAGACATAGGATAATTGATGCTTGATATTAAATTATTCTATGTATTGATAAAACATAAATTTTGTTGTAATAAAAAATTATCAATAATATGTAGTATTATTAACATGCATTTTCATTAAGTTGAAACCATTATTAGGTTTCACAACAGCTATATTAAACTTCAAATCAAAACTATTTTTTAAAGTTTATACTTTATTTTTTATCAGATTTCAAAATAAAGGCTTTTAACATTCAAATATCTTTAATGAATTCACATTTAAGAACATAATAAATATTGTAATTGATCACACCTAAAAATTTTCTCAGTAAAAGTTATCAAATTTAGATGTTCAAAAATTATAATATATAAATGCTAAGTATCTCTGACTCCACAACGTAAAAATAAAAATTTAAAACTTTAGGTTAAGATCTATTAAAACACTAAAAAGTTAAGATTCATTTAAAAGAAATTTACCTAATCAGGTATGTTCAATTAAAGTTTTCATAATTATTTTTAATTTTTTGACATTCAGAAAAATTTACAAATTTCGTTATATTAATATTTTTTTATTTAAATTGTAAATATTATCCAGTTAAAATAATTAATTGAAGAATTAAAAGTACAGATGACACTAAAATTTGAAGAAAGTATATAAAGAAAGTCTCCATCACTGACTAATTCAATTTTTGATATCACAATTCCTTTCCAAACTCATTTTATTAGTGCACATAATAAAATCAATTATTTTCTTTTTAATTTTTTTCTTAGAATATTTTTAAGAATTATTTAATTGATATTTTAGATAATAAACTGATAAATTAATTTTTAAAAACATAAATTTTAAATGCAGTAAAAATGAGCTATTTCTTAGACATACTTATATTTATCTTTCTTTTCTATTACATATCCTGTAATAGGAGAACCTCCATCATTAGTTGGTTTCTTCCATTTCATAGTTACAAAGTCTTTATCATAATCAACTATTTCTGGCTGACCAGGTGGTGTAGGAGGATCTAAATTTTAGAAAGAGAGATAATGCATCCATTATAACTTAAAATTTAGGACTAAAGTTTTTTTTAAATAAACTGAATAAATTTTATTTCAGTATTTTAAAGTGAAAACCATGGAATTGTATAGTGACTAGTTCGACTAGTTCTAGAATAAAGTTATAAATGACAAATTTTTATATTTTTTAAACAGTAATTGATTACAAATATTAGAACTATTCTCAATAAAAATATTTAATTGGAATAATTTACATCTTGTTGAATACACATTTGCTATAAAATAAAAAAAAAATGATTTCAATTTCTAAAATATTGATTTTTTTCCTTGGTCATTTTTTTATGTATCATTTGACTGAGATCCAGATTTTAAAATATATTTCCATACAATTACCGCAAAGGTGGAAATTTAAATAGAAAACAGTTGAACTGAAGATCAGAGAGTTAACCATTTAGCAATTTGGGTTTTAATCTTTAAAATACAAAAAGAAGTATTATGATAATGACTAAGACTAATTCTTATTTTCATGTTCTTATGAGAGAAAATACTCTTTACCTTTTATTTCATGCAACTAATTGTACCATACTTTTTGACATATAGGAAGAATATTTCCTTTATAATTTAACTAATAGCACAATCATGATTAGAATTTCAAGATATTACAATAAATCTTTGAAAATGTGATTAAAAATTTGCCTCAAAAATTACATTGTTAACTACAAAATTCTTTCCTCATAATGTAAAATACACAGAATCAGAATTATAAAGTTGTTTAATATTATAAAAACAAATAGATGATATAATTACCATATGGATTCTTAGCAATGATTGGTTTTGAGGCTTCTAATGGTTCAGATTCACCCAATCGATTTACGGCTTTTACACGGAATTTATATGGTTTTCCTGGTTGAAGACCTTTAATCTGGAATAAATATTACTAAAGTGGTATACTTTATCAGTCCTAATTTATATAATAATAAATTAAATATCCCATAAAATATTTTATCTTATATTTTCTTTTCAAAATACAGAGTAAAACCAATTCAACAATAAACAGACTTCTAAAACATCATCATAAAATCATTGTAGATTATTAAATCAAAAATATATCATTAAACTAGAGCATGAAAATATATTACTATTATATAAAAATACTATATTAAAAAAAATTTTTTTATGCTTTATTAATATTAAATTACTTGATTCTTCTATGATTAATTTTGCAAACAAATAAAAATATTTACAAATATATCATTTTCATCAAATATAAAGAAATTACTAAAAATATTATATGCATTAAATATTATCAAGCATTTTTTATTACATACTAAAGAATATGATTTACTACTGTTACTTCTGTTTTATTTCATTCATTTGTTGGTGATTCCTCATGTGTTTTCTATTCTTTGATATATTTTGTGATTCTACAAATAAATCCAAATATTCTTCAGAATTTTTTTCCATACATCAGTCAGTGGCATTATTCTTCAGTATAATCATAATCATCTACACTGCTACATGTAATCTTGATGTCATAATACAACATCAATATTTTCACAAAAGCATATTTCTCTAGTCCATTAATCTAATTTCTGTTACATGTGTTTCTTAGAATAGATAAGCAAATAACTTCAGTAATTTCATTTCAAAATTATTGTACAATGAGAGCACAGTTAGTTTGTTTAAAAGTACAATCCTATTCAAATATCCAAAGTCATATTTATTTATCTCTTTTCAATCAAAATCATAGAATATTTTACAGATTTTTTTTTTTTTTCAAAATTTCAGCAGCTTTATTTTATCTACAAAAGACGAAGCAAACCATAATTTCTATTTTCAAATATGAATGATGTTTCATTTAGCTTCTATTAATCAAATTAATTACATAATTTCTTGCATATGTATTTGGATTACATGATATCAAATACATTGTGAAAAAAATAGTATTAATAGGATTTCCACATTTAAATTTATTTGATATGGAATTAAAGTTAAAGCAGACTAGAAATAATATTAGTTCCTTATCTAATAGGGGTGATAAAATATAGAATTTTGTCAATGATTATAGGTGAGAAATTATGAAATGTATATTTATTATTTACAAACGAAAATTTGAAAATAATTTTGACTTGCAGTATGCAATACAAACATTTTTTATTAAAATAATAAATAAAATATAAACACTACCTTTAAGTTGGTATCAGCTCCAATTGTTTCCCCAGCTGGAACCCATTGACCTGTTTGTGGATCTAATTTTTCTACTTCATAATGGTCAATAGGAGCTCCTCCATCATCAGAAGGTGGAAACCATTTTAAATTACAACCTTCAGCATGAACGTCTTCTATTTTTAGAGGACCATTTGGTGGAGTTGGGTGATCTAAATGTAACAAAATACATAAAATATAGGCACTCATATTTAGCTTTTGTAAATTAAGAGAGTAACACAGAAACGATATAATATGAAAATTTGAATTTTCCAGAATCATTTATAAAAAAATAATAACTTCTTAAAATGATGATGAATACAGAGCATTCTTTTCATAGATTGAAATATTAACTAGACAATATTAATAATAGAAAAAATATAGACAGAATTTTTATTAAATTGTAATTTATATTACACTGTACTGAACTTTCATTAAAAGTTAAATTTCCTTAATATTTACAGAAACATTTTAATCTATTTTATAACTATTGTTTAGTAAAAATTTTGGCAGGGTTTTTAAATTTTTTTTTAAACATGTATTTTTTAATATTTTAAACCATTTAAGATTTAAGAATACATAAAACAATTACTAATATCCTAAAAAATATTTTTAATAGTTATCCAATGATATATTCCTTTAAGAAATAAATAAGTAAATTAAAATAAGTAAAAATTTAAGCAAATGACTTTTAACAATTATCTCTCTCAGTCTAAAGCAAGAAAAGCATACAAAACAAAAAATAAACACATGAGTTGATGAACGAAACATATTTACAGTCAAATACTTGTTTTTGTTAAAGTCACAAAAATTGTAGAAACTAATGACAAAAACAGAACAAAATAATTTCACACTTTTCACTAAGATCACAGTCTACTACTATTATTAGTTATACTATTATTAAAATCAATTATCAGCAATTATTTAAATGTTTAATAATTATTAAAACATTGAATTATTTCAATGAGGAATAAAAAAAAAGAAAGAAACAGAAATATTTAAGAATTTCTTCATTAAATATTACGTTGAGTAAATAAAAACTAAATAAGAATTTTAGTAATTCATAGATGAAGTAAATAAGAATTGTAAAACAACTTAGTTGCAGTTTCACTCTGCAAATTACTAATATTTTAATGTTTCACTTGCCAAATTGATTAACTCTACTTTTAAATTGCACAAAATTTTAATTAAAAAAGTTATATAGAATATATAACTACATATATTTAGAGTAAATTTAATTCACAGTAAGAATGAATATCACAAAACCCATATATATATATATATATGTAATCTAAAAAGTATTGTTCTTAAAAACATGATATACTTCTTGTTTTATGGAGACAATCAATTTGGCAAATGAAGCATTCATTAATTTGAAAATGTTACATACCTATGACTATATAAAAACCAATCAATACATTCTGTTTTTAAGAATATATTATTGTTATCAGATATTTTTCTTTCTATTCTGTATGATATTATTACTCCAAAAATACTCTTCTTTATAACTTTATATTTAAGAGCTCAAAGAATAAATAATAAATTTCCTACCTAGGACAACAACTTCAACATCAGCTTCATCTTTTCCATGCTCATTAGTTGCTATGATGGTATATTTTCCACTGTCAGAACGCTTGGCATGTTTAGCAGAAAGTTTCGTATTGTATGGAATGTCTTCAATTTTAATGTTATTACTTGATAAAAATTTTTTCGTATTATGATACCATGCTGTTGTTGGAGCTGGTTCCCCAGTAATATTCACATCGAAATGGAAAGACTGACCAGCTTTGATTCGAACTTTATTTAAATTGGTTCGATCAATTTTTGGAGGAACTAAAAGATTTAAAAATAATATATTAACAATCCCAAAACAGAAAATTATTCATTTTATGTAAATATAATGTCACAGTTTTTTTCAGAATCTGAAGTCAAATTCACAGATAAATTTTAATTCAAATGTATTTTTTGGTAAATAAATTATGCTGACTTTTAAATTAAATAAAATTACAAATTATGAGACTTTTATAGAATTCTTATAAAATTTAAAAACATTTTCAATTAAATACCTAAAGTTAATTTTTTAGTAAATATTATGAGATAAATTACTAAGAAATATTTCCTACAAGAAGTATAAAATAGCTTTTTAATAAAGTGTTTTATATTTACCTTTACGTGATTTTGCAATTACAGGGTCTGTTGCCTCACTTGGTTCACCGGGTCCAGCCTTGTTCACTGCCCGAACGCGGAATTCATAAGGTTGACCTTGAATAAGATTTGGAACAGTTGCTTTTGTCTCTTCTGCAGGTACTTCAACTGCTTTTTCCCAATCACCCCATTTATCTTTCTTCTCCACAATATAGCCTGTTACAGGAGATCCACCATCTGAAATCGGTGGTGTCCATTTGAGATCAACATGATCCTTATCCCAATCAACAACTTCTGGTTTATTTGGTTTTCCAGGTTCATCTAAAATTGAGAATACATACATTAAATGTTTAGTTTCAGAAGACCTATATAGTAAAAAAAAATTTTTTTTAATTTTTCTCATACGCACCAAAGGGATTTTTAGCTGTTATTGGTTTAGTTGTCTCAAGTGGATCAGATTCACCTTCTTTGTTTAGAGCTCGAACACGGAACTTGTAATCTTTGCCAGGAGTCAATCCTGTAACCTCCATGCCTTAAAAGAAAAGAAAGATATTTAATTAAATTTGTAAAAAAAGAATCTGTAAGTGTCAAAAACTTTGTTTTAAAAATAAATTTCGTTAGAATACATTAGTAACCAACTTTACAAGAACGATTTATAGATAATTTGTATTTTCTTTATTATAACTTTCAATAACATACTTTAATAAGAAAATTTTTGAGATCAAGAATTAAATTACTTTAATAAGGGGATTCACAGCAGCCATTATGGTAGTAATTAATTTGTTGGAAAGAATTGCAGGAATTTCCTAACTTTTTCTAACAAATCACACACTTTTATCATTTTCACACTTTACATGATTTTAAAGTTAAGATTATTTAATAAACTTAGCTTACTTGTAGTAAATATATTTAATTTGAAGTTCACAATTAAATTCATTGGTAAATGCTTCAACAAAATAAAAAAATGAAAATATTACATACAAGACATAAAAAGTCAACAAATCAGTTTTTATTTCAGAATATTTCTTACCTGGTTCCTTTGTTTTTCCAACTGGTAGCCAAGTGCCAGTATCTGGATCCATTTTCTCAACTTCATAACCCAAAAGTGGAATTCCACCATCATCTTTGGGCTTCTTCCACTTCAGCTTACAACCTTCTTTATGAACATCTGTTACTTCTAGTGGACCTTCAGGTGCTAATGGAGCATCTGTGAAATACCATTGAATGTTAAGTAAGGAACTATTTTTTGCATCTAATAAAACATAAAATAATAAATTTAATACAAAACCTACACATTTCAATTTTACTAAACCTCACCAAATATAAAAGCAAAAAATATTGTTGCAACAATAAATACTCTTTGTATAAAATTGCCTCTTTGTGGTTTGTAAAGCAAAGTTTAAAATTCTTAATTCTCTTAATATTGTTTGGTAACAAATCCTCTTTTTTCCCTTTTTTTTCTTTTTCCTAATTTTTCAATTTACTTAAATACTGAGTAATGTGCAATTTCTTATTTTAATGCAGCTATTATTTTATATATGTTGGCAAAATAAATCAAATAATCTGTTTCAAATGACCATATATGACATAAAATTCTCAATGTTATGATTGACAACTGATACAAAATGTAAGCAAAGCCATTTAAAGAAAAATCATTAATGAAAGAAATAAAGCTGTATATTTTATTAAATAGATTTTGCAGAACACAAAAGTCTTAAAGAATAATAATTCAGGGATCAAATGTATAATAATTTCATTATGTAAATAGTGATAAAAATGTTTTATGTAAATAGTGCTAAAAAAGTATTAAAAATCATTTGCAATCAATCATGAAAAATATGATTGATTACAAATGATTTTTAATTTGTTGTAATAATGTTGTTTCTAATCTTCCATCAATGAAGCAACTGGCAGTAACAAAGTACAATAAAAGAAGTGGACGGTTATGGATAAAATTTGAATATTTTAATACAGAACAACACAGGAAAATCTATTTAGAAATATTGAAATATAATGATGTGTTGATATCAATTATGACATTTTTTCATGAGACATAAGATTAATTTTTCAGATGTATTTACATGGAAAAAACAAAAAGTCTGATATAATAAGCCTTCAAAATAAGTTGCAAAAATAACAAATTACATTATCCAACGTCTATATTTAAAATTAACTTAAGTAAATATAATAATCTACAATTATAACAGAAAAAAGCAATTTGCAAAATTTTATACATCACAAAATGTATTACCTAAATCCAGTGAATGTAAATTTATATAACATGTTGCAAAAGCATGAGTCAAAAGCTTGAAAAATTGAAAATACCAATGTCTACTTTTCTTTCAATAGGATATAACTAATATTTTAAAAATATATTCAATATTAATAACAAATAAGTTTTTCCAATGTAATAAATAAAATATGAAACCGTAATTGCAATGCATAGTACTTACCTACAACTAAGACGCTCACTGAAGCTGTGTCTTTTCCACTTTCATTGACAGCATTTATAGTATATTTACCACTGTCAGCACGAGTCACACGGCGAATAGTTAACTTGGTATTATAGTCTACATTATCCAATGTTGTCCTAGTCTCACTTTTTAGATCCTTATCATTGATTTGCCAAGTAATTGTCGGAGGTGGTTCACCAGAAACATTAACATCAAATTTGATAGGGTGTCCTGCCTTTATAGTAAGGTCATCGAACATAGTACGATCAATGCAGGGACGTACTAAAAATGAAAGCAAGATCATTGTTATGAAAATATAAGTGAAGCTGGAAAATTTATATAGCATTTAAACATAATCAAAAAATAATTAACTAAGATTAACTGAAAATTTCAAAGAAAAAGATTATATAACTGAAAAATAAAATACATGCTAAGAATTAAAAAAGCGAATGAACAAACTAAAATCATTTAAAATAAAAAATTAATTTGGAATTTCAAAATAAGTATTTAGTAGAAAATTCTAAAAATGTGCTTTAGTTACTCACATCTTTTTGAAAAAGAAATTTGGATTGTATAGTATTATATGCAAATATATAATAACAAACATTTCAATTATAATTTTTGTAAAAAAATTTATCGTTAAGTTCCTTTTTTCTGTGATAAAATTTAAAACAAATAACAGTTTCAATGACTAAGATAAAACATTTTATATATAAATTCATTATTTCTATAATAAATTTAATTCAATGTGACAGTCAAAAAGTATATACCTTATCATATCTCTTTGCAAAGGAATATATAAAATGTATGATTAAAGTAAATTTATAAATCATATTTTGTGTTCTTATAAAACAAATTATTTATGATATAAAAAACACATGCATAGGTTGGTTTGTTTGTCGCTCAAAGATCATTTTTTGCACACAAGGGCTAATTAGACCGGGACTTATGGTTTAAAGTGGATTCCGAACCACTACAAACATCCTTGCCCAAGCTAGGATTCGAACACACAAACTGTTAACCCGAAGGCAAGAGCACACACATACATAAAGAGAATGCAATTAAAATCAGAGAATTGCTATCAATACTGTTTTACCCTAGCAAAAATACATTATATTTATGAATTAAACATTACTAACATCTGTCTTCTTTTGTAAAAAAATAGATGAAGTTGTAGCTTATTTTTAAAGGGAAACATTACATAGTTTGTAATTTGCATTCAATTTGTATGTTATTTGCATAAAATTTACATAATTTATGATGAAATTCAAAAGCATATTTTTAATTGTTTATAATTTTTAACCATTTAATATTGCGTCTCACAAAGAATGTACCTAAATAAAGTAGTTTTAGTACTCTATAAAACATCAGGAATATCACTAGCAACAACATAATACTAATTGGTTGTTACAGTTAAAGCACTAAAAAATTCAATGTTTTCATTCACTTCAATAAAAAATATAAGACTTACAGAATCGAGGTTTAGCTACAATCGCTTGAGATGGATCACTAGGTTCTCCTGGACCAGCTTTGTTAATAGGCACAACACGAAATTCATATTCTTTTCCTTCAGTTAAATGTGGAACTGTTGCTTTGAGTTTGTCTCCAGGAACTTCAAGAGCCTTTTCCCATGGGCCACCTTTTTCTTTCTTCTCAACAACATAAGCTGTTATTGGAGCACCACCATCATTATCAGGAGGTGTCCATTTGAGGTCAGCATGATCTTTACTCCAGTCTGTAACTTCTGGCTTCCCAGGTGCACCAGATTCCTCTGTAAAATTGCATCAAAAGATATAATTGAATTAAAACAATAAATATTCAATGCCATAGATATTTCAAGCATATAAAATATGTATACATTTAAAATACTTAATGAATCATCGACTGTGATCAAATTTCCATTTATATAATTTGCAATGTATTTCAAACTAATGATTTTTATCTTTTTCATGTACATTGCATTGCTTAAAGTTTATTGCATTATTTATTAATTTATTTTTGCAAAAAATTAATCAATTATTATTTATATTAAAATATCTAACGTTTAGCTATGACTGAAATTTTATAATATAATTTATTCTATCATTATGGTATTTTTTTATTAAATACCATAAATCATGTTACAAAAAGAAAAGGCCCAAAGGGGAAGCATGCGTCGATAGGAGATTTTATTGTGTATCCAAATACTAGAATAGCAGTTGAATATTTATTTCCATTATTAATTTGTTTCAACGATTGTTTGTAAAATGATGACTTATTGATTTTAATGATTCACACTTGTTTTATATATTTATAATAGTATTTCTATTATATTTTCAAAGGAAAGTGTGAACTTGGTTAAAAATTTAACAAATGATTTTCCTTATCAATGAACTAAATAGTAAATGTTTTAAAGGACTAAATGACTGGTATTGTGTATTTAGAGTGCTACTAACAACATATTAAGAGTTAACAGAAAATGTTGTTTAGAGGATAATTCAAATATTGAATTTGATTAATTTTGTATTTTTCATATTATTTTAAACAAGTGTTTAAGAGGAATTGGAGTTAATTTTATTATTCCTAAAGAAAATAGTATATTAAAATGCTTCAATTAAATGTAATTAATTATATTGCTTACTAAATGGATCTTTAGCAATCACTGGAGTGTAAGTTTCTAATGGATCTGATTCCCCTTCTGGATTCAAAGCTTTTACTCTGAAATTGTAAGCTTTCCCTGGGGTTAATCCAGTAATATCCATTTCTGGAGTGTGAGTTTTACCGACTGGCACCCAGGTGCCACTTTCTGGATCTTGTTTTTCAACTAAATATCCTTCCAAAGGATGTCCTCCATCATCTTTTGGCTTATTCCATTTTAATTTGCATCCATCTTTTCTTACATCAGATACTTCTAATGGTCCTTCTGGTTTTGAGGCCTTTGCTAATATGATTAATGTCAATTGTTAAATAAAATATAATGAAACATGTATAATTTTATTGATTATAGATACAAGATTAGTATTAAAATACAAGATTAGTATTAAAGATTAGTATTAAAATCAATTCCACTTCTTACTGAATAGATTATTCTTTAGTATAAATATCAGTTATCATGTTATAAAATAAGTGTAACAAACATTTTAAATTTTATCAAAAACAAATCTGAGACAAGAAAAAGTAAAATAATTTAACGTATAAAATATTGCAGATATTCAGGTTTCACCATTTTTAAAAATAGAATTTATGTTATGTATGATAAAAGTTCGGTAAAAAATATACAAATAAGTTTTTTATACATTTTTTATAAATATTAAATGGGAGCAAACTTTTTGGTTTCACATGATAACTTTTTAAAATATTTTATAATAAAATTCCCATCATTATTTGCAATTAATATGTCATAAAATATAAAAGGATAGCTAATTACATTTATAGAAAGAATATTTAAATAATGAAACAATGTGCAAATTATGTAATTGAATAGCTCTTATTGAAAAAATAACAACACTGATATAAATTAGATGCATCACAAAATTGATTTAATTTCAATGCAAAATATTATATATTTTGCAAATTGCATTTTAAATATTTCCATGTGATTTTATTTACTTACACAAAACAGTAATTTCGACTTCAGCTTGATCTTGACCATGTGGATTCCTAGCAAATATTCTATAAATACCACTATCTTTCCTCTCAGCCTTGTCACACTCAATCTTTGAGTTATATGGCACATTTATAATCTGGAAATCATATCTTTCTGGAACTGGTGTGTCCTTAATCATCCATTGTACAGAAGGAGGAGGTTCACCAGCTATTTTTACATCCAATGAGAAAGGTTGACCAGCACGAACAGTGACAGGTTTTAAAGAACGGCGATCAATTTTTGGTGGCACTAAAATTAATAAAACCAAATATATTCAGCAGTAAAAATAACTATGTCAATACTAAAATGCATTCATATAGTTATGCATTATTTCAAGACTAACAAAAAACTGATTATTTAAAATGAAAATGTTGTAAGTTTTATCATTTGATAGTTAAACTTTAAAATGAACTGAAATATCTGTGCTAAAATTATAAACTAATTTTCCTTTTTATTGTTCCTGCTGATTTAATTTCTTATCATATATTTTTAAGTATTATATATTTATGCATCTAAAATAAATAAGTTACACAATGGCTTATCATTTATCATATTAAAAATTTTTATGTGAATTATGAAATAAAATGCAATGAATTTTTGTTTCAAATAAATGTTTTTTTCAAAATATATTAAAATTTAGAAAGAAATTTTAATGGAAGATTTAATAATAATTACACAAAATTTAATATTCATGCAAACAATTCCTTTTCAGCTTTCACAAATGTAAATTTTTTTACAACAGAAAACAACTAAAAGGAATCATTTTAAAAAATGTCCAAACTGTTAGATTTTACTGCGATAACACTATTGAGCCTGAAAATTACATTTTGATAACAACACTGTACCTTTCATCTAATTTGTTTTGCTCTTATGGTGGTTTTTTCACTGTTCTCCCAAATAAAGAAAATATATTAAATTTAAAGAAAAGGAAATAATAAGACATAGTGGAAAGCACAATTTCAGGTTTACCATCATGAAAAACTGTTTACCAATTTCAAGAACTTGACTAAAAATTATTGGAATGGATCTGAATGTGTAAAAAGAGGAAAGAAAGTAAGCTCAATAATTTAAAATTATTTGTAGTTAAATGTTTGTAAAGTTAATAACATCTGGACGAATAATTTACTAATATATATATATATATATATATATATATATATATATATATATATATATATTATATATATATTATATATACATATATATATATATATATATATTATATATATATATATATATATATATATATATATATATATATATATATATATATATATATATATATATATATATATATATATATATCTGTATGTTGATAACATTCCTTACAATAAAAACTCAGTACAGCAAATATCCTTTTTAATATATTTAAGCAAAAAATATTTTGTAAGATAAGGAACACTCTTAAAAGTTTATATTTCAATCTTTGCTAGAAAGAATTTTGTTCAATCATAAAATTTAGCAAAGTGTATATGCAGTACTATGGAGATACATTTTATTCATAATGATACTATGATAGAAATATATATTTCTGAATGTATAAAATATGCTAAAATGATATCCTTGAAGAACTATTATATAAAAAAAATTATAATACAATCCTGTTTTATAATGAAATCTTATAAAGATTCAATACCAGACAAAAATTACTGACTTAAAACTTTTATGTTACGCAGAATAATATAAAAGAATGCAAAAATCATTTGCACAAATTAATAAACTTTTAAAAATCCATATTTTTAAATAAAATATATTTTTACATTTTTAATAAATAAAAATCATATAAAAATGTAAAAAATATTAAATGCAAACAAAACTCTAAAAGAATAAAAATTTAAGTTACTTTTTCTCTATTGTAATAATTTTCCTATCTGCATACATAAATACAATAATAAATATAAAAGTAATCTAATAAAATTATTATTGATGATATAAGAAATAGGTCTGACATTTTAAAAATGTATAAGACAGCTGGAAAGTTAAAAAAAATTATGTTGTAAAAAGGTATTTCAACAAATCAGTATTAATAAATTATATAAATAGTGCATTGTGTTACTTTTCTTAGCTCATTAAATTTAATATACGTTTAGAAAGTATTTTATAAATAATTGACATAGGTTGCCATATCACTAAATTTTTTATTTTCTTAAAAATATTTCACATTCACATGGATTAAATTTTAAAGGTTGAACCAGGTTAAAATGGTCATTTTTTTTCATTAGCTTTAAGAAATAGTATATTAGATTACTTTTTCTTGGCTTGGCAGTAAGAGGTTTAGTAGCATCACTAGGTTCACCAGGACCAGCAGCATTTATAGCTCGAACTCGGTATTGGTATGTTTCTCCTGGTATCAAATTTTCTACTCTAGCTTCACATACAGGCTTATCAATTTGTGCAGCTTTTGACCAGACAGTAGAATCCTTATCCTTTTTCTCAATCAAGTATCCAGTAATAGGGCTACCACCATCTTTAACAGGCTTCGTCCATTTCAAATCGACCCATTCTTTATCCCAATCTGTAGGTTCTGGTATTCCAGGTTTTCCAGGTGGATCTAATGAATAAATTATGCATGACAATACAGAAACCAAATAGGGAATGAGAATGAAAACAACTTTCTTTTGAAATAAAAGTTCATTAAAAAACTAGATTTATATTACATATTAAAATAAATGTTACATTCAAGTTTATAGTAAATTATAAAAGTAAAAAACAAGTATTTTTTGTACTTAATTTCAAAGCATATTACATAATAAAATAAATAATAAAAGAATTGCAATATGCAAAATATTTTTTGAATATTCCTAAAGATATAAGCAAAAAACTAAGCAACGGTAAAAAAATTTAGAAAACCATGACTTACTACTAAAAAATAGAGCTTGATTATCGATAACAAAACAAAATTTTACTATAAAACATTTATTTATTTATTTTCTTTTTTTCCACTAACAAACTAAAATTTTCAAATTAAATTTAAACAGTTACTAAAATAAAAAACACAAATATTTTTTATTGTGAAAGAAAATTAATTAATTATTAAATAAACAAGTCATAAAATCTTTAAGAATGCATTATATACCATATGGATTCTTTGCAATTATGGATTTTTCAGCCTCTAACGGTGTAGATTCCCCTTCAGCATTTACAGCTGATACTCGGAATTTCAATTCCTGTCCTATTAATGAATTACATAATTTAAATACTTGGGTGTAAAGTTTATAAGGTTTTAGTGAAAGAATAATTTAGTATAGTATTTGCAGTTCTTTTGGGGGGAGGTGAAATTAAAATTTAATAGAAAATAGTATAATATTGTTACCTGGTATCAAATTATTAAGCTCCAGTTCAGGTTTGCTGGTGCGTCCACAAGGAACCCAGCGACCAGTGCCCATGTCCATTTTTTCAACAGCAAAGTATTCAATGGGAGAACCACCATCATCTTCAGGTTCTTTCCATTTCAATTTGCAACTTTCTGCAGTAACATCAGTAATATCTAATGGTCCCTTAGGTTTACTAGGTTTATCTACAAAAATAGTATAATATTGGTATTTTTAATATTATTGTAATTGGTATTTTTAATATTAAAATAGCTTAGTAGAAATTTAAGATTTAAAATACAAAAATTGATGACTTTCAAATGTATTTCTTAAAATTTAACAGCAATCCTAAGCTAACATATTTTTAATGTTTAATAACAGAAATTTAGATTAAAAATGAAAACTAAGGATTTAAAATATGGAGATAAGAAATATTTAAAAATACTATAGGTGTATAATTAAGATAATTTCTCTAACACTAAGAAATTTTATTCTTACTCAGAAAATATAACACACACACAGATACTATGGTTTCAAACAATCTAAACTAAATTCACTCTAAATTTTACCCTTTACCATAAATGAAGTATATGATTTTATAATAAGATCCATATTTTTAATACATTTTAATTAACCAAGTGAAAAAGAACAATGTTGGAATTGTATGAGTTGTAAGAAAAGATGGTTCTATAAACTGTATTTGTAAGAAACTGTACTGTTATTTTTGTAAGAAAAGATGGTTCTATAAACTTAAATGATTTAAAATTTTATACAATAAATACTAAAAGAATTTAAAAAAAAATAGATTTAATATTCAAAATTGTAATTTCCTAAGTTTTAATTCAGTACATCCTTAAAATTAGAAAGAGTATAAATTTCTATGAAAACAGAGAAATCCTTGTGAACTTTGTCAATATATATATTCAATATATATGTATACTTTGTCAATAATATATGCAGACATTCAGCTAAGAAACACTAATTTCATATTTGTATTGACATGAAATTGTAACAGATGTTGACAACATAAGATAAACAAAAATAAATATTTGGTCCTTTAAATATTTAATTAGAGAGAAATCAGATTTCTTTCTATCACTCTATAATTCTAGGCAAGCAATGGGTATCACAGAGATAAACTATTCAAAACTAATGTATTATCAACATAAGAGAAATACCAAACTTGGAAGTTGAATTAAAAAATCAGGGAATTGAATTTTCATTTGTAATCATTTAAGGAACAAATCAAATAGAAATAAATCATGATTTTCTTTTAAAACATATATAGAATATAATTTCTTTTAAAATAATGAAAAATTTTTGATATATTATTATAAGTACTTAAAAGAGTAACAGATTCTTAAAATACTTTATTGATATGTATGGATAGATTTTGCATGATATAAGAACATAATGAAGTGCTTGATTATATTTTATAACTATATAATAATGTTTAAAATACCACATAATTTATAGCACATTGCTATTAAAATATTTTCTAAAAATTTAATTTTATTTATTTTGAAAATATTTGTTAACATAAATAAAATATTATTGAATTTTTATCATACTTCACATGACTAACTATTTATCAAAATAATTGTATAAAATATCATATTCAATTCCATAAAATTGAATTAACTTACCAAGTACAAGAAGATTAACAGTAACTTCATCTTTTCCAGAAGGATTTTCCACACACAAACGATAGTCCCCACAATCCTTCCTGCATACAGTATTTATAATTAATTTTGTGCGATAATCTTCTATTTCCAGAGTAGTTCTTCCACCTGTTTTCAGTTGTTCTGTTCCCATGAACCATAATTTTTTAGGAGGAGGTTCTCCAATAACTTTAGCATCAAATCGAACGGTTTGGCCAGCTCTAACAGTAATGTCTTTTAATCCAGAAATTTGTGGGGCCACTGTAACGAAACCAACATAATTAAGCAACTATAAAATAAGAGAATAAAATCAATAAAGAATCGAGTAACATTCAATGATGTAATTAAAGCCCAAACTCAAAGTGACTTTACAGGGCCCAAAACATTATGAGGAAAATTTTATAAATAGAATTTACACATAAGTGTACTATTAAATAAACTTTTTACAATTTTTATAAATAGAGTTATTTACAATTTTTATATACTTTTCACAATTTCTTAAATACAGACGGAACCAAATTCATAAACATAGTGCTTACGGAATCTTGGTTTAGCAATAACTGGCGAGCTAGGATCACTTGGTTCACTTGGTCCAGCTTTGTTAACTGCACGGACACGAAATTGGTATTCCATTCCTTCGATGAGATCTGAAACACGAGCTTCGCACTTATCACCAATAGTTTCAGTAGCACGCTGCCATTTAGTACTAAATTTGTCCTTTTTCTCAATCACATAACTTGTTATTGGTGCTCCACCATCACTTTCAGGAGGTGTCCAGATGAGATCAGCATAATGTTTTGCCCAGTCATGTGCAGAGGGTTTTCCAGGTTTACCAGGCTCATCTGAAATAAAATTTGATAAATTTTGAATGGCTAAATAAATATTAAAATAAAGAAAATTCATAGTTTTAAATTTTCAGATTAGCTATTCATATTAGCAAAGAAATAATGCATGATTTTGATACAGAAACACATAACTATTCTAAATTTTTATGTGTCTTAACTTTAATTGTGAACAATTATCTCTTTTTTAATAAAAATTTGATGATAACCCCCATATAAAATAACAGTGATTAATCTCTGGACTTCTTAGGATAAAACGGTCATGCACTTTTTACAAAAATTATGCTCCAAAATTTAACAGTATATTACAGGCTTAATCCACCTTTAATATATTTATAAGATTTTCAAAGGAGAAAATAACTGTTAAAAATTTATATAAATATATGAAATTATTTCTTGCATAGAGTAAAATGTACTTTAATATATTTATATGAAAGCACATGTTATACTGCTTAAGATAATGCAAAAATAATACATTGCTTCAGCAAATGGGAAAATAGCAATTTATTTAGAGATAAAAATAAATTAAGTATTCAAGAAGAATTGTATTAGAAATTCAATCTTCTATGTTTATCATAATTACTAATTATATCAAGCAAATTACACATTTATAACAATTCAGAAAGATCTTAATTTGTTCTACACTGTGAGATACTGAAATATCTTACCAAAAGGATTCTTTGCAACTGTTCCCGTACTTGTTTCCAATGGCTCGGATTCTCCTTCTGGATTTACAGCTTTAACACGGAATTTGTATTCTTTACCTGGAATGAGACCAGATATTTCAGCTTCTGGATCTTTGGTTGTCATGACAGGAATCCATCTTCCAGTGTCAGTATCCATTTTTTCCACCACATATTCCTTGATAGGTTCACCACCATCATCTTCTGGTTTATCCCATTTTAGTTTGCATCCTTCAGCATGGACATCAGACACTTCAAGAGGACCCTTTGGTTTTCCAGGTTTACCTGAGTAAAAAGATAAAGTAAAAGAGATACATACATATAAGAAGTATGTGGATAATATTAAAATCAATATTGTTATAAATATTCAGAAACTGCATTAAATTGCAGATCCAAAGAAATCAAATATTTTTTATGTGTTCTGAAATATTAAACTAAAAATATTTTGCCAAAATATCAAAGAACTGATATAAAAAATTAAAACATACATTATTATTCAATTCCTATTTGAGACATAAATCTGTAGAAATAAAATTTTATTTTTTCAAAAATGAAACGAAATGTTTGTAAGAACTTAATATTTTATTCAGTAATATATATATATATTTATTCATTCCCAAAATTCTTTAATTCTTTTGAAGTTATAATTTTATAATTATAATCGCACCAGTTAGCTACAATAAATTAAATCCTTTTAAATACAATAAATTAAGTAGATATTTCACATAAACGATGGCTTGTATGAAGCTAAAAATTAGAACTTTAAGCTATGTAGTTGTGTAAATATTCCTCTAAGATATTTAATTAAAAATGTCTATTTATGAAAATAAATATTGTAAATCGTCAATAAGATTATATTTTGTATATGATCTCTAAGCACACAAACATATCAACACATATGAATAAATTATGCATCCTTTTATCTAACAAGTTAAATATACAAACATTTATAGCATATTATACATTAGAGAAAATTAACAGTAATTGATTATACGATTTATTGATTAGTATTATATATGTTAATAACTTAAATAATTAATTTGAATGATTTACAATAGCTTGCTCATTACAATTTTTATCAGACTCAAAAAACTTAAATAAAATAGAAGATAAAGCTAATATATAGACTAAATTAGGATAGATAAATAAAAGTCATATAATAAGAAAAACTCCAAGTAATATGAAATTAGATAATAATAAAATTAATCGAGCTTACAGCTAAATAATATATAGCTCCTTGATATGTGTGACATGCACACATATATATATAGATAAAAAAAAATTTCAACTAATTTAAAATCTTGTAATATAATATTAATTGTTTAGTATAAATTAACTATGAACTTATATCATCTAAGTTTACAATAAAAGAATCTAATACATTGATTTTGTTCTCAAATAAAATAACATGTATTCCAACTGAAAAATATATTATGATTTTTGATGCAACAAATAATTGTATTTTCTTACTTAGTACAGTGATCTCCACTTCTACTTCATCTTTTCCAGCATCATTGACTGCAGTAACAATGTATTTTCCAGTATCGGATCTCTTGGTTTTGCTCAGAATAAATAATGTATGATAATCTTCATTGTCTATTTTAATTTTGTCTCCAGATGAAAGAGGTTCACCTTTGAATGACCAAGTAATCTTAGGAGGAGGTTCTCCTTTTACATCAGCATCCAATTTTACAACACTTCCAGCCTTTATTACAAGATTATTGAGATTTGTTCGATCAATACGAGGAGCCACTAAAAATTTAATATAGTTAAACTATTTAAAATATATTTAAACTAATTTTCATTAATTCAGTTAGATACAAAAGAGTCATTTATTCATATTTTTCCTTTGTAGAAAAATTGTAATATGACAATTATAAAGTAACCATATAAATGAATTTAATAATAACATGAAAGTGATTGTTGCAATATTTTTACGTTATTATTAAATTCACTTATATACAATATGAAATTATTTTAATATAATACAATTTGAATTTATGATACAGTTTGAAATTTATTTAAGCTAATTTTAGAGAAGTTAGGATTTTTAAATCTCAACATAATGTACATGAATAATCATTTGTGAAAAAATTCTTCAATGAGATTAAATTACAGAAAGATTGAGCATATTTTAAACACTTTTAAGAATAAAAATTTATGATTCTATGTATAGCTTCGCTTTTTTCAGAATAAAAAGAGATAATTTTCTTGTTTATTAAGAAAATTTCTGCAGAGATTTATACATAAATATATTTATATGATATATAAACTTTTTAAATGATCGTTTAAAAATTATGCAAAGTATTACAACAATAATATAACTTTCTTAAAATCATTTTTTTAAAATCTATTTTTTAAATCAATTTTTAGATGAAGATAATATTTTTTTCATGATGAATTTTCGCAGTTTAACTTTTAGCAATCAAATTAAAATATTTTATTACTATAATTAACTTTAAAACTGCAAATGCTTTTTCCAAATCATTTGTTGTTACCTTCAATTGTGTAGTTAATTTCAATCATATATTTTTAGAAAATTTTAAGCAGGTTGTTTTTAGACAATCTCATGAATTTAGAAATTTAAGCATTTCAATTACTTTTTCTATACAAAACACAGAATTCTTTTAGAACAGTTTAAAGGCAGAAAATGAAATCATATTTCAAGTCAGCCAATATTCATACTTGACAGAAATTTAGACTATCAAATAAAAATAAATATTTATAATTTTTTTGCTATTATTAATGATAAATACATGAATCCCTGTGAGTTAATGAGTATAAAATATAGAATTTAGCAATAAGAATTTATTAGCTATTTCCTTCCACCAGAAATGCTGTAAAGCGAAGCATTTATCTAGTAATAAGCATGCTTTTTTTAATTTTCATAAATTGATTATTTTGCAATAAATTAATGTTTCAACAAAAATATTAACTTCCTTTGATTTATTAATTATATTTACATTAAAATATATACTGATAACATTTTACTCTTTTATTTATATAGTTAGTTGTTCATTTAAATTCAAGAGAACAATTTCAGAAGAATTTTCAGAAAGGCAATTTTAGAAGAATTTTAAACTTCAAATATCACATTAAAAAACCAAACTTTAGTTTATGAGTTGAACAAATAAATTTAAAAAATATTTTTAAGATAATAATAAATGTAAAATAAAGTTATTTTCTTGTTGTGATATATGTATGTGTATATATACACTTACAAGATCTTGGTTTAGCAATAACAGATTTTGATGCTTCACTAGGTTCACTAGGGCCAGCTTTATTGAGTGCAATCACCCTGAATTCATATTCTTCTCTTTCTTCTAATTCAGGAACTGTAGCTGTTGTGCCGGGACCAGATGTTTCTTTTGCTTTATGCCACTTGTAAGTACCTTTCTTTCTTTTTTCTATAACATAACCAGTTATTGGAGCTCCACCATCAGATTCTGGTGGGGACCATTTCAGATCAACATGATCATTATCCCAATCAGTTGGTTCTGGTCTTCCAGGTTTACCAGGCTCATCTACAATAAAAAGAAATAAATGAAACCAGATAATTGCAATGTAATAAAATAGCAACTGTCAATATAAATATGTATTTTCTAAAAATCTTTGTGCCAAATGTTTTTAATATTCATTTTTGGTAAATCTATTTTGATTTGCAGTTTAATAATACAATTAAAATTAAGAATGAACTTCTATACTAATTGAAGTTTTCTTTAAATGTTTAAATGTGAATACAACAATTAAAACATTAATTAAAATTTAATTAAAAAATCCTAAATTATTATTAAATACAAACAGTTACAATGAAAAAATTAATAATGTAATTTAGTTTTTTTATGTTATTAACAAAATGTAATACATTTAATATTAAATTTTTATAATATAATAGTAAAGAATAATAAATAATTGTAATTATTAATAATTGGGAAAGTAATAATTTAAATAAAGTGATATTAACAAATATATTAACATTACCGAAAGGATTTTTTGCCAATATAGCTTTATCAGTAGCTAATTCATCTGAGTCCCCTTCTTTATTGACAGCACGTACTCTGAATTTGTAGTTCTTGCCTGGAACTAAATTTTTTACATCAAACTTTGGTTCAGTAGACCTTCCCGCAGGCACCCACATGCCTGTCTCAGTGTCCATTTTTTCAATTTCATAATATTCAATTGGTGAACCACCATCGTCATCTGGCTTTTTCCATTTTAAGGTGCATCCTTCTTTCTTTACATCAGAGACTTCAAGAGGCCCATTGGGTCTCATAGGTTTGGCTTGAAGGACAGAAAAAACACTTTTAAAATACATTTCAGAATGCTCCCCAATTTTGAAAAAAATATCAAATTTTTTAAAACCAAATAAAATGATCAAATTTGCTTCTTTAATTTTAACAAAACTTCCTAAGCAATTCATTGTTATAAAGAAAATTTAAGCACTTTTGTAGGAATTTTGAGAAAGGACCTTTCTGTCGCTTTATAGAAATAAATAATTGTTACATCTTAATCAGTTACTGATACATACATATACATAAGTAATACTTGCTTTTTAGAGATATATAAATATTTAAAGTTTCAATACTGCTATACTTAATTCTATATAACTAAAATTTTTTAGAAAAACATTTAATTATTTATTTATTATATAGAATATTATAGAATAATTGTCATAAAATTCATTATTATTCAAACTCAAAATATTTATATAAATGGCTTACCTAAAACTGTAATTTCAACTTCAGCTTCATCACTTCCAGATGGATTCGTAGCAGTAATTATGTATTTTCCAGTATCTTTCCTTGTGGCTTTATTTAAACAAAATTTTGTATTGTAATCAATATTATTTATACTGTACACATCACCATCATCTATGCGCCTTTGACCAAAATGCCACTGTATTTTAGGAGGTGGTTCACCAATAACATCAACATCAAAGTTCACCATTTGACCAGATTTAACCACAATATCTTTCAAGTTTGTTCTGTCAATGCGAGGTTTCACTGTTTAACAAAAATATTAAATAAGAATTCTCAATGTAAAATTAGAAATAATTAAAAAGTAATTATAGAATAATAAAAGTTGTGTGTGTTAAAAGGAAACAATTTTCATTAATTTTTTTTTCCTTTGTTAAAGTATTATTTTGGATGACTAGTAATTTTTCCTGTATTTTTCCTACTTTAACAATTTTTATATTTATCTTAGGTTCAATATTTAGAAAAGTGTATAGATCTTTATAGGTCAAAAATTTATTTTCTGCTTACATTTTAAAATATACATGCATCAATACCAAGTTCCAACGAAGCAGTACATGCATTAACAGAAGTTATCATTTAATACATCAGCTTACTACTTAGATTGAAAAAAATATTATTAAAAATTTAAGAATTTTATAATTTGACTTTTTAAAAGACCTTTATATACTAAAATATCTTTCAGTAATTAAAAATGTCTGTGTGTGTGACAATCTGCTTATAATTTATCTGTTACAGTTTTGGTATGATGATTCAACCTGCCTGTAATGACGTATTTACTGTTATAAATTAATTAATCTATATATTCTAGCTCTAAAGTATATTTAAAAAATATATAGGAAAAATAACTTTTTTCTCTTTTATAAAAAGTACATTTTCTAACATTAAATACTCATAACTTTGTTTATTTACTTGAGTTCATAGATATTGCTTTTAATAAGTCCATTTAAAGTGAACAATTCATTATTAAAATACAATTACACTATTTAAGCAAATTTTGTAACACTGTTTATAATTAGGCATTTGTAACTTGATTTTAATTTTATTCGAATTGTTCGAATGATTTCGAATTGTAGAATCAGTTATTTTCCTGGGGAGCGATTTTTATTTGTATTTTTATTAATTATAAAAATATTATTAAAGTACTTATATTTATACTACCACCTTAATTAATGACACCGTTATTTAATCAAATAGAAATTTTAAAGCAATTGAAAATATTACTCATATAATCACACAACTTACAATTCTTGGGTTTAGCCAAATGAGGACTTGTCGATTGACTGGGTTCACCAGGACCTGCTTTATTCACAGCTCGAATTCGGAATTCATATTTGTCGCCCTCATTAAGACCAGTCACTTTTGCTTGAGGAATGTTGCCTTCAACTTCTTTCACAGGAATCCAGTCAGGACTGTACTTATCCTTCTTTTCAACAATATAACCTGTTATTGGAGCACCTCCATCCCTTATGGGTGGATCCCACTTAAGCTCAACAAAATCTGTATCATAGTCCTTAATTTCTGGCAATCCTGGAGCACCAGGCTCATCTACAAAAGTTAAAAAAATGTAAAATATACATGCTTGGATTAAAATTTATATTTTATATATTCAAAATTAGATATATTTTATACATTTTCGCATTTGCATTTTAAAAATCTACAAGTTCGTTGATTATTTATATTTGTATTTCTAGAATATAAAGCTTTGAAAAATTTATAAATAATATTAATGCTGGAAAACAGCATGAGGATCATTCACTGCATGTTTAAAAGAATATTTTTAAGCACTTGATTCATTTGTAAAAATAAATAAAATAAAAATAATCTTAAATAATAATTTTGATTTTTAAAAAAGAAATTCAATGGTAATTAACCAATAATTATAATGTCACTTCAATAATAGTGATCAAATAATATTTTTAATAATACACAGTAATGATATTATAATGATGCTACTATTAATATATTCAAACTCTCGACAATTTATGATCAAGTCTTTAAGATTGTTTTTATAAAAACATATTTATATCCTTGAAAGTTTTTAAAAAGTTATAATTAATTCAAAAGTAAACAATTTGAATATATTGAGAAGGCAAAAAAATAATTTTGGTTTTCATAATTTATAGCACTGAAAAATGTGAATTTTCTTTCAACTATATTTTTAAATTTTCCTTCAATGTTTTACAAATAAGAAAAAAAATTAGTTTGCTGTAGATAAGAACCCAATGTATGAAAATAAATTATCTTTATTTATTTTTTTTATAAATTATCTTGAATATCTTCCACGAGAAAAAGATTTGTTTGCAACAAAATACTTGGGGTTATAAAAGATATACAAAAAAAAATAATGTAAAAAAAATGAAAGATAAATTTATATAAGCAAAGTATTTAAAAAATACTTGGATTCTAAAGACACATTGGAAGTTTAACAACATTCCTTTGATTTATAGATACAAAACATAACTACAGATTTTTGTAATGAAAATATATGTATGAATGAAATTGTAATACATTTATTTCCAAAAAAATATCTTCAATTCCAAAAATGTTTTGTACATTTATAATATGTTTCAATTTTTATGATAACATGGACTTGTTTAAAATATAAAGATGAATAGAGTATAGTATTCTTCTATCACTATCTTTCACAAAACCCTATATTCACTATTTTGGAATGCTGTTTATAAAAAAACAGGGTTTGAAATGCACAAATGCACAATAATCTGTACAAGGGATACATGATACAATAAAACACTTAGTTATAAAATACCAGTGTTGATTTTAGACACAAAATGAGATGAATGTACTTAAGTTGGGTATACATGCCCTACTTAGCTTAGTAAAAATATTATCCTCATATTTAAAATAAAAAATATTAGACAATTAACTCAAAATAATTCTCATTTAATATTTTAT
This sequence comes from Latrodectus elegans, assembly GCA_030067965.1. Classification (NCBI taxonomy): domain Eukaryota; kingdom Metazoa; phylum Arthropoda; class Arachnida; order Araneae; family Theridiidae; genus Latrodectus; species Latrodectus elegans. The sequence goes on from CM057819.1 coordinate 45,670,430, forward strand.
ATTGAAGTAAGTTTAATGTAAATATAATATTCGGTAATATCTGGAAAACCAAATATAAGTAGAAACAAAACTTTTTTATTGCAGAGAAATCCCATAAAAAAGAAGGCAGTTAATTTTGCTTTCCAATATTAAGCTAAATCCTATTTATATTATTTCATTCTTAATCTTCAATTTTTTTAAACATGATATGAAGTTTTCCACCAAATATAAAACAGGTGAAAAATCTATAATAAATAAATTATGTTACTATTAAAACAAAGGCCAAAGAAAATGGCTATATTTAAATAATTTCATTTAAAAACTATACATATCAAATTATTTGTAATTAAAATAAAAAATTATTTCATGATATTAATTTCATAAATTGTTTCTTTTTTGGTAAATAAATGGGATATATTTATCTTGAAAGTAGAAATCTATATTTGAAATATATTTTATATGTGCTCATACATTTTTATATCTAAATTATATTATTTTTAAAATAAAGTACTATATCTAGCCAAAATAAAATAGTTATATGATTTGATATTATATTTATATTATATGAAATTTCCAAAAATAAAATTTTCACCATACAAATTTCATCAACTTTTTTCTTAATAAATAATTTTAAACCCTTCTTTTACTTTCTATACCTATTTAATGTGATCAACATTTATCAGAAATTTTGTCCATGTCATTTGGAATTAGATTACAAAATTTTATGGTTGATTTAAATTTAAAATGTATTTTGCTGATTAAAAATAATTCTAAGTTTTCTTCTCATTTCACAATAAATCCCAACACATTACAAAGTTCACTTTTAATTCTTATAATAAATGTCACTTTAAAAAATAATCAATAAATAAAAGAAAACATTCAGTAAAAACTAATAAAATTACAAAATTTTATGGTTGATTTAAATTTAAAATGTATTTTGCTGATTAAAAATAAAAAAAGTAGAATTTGTAAATAAAAATATAGAAATATTGAACACCTCTCATATGAGTAAATTAATAAAAACATTTACATGATTTTATAGATCAAAGAAAGCTCTACATAATCATTTTATAGCATTTATACTAAAGTATTATAAGATTATCTGAAGCTCATCAGGAATTCGATAGTGTGATATAATTAAAGAAAAATTTTGCATTCGGCTTCACACACAAATATTAGTCTTTTAAATTATAAACTTACAATTGACAAAGGTACAAAACAGTTTATAAAATTTTATTTCCAAGTTATTAATTAAGTAAGAATAATAAAATTAATTTTATCGTTCTTAAGAAAATTGTTTTTGAATTTAAAAATAATGATGTTGACTGCAAATAATATGGTTACAAAAAATAAATAATAAAATCAAGTGTTTGATCATTGTAAAGTTAAGTATTTTAAAATAAAATTAACTGATACTGAAAATTAATGATTTTGGAAAGTATAAAGATTGAAATTTTGAAAACAAAAACAATAATTGAAATATTTTTTAGATAATGATTAAATACTTTTTCCTTAGCTTTATGTACTCAATAGAACAAAAGATATAAATATTTTTAAAATAAATATTTTGTCGTCATATGTTCCAGCAGTGGTAATTTTTATTATTCCTATGATTGAAAATTTCTTTTATCAAAATATGCTTGTAATTTTGAAATCTTGGTTATTATTTGTCTTTTGCTGAAAAGATATAAGGCATACCATAAGGATTCTTTGCTAGAGTTGCTCGTTCTGTTTCTAAAGGTTCTGATTCTCCCTCATCATTCAGAGCCTTCACTCTGAACTGATATTTTTTACCAGGATCTAATCCAGTGATTGGTGCTTCAGTTTTATCTTTATCAACACGGCCCGCAGGTATCCACCTCCCTGTTGTGGGGTCCATCCTTTCAAGAGCATAACCTGTGATTGGTGTTCCACCATCATCTTTTGGTTTGTTCCATTTTAATTTACATCCTTCGGCATGGACATCAGACACTTCCAAAGGACCTTCTGGCTTAGAAGGTTTATCTGTGAAATTATACAGTTTTACTTTAAGGCTCAATTGTCAATAAAAATGTGAGACTTTTGTCTTTGATTATTACAGCTTATATTTCATTACTGTATTATTAACTATTACTTCGAGAATTATTCATATGGTGTTATCTCTCATGTTAGATTATATGCAATGGCTTAATTGCACACAAGGTGACATAAGAAAAAGGCAATTTATTTTATCACTAAAAATGAATCTGAGCAGCAAAGAAAATAAAATGTACACAGCAGGAGTGAATCGTATAAATAATGCTGCATTGAATATATATATATATATATATATATATATATATATATATATATATATATATATATATATATATATATATATATATTTAAACTAAAAACCAAAACCAATACAGTTATTTTAACCAAAATAATTATTTAAATGCAAATCATTATTTAATTCAAAGGAAATGGGAAATGGGCCCAGTACAGTCAATATTCATCATGAATAAATTTTAAAATTTAATTTCTAATAAAATTGTTCTAAAATAAATAAAACAGCATCAGATCCACAGTTAGCATAATAAATTAATTGAAGCCTGATATGATACTTAAGAGCATGGGAGAGAAACATAATAACATTTTACTATAACTTTCTTCCAATTTACTTAATACTAAAAATTTACTGCCCTACAAAATAATATTAAATTGATTAATTTACACTTATATAATTTGGATTCTTATATAAACTGGTCCATTTAAACCTTTTCTAGAACTTATTATAAGAATCTTATTATGTATATTTTGTATACATTAAAAGCTTTTCATTAATCTGACAAACATGTGTTTACATAAATCAGACATAAATTTGTCTACAAGGAAAAAATTTAAAAATTCTCTAGTTTTGTTTATCTGATACTGTTGGAATTGATCATTAAGTAAAATGTAAATATTTATTATTCCTTAAAAAAAATAAATTTATTTTTTAAAAGAAACATAAAAAGAAAAAAAAAGTTAAATGTAAATAAAGAAAATATTTTAAGAAAAAATCACATTAGATTCGAATTAACTTTTTTTAATTTTAATTATTGGTATAATTTAGTAATTACACTTTTAAAGTCAACAGAGAATAGGGTAACTAATTATAAATATATTACTAATAGTTAAAAAAAGTTAAATTTTATAAAAAAAATAAATAAAAAATTAGACAAAAAATACTACTGTATAAAGATACACACCCAAAAATATAATTTCAACATCCTCTTCATCTTTTCCTGAGCTATTTACTGCCGTTAACTTGTATTTTCCAGATTGTTTGCGAACACCATTTTTAATATTAAGGTGTGTCATATACTCTTCATTTTCTACTTTGATAGAATCCCCAATATCAACTGGTTTTCCTCCAAATGACCAGGTACAAGTTGGAGGCGGTTCACCAATAACTTCTACATCTAGTTTCACACTCTGTCCAGCTTTCACCACAATTTGTTGAAGATTGTCACGAACAATCTTTGGAGCCACTAAAAAAATAATTTCAAAGCTAAAATGATGACATAAATTGCTTTTTGAAATAATACAGTTCATAATAAAATTTACACATTTACCTGTGTCAATTTAAAATTGCACAAATAAATTTTCATCTTATTAAATTAGTCATTTGATTGAATTATTTAATAACAATTTACCTCAATCAAGAATTAATATGCTGAATAATGTAGAGCAAAAATTTTTACATCAAAACGTACAGAAAAATAATAACTTATGATTCATCTTTTATGCATATTCTACATTTTTCTCCGATCAAGAAAAATTATAGTGCTGATAGTGACTTTAAACTAAGATAAATCATGATACCATATCATTATAGCTCATATTTAATGACTTTAACAAAAATATTAAAAATAAATAATTTTTTTAATTAATAATAAGCAAAATGAGTCTGAAAATTAAAAATATTTTTAGTCATTTGAGTTTTTACAATTCTAAAAATAATGAAATTAAGATTCAGAATGAAAGTAGTCTAAGCCTGATATCATTATAGTAAAAGTATACTTTTCCAATGAAAATTACACTTTTTCTAATAAAAATTAAAATTATTACTATTTTCAGTCAGTACAAAAAGACTAAAATAAAAAATAATAAATCAAAATAATAGACTATATATAAAAAGTAAAAACAGAAATAAATCATACAGTATCGTGGTTTAGCTGTGTGGGACTTGGTTGGTTCACTAGGTTCTCCTGGTCCAGCTTTGTTAACAGCTCTGACTCTGAACTGATAATTATTTCCATACTGCAAACCTTCAACTTTTCCTTCAGGTTTTGGACTTTGAGTAGTGAGACATGGCTCCCAACTAGAACTATAACGTTCTTTTTTCTCCACTATATATCCAGTTATTGGAGCACCACCATCATTTTTAGGAGGGGTCCATTTCAAATCAACATGATTTTCATCCCAGTCAACAATTTCAGGTGTTCCTGGAGCACCTGGTTCATCTTAAATAAAATAACAAAATGATGATAAGAAATTGCAAACATTAACATTCATAGAGATAAATTAAGTACATTAAATCCAAATGAATTGGAACATTTAAATTATCTTCATGGAAACATAAATTTCAATGACATTTAATGAAAATGAATTTTTAAAAAAAAATTGCATCTATGTTCTTAACAAGTAAATTATTTAGAAGATGTTTAACTTATTTGTGTGTTTGGCACATAAAGGCTACTTTTTAGAAAGTTTCTTGCTTGTCAAACATAATTTCAAAAGATATAATACTTGAATGAGTTGAATTCAACATTTATATTTCATACAAATTAATTCACAGAATCAAAAATGTAATGCTCAATTAAAATGAAGCTATTTAAGAACTAAATAAAAAATGTGATTGGTGTTCAAAATATTATTAGAATTTAATAGAAAATTTGGGAAAATATTTTGAAAATTAATTTAGGATAATAAAGGATTTTTCTTACAATTAACGTTATCTGCAAAATCCATTATTTCATCTTTTATATATTAGTGGACTTGTACAATAGTTAAATCAATTTGTAAAATTGAATCAACGTCATAAAGTGGATTCCAAACCATTAAAAACAACAATTCTCAATATGTGAATTAAGCCCTCAAGCTGTTGAGCAGAAGACCAGAGTGCTAACTGTTAAACTACCAGTTTAGTACAATCATTTACTCATAATATCATGTAATTTTGATTATTCTATCAATAAAATAATTTTTTAAATTAATTTTCCAGCAAAGTACGTTTAAAAATATACAAGTGCATCAAATATTCTGTTAAAAAATTACATTGTTTAGAGAGGTCTTTTTATTCCTGGTATATTGATAGTTGTTTTATATATTTATCATTTTGCAAAATGTTTGTAAAGAAGATGCAAAATACTTCATTCATTGATATATATTCTACATTTTGATACCATTCCATAATTTTAAAGATATTTATTATCTCATTCTGTCTTAAAATCTAAAACTGGTTGGATTTGATTTGTTTGCTATTTAATGATCATCTCTTGCACATGAAGGCTGTTTAGACACAAAACTCATCAGACACAATTTAAAGAGGATTCTGAACCCCTAGAAACAACCCTACTCTTGAACTGAAGGCAAGAGTGCAAACAATTCTGTTACCACCTCAGCTATTTTAAAGCTGAACAAATTCATGATTTATGAATTTTATTGTGTGATAATTATTATAGAAAACTTGCCATAAAATAATCTCAATAGATTTGCTAATTGATTGAGAAATTTTTTTATCGTTTCTTCAATACAAATGAGACATTCAGGAAACTTACCATATGGATTTTTCGCCAGAGTCGCTCTATCAGTTACTAATGGTTCAGACTCGCCTTCAGCATTTATAGCCTTAACACGGAATTGATATTCTTTACCAGGAGTTAAGCCAGTCACATCCATTTCTGGTACATCTGTTCGACCAACAGGAACCCAGTTTCCAGTAGATGTATCTAACTTCTCGACAGCATAACCAGCAATAGGCTTTCCTCCGTCATCTTCAGGTTTTGACCATTTTAGTTTACAACCCTTTGCTGTAACATCACTTACTTTAAGAGGACCTGTAGGTCGACTTGGAGCACCTAAAAATTATTAATGAAATAAAAATCTCTCCTTTATATAATTATTTGTTGAAGAAAATCAATTTTAAAAAATGTCTTTTGTAACTTATCATTTAGCATGGGAAATTCTTTGTTAAGGAAATTTTAAGAATATTAATTCAATTGATAAAACTGTTATAAGTTTAACATAAAACAAAATACCCATATAATATTCAATTTAAAACATAGTAAGTAATGGCATTAAGTGTAATTTCAATAGGCAGAAAAAAATTTACTTTTATGTATATTAATAAGAGAAATATTATTAAAACTTATTTTCTGTAATTTTTAGAATGTATTTTTTACTACATGAATTAAGATGGTTTTATTATTATAATTTTTTAAAACTTACCTAATACAACAAATTCCACTTGTGCCTCATCTTTGCCAACTTCATTTACAGCTGTTATTACATAAAGTCCAGTATCTTTCCTTTGAGCATCATTAATAGTAATTTTGGTTTTATAATCTTCGCAAACTACTTCAACATTATCTGCAGTTTTCACAATCTAGGAAATTCACGAAAAATAAATTTTAATGCCAAAAAGAAAATAAGCTAATTTATTCAATCATAACACATTGTTTAATAACTAGATAATATGAGAAATATATTTAAAAAAAGGGAGTATAAAATCAATAATAAATACACTACAAGTAATAAATACTCAACGAATTCAAAGCAGAATATTTAACACAGACATTTAGTTAAAATTCTCTTCTTCCTTGGAAAATATATTAATTATTAACATTACAAAATAAATTTTTTTAAAGATATATGTAATATAAAACTGATAATACTTTGAAAATAATACAATTTTCAACTTTAAATAATCATGGTAATGACTAAACTTAAGAAGGCTCTTTAAGAAGCTAAGTTTTATATACCATTTAGAGAGCAGATAATTCTTTACATAACATCCAATATATGAAGTACGCAATTAAATATATGAAGAGGACCAAAAGAAAAATGTGGGTATCATGGATTGACAAAATCAAAAATAAAACTAATGGACAGAAAAAAAAATTAACTAATATTTTAAAATAAAATATATTTCTAATAAAATTTATATAAGCATTTTAAACTCCATTTGAAATACTGAGAAAAATAAATTTCAAAAATTTGCATTCATATAAAAATTTAAATATAATTCAAATATAGATCTTTTTAAATGATATGTACATATCAATCATTAACATTAACGAGAATATATTTTTAATATTTCCCGTATAATTGATAACAGAGGTAATGAAAATGAAAATTATGAAATAAACTGATAATATTTTGAGTAGTATATCATACAAATTTTAAAGATATTTATTTTTAAATAAGTTGGCCATTATAAATTTTGTCAAAAAATTTCCCTAAATAAGTTAATTGGGTTTTGTGACATAAGGTCCAAATTAGGACAAGCTGCACAAAAACTATGATTTCATGTAGTAATACTAATTTTATCAAAACCCAAACAACATTAAAAAACAAATATATTTCTATAAGATATCATTAAAAGCTATATACATAAAAACTTAATATATAGAATTAAATTTTTTTAAATAAATTGAATAAAATGTAAGAAACCTATGATTCTTAAAAAGGCAAATAGGTTTCTGTGAGGTGGATCCTCCAATAAATTCAACAAAGTTAAAATGCCATTTTTCAAAAAATTTAAATGGTTAAAATCCTGACATGAGATTAAAATATGATGTATAGTATAAGGTTTATCCTACACTTCACACTATGGATTTTGTTTATTTAAAAAAAATGTCTGTGTGTGAAACGTGCATGTCTCATACGAAGGCGAGTCAAATGGACATCAGCACATCATAATGGTAAAATCAATAATGGAGTGATGGATGGAAATATGGCATGGAGCTTTTTGTTGGCATGCAGGTGCCATGATTCCTCCCATAAAGTATATATTAGTTTTTTGACATCTTTTCTCAAATCAGACGAGGGAACAGATGACAGAAGTGGTCCAAATGAAGCTTTAGCAGCTGAATCAGCTTTTAATTACCATCAAGAGACCCATATGACCAGGGATTTAACAGAATAATACTTCGTAATCCTCACTAGCAAGGGAATAGATTTCTTTGAAAATTCTCCAAACAACCGGATGACATGCAAAATTTCCCTTCCTCAATGTTTCCAAAACACTTAAATTGTCAATGTATACACAATGTTTGAAATTGATACTTAAAAATTTCCTTATGGAATATGGACTAATTGTATAATTCTTAATCTTATTTTTGATACAACTTGTAATATTTATAAAGCAGTAATAAAAAAATTCAATATTACAATAATTACGAACAAAAAAATTGGCAAAATCAAAGTCACTATAAGAAATGTTATGTGATCTCAATATATTCAAACAGTTAATTAGAGCAATAAAACATAATTTAGTTAGCAACTAAAGATCTAGTAATCAAAAAACCAAATCACCCAAATTCTTTAGACATATATAGGAAAAATTGAAAGAAATCAATTCTGAAATATACACATTTTATTTTAAACGAAGTTATTGCACAATTTTGCATATTTTTTATTGTAAACTACACTATATATGAATTAAAAAATTTTAAATTTAAAATGAATTAAAAAATAGTAAATGTATTATGTTAGAAATAATGAATACTTTAATAAACTAGAGGTAGTATTAGGAGAAATCTTAAATTTAATAAAACCAAATCGAGAAAATGAATTATTAAAATTAAATGATTTTATAATATACATAGCAGAAAATTACTTTATATGAAAAGTAATTTCTTTTCACAAATTAAAACTATAAAATAATTTTTTTTAAACTTAAGAATTAAAATATGAATTATGATTTTAATAATAATAGTAATAATATAACAGAATCAAAGTAATATCAGTATTAAACTAATTATATTTTTCTTTTCCTAAACTTTTCTTCTACAGTGTATTAAATATTAGAGGAAAAATAAACAATATGTTATGGTGCAATTGATTACAATGTCATACCACATCAAATTAAAAAAATTCTCTAACATTCGATATAAGATAAATATTTAATTTGATGACAAACAAATGAAAAATTATTTTATGCAATAAAATGGACTTTTCCTGATATTGTAGGTGTAACATAAAGTTTTATTGTGCAATTGATACAAAAAAACTAATGAGAACATATCTATAATGCTTTATTTCTTATTTTGTGTGTTCAAGATTAATAAAATGTTTATATTTATTGTGCAAGAATCAAAGTTCAATTTCTAATAAAGTTTGCAGAATATAACATAATGTCTATACCTTATCTTTGAGCTTCCAAGTTATTGTTGGTGGAGGTTCACCCCTAACATTAACTTCTAATGAAATTACTTTTCCTCGCTTGACTGTTATAGTATCAAGATTACTTCGATCAATATATGGTTTCACTAAAAAACATTAAAATAAATAATACAATTATAAATTATATTACACAGAATCTACATTCTTTTCCATGGATAAAATCAGTTCAAAAATAAAGAATTATAAGAAGGCCAATTGCATAGAAAGTGTCCTTAAAATAAGTGTAAATTATGCAAAAATAATGTTTGAGAGGCAATCTTTAGATTTATTAAATCAAATTCAGATCAATTAAAAAATTACAGATTAAATGTTTAGACTGACAAATTAATAACGCAATAGTTTTTTTTATATTTTTCTTCCCAATATAAAATGTATTGATTTTCAAAATTAATTAAGCTTTGAAAAATTAAAATAACTTTTAATTATATTTTACAAAACATTTTAAGAAAACATAAATTTATTTAATAAGTAATATAAAGCAAAAAATATATATATATAGAATCTTACATCTCCTATGCTTTACAAGATGCATTTTAGTTGCGTCACTGGGTTCACTAGGTCCTGCTTTATTCACAGCTATTACACGGAATTGATATTCTTGCCTTTCTTTCAAGTCAGCAACATCTGTCTGCAATTTATCACCAGGGACTTCCAAAGCTTTTTCCCAATCAGGACTAGATTTAAGTTTTTTCTCTATGATGTATTTTGTGATAGGAGCACCACCATCTGATTTAGGTTTGTCCCATTTCAAATCAACCTTGATATTATCATAGTCCACAATTTGTGGTGTGCCAGGCTTTCCTGGTTCATCTAATACCAAAAAGTAAATTATTTAGATGGTTATTCATAACTAAAATATAGGCTATTCTATTATAATAAGAAAATTTTTGCAGGCATCATAAGAACTTTAAGACATAAATAAACTGATTTACTCTATGATCATCAAAAGAAAGAAAAAAAGAAAACTATTTTGTAATATAAATTTTAATAAAAGCTAAAAGAATCTATAATACAACAATTAATGATACTTAAATTTGATAAAAATTAAAGATAATAAATAATATTTACTAAATATTATTTAATTGTCATTAATTAAATAATATTTAGTAAAAGTAAAAATAAAAATTGTACATAAATAATAGAAAGCAGTTAAATGTTAAAATATATCAAAAACATGGTTGAGAAAAAGCTAAGGATTTATAATTTTGTAAAAAAAATATATTGGAGATTATAATTAATATTAAAAAGGAAACTTATTTTAAAATTTCTCATTCTTTTAATTAAACATATAAATTGATAAATTTACATGTGTTAATAATTATATGTGCTCATTTAAAAAAAAATTTAGATACAATATAGTTTTACATTTTTAATCCTTTTCTTGTATTTCCATAGAACAGGAATAAAAATGATGAACTTAAAAACATAAATAAATAATTAATAATTCTAAGAAATATAATATTGTATTTTAATATTTAGTTGCAAGGTGAAGATTATATAAACATTTTTGAAATATAGAATTTATTGAATACAATAATATTTTTTAAATAAAAAAATAACAGTTTTCATATTTTATTTTTAAATATAACTGTATAACAATTCATTGAATTTTATGAAATACTTAAACGAGATTAATTGTCTACATATGTAAGGTTGTTTATGGAAGTGAATTCAGCAATACTATTAGAGAATAGCAATAACAAAATAAATAGATAAATAAAAAACTCAATGACTCAATAAATATTTTTTAAATTTATGTCTACAATTAATATTTTTAAGCATACCATAAGGATTTTTGGCTATTATAGGCTCCAACGTTTCCAATGGCTCAGATTCTCCTTCATCATTGGTTGCTACAACTCTAAAAAGATATTCTTTTCCAGGTGTCAATCCTGTAACTTCAAATTCAGGTTGTTCAGTCTTGCCACATCTAGTCCACCGACCAGTGTCTTTGTCTAGCTTCTCGATTTCATAATGTTTAATAGGCAAACCACCATCATCTTTTGGTTTATTCCACTTTAGTTTGCAGCCCTCTTTGTGTACATCTGAGACCTTCAAAGGACCTTCTGGCTTTGTGGGAGTACCTACATAACAAAATAAATACATTTATCTCAATATTTAATATCTTTTATGTATACCAAGATAAATTTCATGAGAAATAAATGGAAAATGTAAATGATTATTTAAGTTGGGCAAGTATTATGCATAAAATTAACAAATTTGACAACACATTGAAAACGTGAGCATTTTAAACAAAAAGTAAAATGTAAAATATAATTTTAAATTAAATAATCATAAAATCATGTGATAATACAAAATCTGAAAGATTACTTATATGTATAGTTATGTATTATATACTTATATGTATAGTTATGTATTAGTTATGTATAGTAACAGAGTTTGTTACTTTTAAATACCTTATCTAATCAGTATTAAAACAGTTGATTTTTCTTTTATTTTACATAGAAGAATTTCTTTACACAGTAGGAAATAGTAATTATCTTTAATAATAAGAAAATTATTATTAAGGATAATAAAGGAAAGCAAAATGTTATGAAAATTATACCAGAAACATATTTAAATTCTTTTTTTCCTTGATCTGGATATTTATGACAACAATTAAATCTCAATACTGATTTGCTTAAAAACAATCTTTAATTAATAAGAACTTATGTGTAACAATTTAATATGGGATTTCATAGGCAATAATGTTTAATATTAAATCTATTTATGTATTATTCAATTTTGTTAAAAAAAATTATACCAAAAAATTTCATTAAAGACAGGAATGTACTAAAAAAAACATGATTTTTTAAAATATATTTAAAGCATTGTTTTTTCAATATATCTATGTTATGTTAATCATGTCATATAAGATTATATGATTTAATTACCATTTAATTCAGAATTCTCACAATATTTTTATTGATAACCAACAATGTCATTAATCAAAAAAATTGCTTGATATTTGTAATTAAATTATTTTCAACTTTTTTGATAAAATTTACAAGTTATATAGTTTTAATTTAATGCAATCTTATTAATTTATTCCTTGAATTTCCAGGCACATGAATCAACCTAGGATAATTAGTAATTTATAATTAAAATTTCCCAAAAGACAAAACAAATTAAGAGTGTTTTATTTTTTCAGTATTAGAAAAAGAATATATTTCAAACATGTAAAGATAGCAGCTTTCCAGAAATATTTACTTCAAAAATTAAAATTTCATATGCATGTAAATAAATTAATTCTAATGATATTTAACATAACTTTAAATTTCACTGATATTTTTTTTAATTTAGGGGATATTTGCATTTTTATATTTGTTTTCTAATTGAAGAGTTTTGAAGTTTTTTTCATTGGAAATATATCATTGGTAAGTGTTTATTTTTATTCCTATAAAAAAATTAAATTATTGATAGCATTTGAAAACTCTTTATAAGTAATTAACTTTAAATGCTCATTTTACTTTTATTTTTTATATCGACCATTTTATCCATTTGCCCATTTTAAATTATACAGACAGTGACTGGATGAAAATGAAAGACTCAATGTCAAAATAACTATCATTATATTAAGCAGAAGTACTATTAAAATATTTAGAAATCAAAATATAAGAAAAAATATTTATTTGAAATATGAAAAATTCGAATTTGTGAATAAATTTACAGCAGTATGATACAAAACAAGAATACTTATAATAAATAAGTGTGTACAAAACAAGAATACTTTAAAGTGATATTGATTGAAATTAAAATAAATGTTTATAACCTATTTAAAAACTTACATACAAATTTCCCAATAATAAAAGTAATTTTACTGGCTATTACATATATTAGTTTTTTATTACAGCACAAATATACAAAAGATAAATTATAATTATCTTTTAAAAAAAATTTCAATGCAAAATTTAATTCAATCATCTAATACTGAAGATAATTTTAAATAGGACTAATAATTGGAATAAATTAAAGATAAATATATTTAATAAATAACTCGCTATATTTTACCTAAAACAGTGACATCTACAGTAACACTGTCTTTTCCAGAAGCATTAGAAGCTGTAATCACATATTTTCCAGAATGCTTACGAGTCAATTTGTTCAAATATAAATCAGAATGGTAATCTCTGTTATCTATTTTGATATTATCATTGTTTACGAGTTTGACATCTTCACCAAATGTCCATACAATTTTAGGAGGTGGTTCTCCTCGGATATCAACATCAAATTTATGGGATCTTCCAACTTTTAATACAACATTATTCAAATTGGTTCTATCTATGTATGGTTTCACTGTTTGGAAAAAGAAAGGGAAATTAAAAATATATACATTAACTAGGTACAAATATATCATTTCTAGAGAGATTAGTAAATATTTAATGTATATAGTATGATAATTATAATGTATGTTACACAGGACACAGTATTTTAGAAAATAAGGTTGATAGGAAAAAATTGATGTCAGACTTAAAATCATGTAGTAAAACTAATCGGTAAAACAGGCAAAATAATTTGTAACACAAAAAATTATTTTATAGTTATCACATGACATAATAGTGTACTGTTCAAAAAAATGGTAAACAATTGTATTTATAGTACATCTCATTCATAAAATGTTTATATCAGTAGAATATATCATATGAATTGTATATGACAGAAACATTAATGGTCTTACAATAATAAATAAAAATGGAGTATACATTTATTTTATTATATCATTTGGTAGCAGTTTATAATATTTAAAGGTATTTCATAAATCTCAATAAAGTTATTAAAAAATTCCATATGCAATTTAGATTTATTGCATAAATAAAACATAAATGAATAAAACCAATATTTTTCCATTTTTTTAAATATCATATGAATTATATTTTAAAATTGCTTTCCAAAATAAGTTATCTAAAAGTGTAACAATTTATCTCCCTGTTTTACTATAATTTTAAATAGATCATTCTAACATATGAAAATACTTACAATTATTTTAAAATGAATTCAATAAAATTTTAAATCTGAATTAGAAATATTACTTATATATAAATTTTTAATTCAGATTTCATAAGTAATTAATACAAGAATGTTTACATAGCTAATATAATTTACAAGAAAAATTTACCTTTTATGTTTTAAAAGAAGAGAAATGAATTTATGTATGTTGTAATCCTATATAACACTTTTTAACTCACACATCAAATTTTATTTTTGAAATGATAATTTTTTTAATAAAAAAATACCAAAAATCCTTAAATTATTCAGCATAATTTTTCATAGCAAACAAATCAAAGCAAATTAGAATACACAAATGAGTTGATAACTTACAATTTCTATGTTTAACTATATGCAGTGGTGTTTCAGTACTAGGTTCAGATGGTCCAGCTTTATTTATGGCTTTAACTCTGAATTGAACAGATGCATTTTCTTGAAGATTTGTTACTTTTCCTTGACATTTGTCACCAGTTGTCCTAAGTACTTCTTTCCAGTCATTACTTAGCTTATCTTTCATTTCAATGACATAATTGGTGATAGGAGCTCCCCCATCACTAGCTGGTGCAGACCATTTTAAGTCAACCATTGTATTATCATAGTCAGCAATTTCTGGTCTACCTGGTTTGCCAGGCTCATCTAAAATTTTTAAAAATTTCAACATCTTTAATTATCGAATGGGTTTTTAAAAAATGGATATTTAAGCATATTTAGGGATTAAAAACTAAATTAAAGTTAGCTTTAAATGAATGTAAAACTTTTAGTATGAATATGTACTAGTATAAAAATACATATTTTAATAACATCTTATTAAATCAGTACTATTTAAATATATTTTTTCATTTTGATTAGAAAATGAAAGTGATTTTACAAAGAGAGAAAAATTATTAACACATATTTATTATTAGATACAGATAAATAAACAATCATAGCAATTCATCAGAGTTAGACTACTGATTTGAGAGAATCCTGTAATAAAAATTGATTTCACTTTAAAATTAAATAAATTCCTATATTAGAAGAATATTTTGATTAATTCATATTCTTTAAGCTACTAATAAATTGTTAAATAATTTCAAAATGATTTAATTTTTTATTAATAGTAAATTAATATCTGCCTGGAAGAAGAAAACATGACTTAATGGAACAAAGAATTATATATATTATGCAGACACAAAAATGCTATTTTAATTGCACAGTTGAATCAAACAATTTTGCTAAAACTAAAACATTTTAACGAACTTAGAAATTCAAACACAGAGATTCAGAAATTAAAAATGGAAAAAAAAGAAATATTTTAGAAATTCTATCCATTATTTTCTTTTTATTAAAGCAATTATTCTTTCCTTAGAATTATAAATGCAAACAGTATCATTATGTTTTCTAAAAATTTTGCTAAATTATTTTCTTTAGAACTATAATTGTCACTATAAAATTTTCTTAATGAACACATAAATATTTGCAGATTGTATGTGTGTATTAAAACTCAATAAACTAAATAATTTATTGCTACTTGGAAAAAGTAGAAAATACTTTTTTTTTTTTAAGAGGTACATATACAAATTTAGTATGAGCTCTCAATAACCGAATTTTAAGCAATAACTAAAAATAATATGTCTAAGAAAATTTAATAAAGATTTGATACAAATAAAAATTAAAAAAAAAAAAAAAACATGTACACTAGATCCTTATTTTTATGAGCTTCTAATTTACAAACACTCCCCATTTTACAAACTAATGACTGGTCCAAAATTACATTTCAGAAAATTCTAAAAGTGGACCCAAATGTAATTTGTATGCAAGAACTATCGAATGATTAAATGACTGAGAATGTAATAAATAAAAATAAAAAGAACATTGAGATGTAAAAGAAAAAGAAAATGATTTAATTCTGTGGCTATATACAAAACAAGAGGATGAATGGCTAGTAAGACTGAGTTACTTTTTTGAGAAAAACAACAGTAAAACTTTGCTGCATCAAAACAGTGGAAAAATGCTGTTTTAAAAATGTAGTTTTTGAAATTGAAAAAATGAGCAATTATTTTGCCTGACTTTTCATTCCTAAAATAGTAAAAATTATTTTAAAGTATAAATTGCATGTGTTTCTGACATAGTATCTACTAAATTATTTTTTCCTATTAGTACTTCATTTGTAAATAGAGACCAGTTTGATGAAAACAGTTCCTAAAATAGAAAAATACTTATGTTTCTATTTTGTGAACTGTTTTATCAGTTGCTACAAGAGTTCAAAATCGAATGCCTTCTGTATAACAAAATGAAATTCATTTTTAAGACTAGTTTATTATGAAGAAAAAGTTTCTATTAAATTTAAATAGATTTTAAACAAGTAATATAAAAAATATTTTAAAGTTAATTCCTATCTAAGTCAATAAAGAAAATTTTCTTATTGTTAATATATTCCTAAATATGTCATCAAAAAATATTTTTTCTACCATATATATATATATATATTTAAAATTTATCAATTTAATTTCATTAATGAATTAATATTTGGAAAAAAAAACGGTATTAACATCAAATATCATCCATTACAATTTTAAAAAAATTAATTTGAATTTGAGTGGATGAATAAAAAGTATTTTATTAACAATTGAAAATTTGTACAAGAAATTTAAAGGGAAAGTATGAATTAATAGTAGGAATTGAAAAATATGATGGCTGTTACTTTTACAAATCATTTTAAGGAAAGAAAAATTTAGTATTTAGTTTAGTTAACTTACCATATGGATTCTTTGCCAATACAGGTTTATCTGAAGTCAAGGCTTCAGATTCACCTTCCTTATTTTTGGCCTTAACTCGGAAATTGTATTTTTTCTTTGGAGTAAGAGGTTCCACAGTGAACTTCCTTTCATGAGGTCCAACCTCACCAGCAGGCACCCAGCGCCCTGTTTCTGCATCTTGCTTTTCAATGACATATCCTTCAATTTCACTACCACCAGTGTCTTTGGGTGTATCCCATTTAATGACAGCCTTTTCAGCATGGACTTCTTCAATCTGAAGAGGACCTGCTGGTCTAGCTGGTCTATCTGCAATAAAAATAAAAATTTTTATTCAACATATAAGCTTAAAATACTAGAAATATAATGGCTCTTTCATGTTCATATTATTAATTTCAGCATGATATGCATTTCAAAATCTTTTACATTTCATTATGAATGTTAAAATATTAATGTTGCTTTTTAATTGATGCCTTTATATAGTAAAATCTATCAATATGATATCATATTATTATTTTAATTTCCAGAAAATAAAAAAAATTAAATTAAAAAAGGAATAAATTAATTTTCTTACCAAGTACAACTATATCGGCACTTGCAGAACAAGAACCAATGGAATTTGTAAGAGTCAATGTCACTTTACCACAATCCGCTCTTTCAGCATCCTTAATTGTGAGAATAGTATTTTTGGCTGATTTGTCAATAGATATCCTGTTAAATTTGATAAAATAATCAATTTTGGCTACAATATTTTAAAATAATATCTAGCAATTTGTTAATGCTTTGTCTATTTAAAACTGAGTAATATTCCTTAAAAAAATTTATTTATAAAATACATTTATATATTATAATAATGTGATAAATAACACTACAATTAATCTAATTGTAACCTTTATTAAAATTACAAATAATCTTGGATGAATAATTGATTGGTGTATAATCACATTCACATGTAAAATAATCATAAAGGTGTTCCAAAACACATGAGAGAAAATATTTTAAGCTCTTGATTCCAAATGGAATGATATAATTCCTTAATAGTGTAATAGCACAAATCTTGACATTTCAGATGAATGATTAATTGCCAGGAAATATATAATAAATAATGTGATATGAAATGACCTTGAAAGAATGATTATCTACTGTAAAAAATTTTTTATAAGAATAACTAAAATAATGTCACCATTGAAGGATCGGATCTTCACATGACTTGAAATAGGATTTTGTAAGTATTAGATTGCAATGGATGTAGAGATTTACAGGATAGAGTGACTCCCATACTGCCCATACGTAAATCCATGTGACTTTTTATGGAGTTACATCAAGATGAAAACTTACAAGAAGTCCCTAACTCACAAGAGAACCTGAAATTGTCCACCAGAATTTAGGCTGATACAGTTGATTCCAATACACTCCAGGACATTATGACAGAGTTGTGAAACCACCTTTGCAACATATTTGAGAATGGTAGACATTTCAAGTATCTTGTATGTTAGACATCATTCAACCTTTATTCAAAAAAATAGGTTTCATGTTCTCGTATACCGTCTTTTTTCACAATGATGGCTTACCTCCTATCATGTTTTTTGGATAATTTTAATTTAAAATTACAACAAACTACTAGATCAAAATCATATATTCATTAGATGATATAAATGCATAATATTAATTACTATATTTTTACATAATTTATTCTATTTGACTAAATAGGTTTATTCAGCTTAGTATTATTTTAATTTGTCATTAATCACCTTTTAGATCCACTCAATTCAGTACCGTTGATGTCCCATTTGATATCCGGTGGGGGTTCACCGCCAATATTAATATCATATTTAATCACTTGACCTTTCTTTACTACAATATTTGCCATGTCTCCAATTATGAAAGGTTTCACTAAAGGAAAAAAAAAAATGAAAGAATTATATCAAAATGAAATTTGATTTAGGGAAAAAATATGAATCTAGTAAATTCTAGCTGTTCACATTTGAAGTTTTAACAAATCATGCAGTAAATATACATATCCTATAGAAATGTTTGCATAATTTCATACAGTTTAAAAAAAAATTAACTAAAACAATGCAGAAGATAGGATTAAATTGATCTATAGCTATTACAGTTAGTGTTACATTTTGAAACAAAATAACTTATGATATATAATGATATCATTGTATTATATGCATGGGAACCTCATAATCATTTTATGATATATGCAAGTATTTAAGTGTAATTTATTGACTTTGATAATTATTGCAGAAAAATAACTGAAATAAAATGACAATTATAATCAAATTAATTTTTTGTTTTCATTAATTATAAATGAATGTTAACTTTTAGGCTATAATATCTTGGGGTACTTAAAATAATAAATGAATAAGCAACTATAAGTAAAAATGATTATAATAATAATATTTATTGTAATACATTTAGAACTGACAGAAAGGACAATTTTAATAACTATTAATAGAATCTAAATAATATCTATGAATACTCATTTTAAAGTAAGATAGTAAAAATAATTTTAATGATTTTAAAATTTTACATTTTAAAAGAAAAGAAATTTTAATATTAAAATGAAAACATACCAAATCGTGCCTTCACAATAATGGGCTTTGTAGGGTCACTTGGTTCACCAGGCCCGGCTTTATTCACAGCTCTAATACGAAACTCATATTGGACACCTTCTTTTAATCCTTCTACTTTCCCTTTTGTTGCAGTTGGTGGCAACTCCTTTCATTAAAAAGAAAAAAAAACAGTAGTTTTGATACTTTTAATTTAATAAAAATATTTATAAATCAAATTCTTTTAATTATTTAATTAATTTATTAAATAAATTAAAGACAGGGAAAAAAAAGTAATAAAACTTATTCTATGTATACTACAAAGAGAATGAATAACAGTGCAGAAATGGAAAATTTGCAATAGGGGCATAATTTTAAATGTTTGTTTATTGATCCACTTTTATCCTAAAAATTTATATACCTTATTTTACAGAGAATGCACTCATCAGAGATAGTTTTGGAAATTACTGTAACAACACAAAACAATATAAAATATAATTATTCCTTTTCAGTAACAAGCGAAAAATATATCATTTTCAAAATGCTCGCTATATTGTTTTGGCAAACAGAAAAAAAAAATCTAAATTTTTCATTGTTTAAGTTTTAATTAATTTCTTTAAAATAAAATGTAAATATAACTATGAGTTTATTTTGCATGAAAATAAAAATATCAAATATCAAGTAATGCAATCTAGATGTAAAATTTTGTTGCAATAAATTATTTTAAAATATATAAATAAAAGAAAAAACTGCTATGAGTTTTAAGGGATGATAAAATATATAACTCAGTTCATATTAGAAGAGTTACTGATTTGCAAATGAAAAGCTTTATTTAATAAACATAAAAGATTAATGGTTAGGTTTAATTATAACTATCTTAAATAAATCTTACAGTTCCTTTGGACCAATCTTTTGAAAATTTATCTTTATACTCAATGATATAGCCTGTGATTGGTGATCCACCATCTTTTTCTGGTGGCGTCCATTGGAGTTCCACCATGTCTAAATCCCAATCTGTTACTTCTGCATTACCTGGTTTTGATGGCTCATCTATAAAAAAAATACAGGATAAATTTAAATATCAAATATGCTCTTTCATATACTTCTATAGAAAAAAAGAAGTAAATATATGAAATAAATAGTCTCAATACAAGAAAAATCATGTCTTAATTGTGATAAAACTTCAAATTTAATAAATACCAAAAACTAAAAAAAAAAAAAAAAAAAAAAAAAAAAAATGTTAAATTTTAACAAATTATATTAATAGATGACTAAATAAAGTTAATTGTAATTCATACTGCACTATTAGAGAGAGAAAAATTTCAAGAAAATTATTTTGCAAACCTACACAATATATATAAATATATTTAGATGTCCTCCCTATAGCCTACAGTTAGATCTCTAGATAATCTGTGATGAAAAGATTTCTATAAAGTGATCATAATATTGTGAGATTAGAATTCCTCCATTAATTACAAATAATTTAATTCTATGAATTTCAAAATACAAAATAATTTTCAGACTAAAAGAAACAATTTGTTGAATAAACAATTCATGAATTAAGACTTATTAAGACTTTTTTATTTTAATATCAGATTATTTAAAAGACTTGGATTATTTTATGTTGAGATAATTTCTATTCATAAGCATTAAACAATTTAAAATAAATCAAATTATAATTAACTTATTTTCAGTTTATCTAATTTAACTTCAAAACTAGTATTATAGAAATGCTTTCCAAAAATTTCTTCAAGATCATGCTAACAAAATTTTCCTTTTTTACATATTATATGTCATTTTTATAAAGAATAATATATTATTAAAATTAATATTTAGAATTGTTTTCATTTTAATACTGATGTATATAATTTTTGCATACAAAAGCAAACAATAGATGCAAAAATTTATTAAAATGAAAAATCTGAAAGTTTTTTAAAAAAAACTTTTAAATTAAATTTTAATTAGTTAATGAAAGTTTTCTTACTCTTTATTTAATAATTTAAAAGTATATATAAATTTTAAATAATTTTAATACATTTTTAAGAAAAATTATAGGTTGTTCTGATATTTAACAAGGTAATTTTGAAACAAAATTATTTTACGGCATTTATACTTTTCCACTTTCAATATGAAAAAACTAAAATATTTCTAATTCATTTAACAAGGCTAATAAATTAAATATATAATATTGACATTTTATTATTTTATTTAACTGGATAGCTTTGTTAAATGAATTGGAAACCTTTTATGTATTAATTACCATAATATTATATAGTTAAAATGATTTATTAATTACCATAAGGATCCTTAGCAATGATAGGTTTTGCACATGCCAATGGGTCTGAAGCACCTTTCTTATTTACGGCTCGTACTCGAAATTTGTACTCTTTCTTATTAACAAGTCCAGTTACATCAAAGTTAGTATTTTCAGTAGTACCAATTTCTAGCCAACCTCCTCTGGCTCCCATGTCCTGCATTTCCACCATATAATGGCTGAGGGGCATTCCCCCAGTATCCAATGGTGGCTTCCAAGATAACTTGCAACGATCTCTAAAGATATCAGTAACATCCAAAGGTCCTTGAGGAGGCTGAGGAACATCTGTAGAGAAACAAATATAATTATTCTTGATGTTTCACATAAGAATAACAACCAATATTAAAACGATAAATTAGAAAATTAAAAGAAAAACATATTTTTAAAACTTGCACATAAAAATAGCAAAATATTTCAGAAAACTCTTATATTTCATAATTTGCACATGTATTCTTTTGTAACATAAAAGTCTCGAGGAATATATATATTGTTAAATAAAAGAATTACTTTAATATAATAAAAAATATACTCAACAAAAGCTTAAATGAAGAATTTTATAAAATATAATATAAAAGAAGTCCTAATTCAAAATTAAAAATAATACTGTTGTAGTTAGTGAAAAAGTTTTACTTGATCTTCTATTTTCTTTTAAATAATAATTTACTTAAGGAATTAATTTTAACTTTTATATATATATATGGGTCTCTATGGCATGTAATCCTGTGAATATATATAGTATTATTTAATGAACTATAATGATATACTAGCACACATTTTCAGGACTTACATTAAATGAGATATAATTCTCTATAAGCATTTGTAGTCATCAGAAAGATTAAATGTTAACAATATTCTAGTCAAAATGCATTAGTCGTTACTAGTAGTAAACATTCTTGTGAAATACCACAGTGAAAAAAATGGATGACTTTTGTGAAAGATTATTTCATTACAACAATATTAATATAAGAAAAGTATTTACAATCTAAATACTTTCCTCATATTTAGTTAGACACAATAAACATAAGCCGACTGCCCTGTCTAGTGGTCAGAGTGTCTGACTGCGAATAGGGAAGTCCTGGGTTTGAATCCCGGTTCGGGCATGGTTACACTTTCTCTCTCTATCTATCCTGTCTTTGTCCTTTCTGTGTATGAATAAGGTGTGAATAGTTGCCTACCCTATAAACGGGTCCTTATGGCATGTGTGTACTGAAGCAGTCAGGCTCCACACCAAATATGGTTCAGTATGAAAAAGTGGAGCAGCGTACCCCATATTGTCAGCCTAGCTGGCACAAGACAAAAAAAAAAAAAAAAAAAAAAAAAAACCAATAAATATAAGAAAATTAGTTACAGACTGCTAATTCATGTGAATCATTATGAAAAATTCAGAATATTTTTGTTTAAGGCTCAGTTAACAGAAAGCACTTTTTATTGTCATATGAAAATAGTATTATTCTTGCCTGATACTGAAACAATACTGAGTTCAATTCACTTAAAAAGTAAAAATTACTAATAATAACACAAATCAACAAAAAAAGTAAATATTTTAAAACATTTATGGGAAACTCTTACATTACAAATATAAAGCCAGTGGTTCAAATAATTACCAAGAGTAATTATTTATTAAAAAAGTTTCTCTATTTTTTAACTTACCCAGGAAATTGAAATTAAGTTTAACTTTGTCTTCACCAGTGGCATTTGTAAGGCATAACTCATAGTCTCCACTGGATTCTCTTGGAGGCTTCCTAAATATAATTACTACTTTATCATTCCTTACAGACACTTCAACATCTTTAGCTGTCACAGGTTTTCCATTTCTTAAAAGTTTTGATGTAATATCTGATACTTTAGTCCCTGGTACTGAAAAAGTTATAAGCAAAAGTTATAAAATTTTGACCACTTTGTAGAAGAATACCTGAATAGTGCAATTAATGTAACTAATTATTATTTCAATTAGGAAGAATTTTTAATGTTATAGATTTCTATAAAGGACAATATAATATTTCATGCAATTTCATATTATTTCCAGATTATCAGAAAAATCTAAAAAATCAGGAAATTTTTATGTATTTTTCATGTACATAATATTAGTTATAATTATTATTTTAGGAAATGAAAAAAAATTCAAAATTATTTATAGATTTAATTATAAGAATTCCCTAAAATACATTCAAAATCATTCTAGTTTTCAACAAATTTATAAATAGCTGATAAAAAATATTTTCAAATTATTTATTTAGAATTATTTTCTCAGAATAATATGGTTAATGAAAATTACATCTAGGTTTTGGTTGGAGGTTATTGAGAAATTCTTAAAATTTGATTGTTTTATTGTTTTTTTTATTAATATTGATTTATTTGATTAATATTGATTTTTTTTTTTAACTAAGATGGCAAGAACTATTTTTTCAGTTTTGCAAGAAATGTTGGCTATTTAACATTGGCTTTATAAACATTATTTTTAATTACAATATATAATTAATGTGTCTATAAAGTCATTTAAAAGTTGTACTCCGTAATGGAGGACAAGAGATCAGTAATTACAATTAAAAAATGGAAGGCACACTAAAAATGTATATTCACTTTAATAGTTGAATTCTTTCTTTCTTAACTAATTCAAAATTGCATAACTGAAACTGTTTGGAAAAACCTGAAGAAAAGAATAGAAGTTGTCTCTTGGTGGGGAAAAAAAAGCTGTTTGAAAAAATTTAAATATAAAGGACTGCTCTCACAAATGTCGATTTAAAAATACCATGGTTAGCTAAAAAAAGAATACTTGTTTATAAAAAGCTATATTTATGTTAATGATATCAGATAATATTTAGTCAAGGTATATTTTGTGTTGAAAGATTTCAGGTTTTGCAAAAAAATTAACATTAATTAAATTTAAATCTTTTTGTTAAATTCATAATAAAATTTTCGAATTAACTGAATATAAATGTTATTTATTTGTTTTGCTTTGAGTTTCTATCAAGATTTTCGTGGAATTTTTTGTTTGAGTGAGAACAATAAAAAACATCTTTCTTCAAAATGAGTTTTAAAATATATAATTGCATATAAAAGAAACATTTGTGTGTGACTTTAATTAATGATATCCTTATTGTTATTTTTAATGATTGATTAAAGTAACGAATTGTAAGAAAAAATTACACAATATTTGATCAAGAAAATAAATTTAAATAAAAGAAAAACCGCGAAAACAAATACCACACGCAAAGGCGGGAAATTTTGTGTTTAAAATCAGTTACAGTTAATATATAGGTAGGTAGGTTGGTAGCTGTTCTAAGACTTTTAGCTGCTCTGGCTTTTGTCTCTATTATTCTAGTAAAACCTAGATTCAAAATCTGTTGATAATTAAAAAAAATTTAATAAACGTTTTTTTTTTTTTTTTTTTTTTTTTTTTTTTTTTAGTTCGATGCGACGATTTTGATCAACTGTTTGTGATTTATTATTTGCACTTGTATTTTTAAATTATGCAAAAATTGTTTGCGGTCCTGGTTATATCTGGGGCAATATAAGATTATATGTTCAGCATTATAAACTGCATAGCATGAGCTGCATCTATCTGAATCAGTCAGATTGAACCGGCAGAGCAATACATCCCCTTTGCGTGAATTGAGAGATCTATTTATCGAGTTCCGCTCCGGGATGTCTTCAACCCTCAGGTAATATTTACTGTTTTTGAATATTTTATCTTGAGTTTTTTTCAATGTTACTTTTGATGTATGAGTAAAGGTCTTCTATGGTAATCCACTCTACTTCTACATTATCTTTCGTGACCATTTTGGCTAGTTTATCAGCTTTTTCATTTATAATACCTTTGTTGGCTGGAACCCAAATAATTTAAAGTTCTTTGAAGAATTTTGAATCCTGCCATATTTTGAGTTTTAATCTTATTATACTTGCTGATTTTTGGTTACATTCCATCAGTGCCATAAAGTCAGATTTACTGTCTGTATATATTATATTTCTTCTTTTGTAAATGATTAATTCATCTACAGCTTGAGAGATCGCCATTGCTTCCGCAGAAAAGACCGAATTTATATTGTTAACTATGTATCCAAATGATCCTTTTTTCAGACCATCCAGCAATAAAGGTTATATCTTATTTTTTAGATGCATTTGTGGCTATTCTGTTAGGTTGGTCTAGTAGACTATTGTAAAAAGCATTAAAAAATTTAATATTTTCTTAATTGGTGAGAGATTTATCTTGGAAATCATATTGATCGACATGGATGAAGAAATTGTTTGGAGAGTGAATTTGTGGGTACTTAAACTGAATGAAATGGTATACTTTAATGTTTTCTTCCTCTATTGTTTTATCTGTATATCTTATCTCTTTTTAGCGGAATTGTAGCTGTTTTGGATGATATTTTTGTGAGGTGATTGTTGTTCCAATGAGATGTTTTAATCAAAATCTGTTTGCCATTTTCCTAAATTCAGATTCTATTGCAATTCTATCCAGTATTTGCAATCTTTCTCAGGAGGAAATTAGGAGTGAATCTAGGTAACCCTAATACAATTCTTAATGCCGACGTTTGTATTGTTTCTAAAGGTTTTGAGACTGAATGGTTTATTAAGCTAAAAATATTACTAGTGTGATGTACAATACTGAAGATAGATGATTTTGCCAACTTCATTAGATGATTTGATCTTGCTCCATAATTTTTATTAGAGAGTGCTTTTAAAATGTTTATTCTTTTAGATGCTTTATTTTTTTTAAGTATGTTACGAACGGCCGGAAGTTTACATTTTTTTGTGTATATTATTCCGAAGAATTTTAGATTGTCTTTCCATTCAATTTTTTCATTATTACATTGTATTGTCCAATCAGGATTTTCTCTACGCCCGGACAAGTTTACTGCTGAACACTTTTGATAAGCTATTTGTAGTTTCCAGTATTTACTCTATTTTTCTATGTTATACAAAGTTTCTTTCAATATTTTTCTTATTTCCAATTTTTCATCTGTACAGTAAACAAGTATGTCGTCTGCGTATATTAAATGTTTAACTCCTTGAAGGATAGTTTCATGGAAGTCTGACATGAAGATTGTAAATAAAATGGGAGACAACACACTTCCTTGTGGAACTCTTTTTTGTTGACTGAACTGATTGTGAACATGTATTTCTCCATCTTACTTTTAATTTTACATCTTGTAGGAAATTATGTATCCATTTGGTGGTTTTTCCTGTTATTCCCAGCTGTAGGCATTTGTACATTAATCCGACAACGTACACGGAGTCATATGCAGATTTTATATCCAATCATATTGCAATAAGGAATTTCTTTTGGGCTTTTTCCTGATGCAGATCATAGTGAAAGTTGTATTGCAGTTTGATTGTCTCGGAAAGGTATGAACTCTAGATGACATTCTTCTATCTTTTGATTAGAAATTGGAAAATTTGAGATTCTATAAGACAGCGTTCTTTCAAATATTTCAGCAGGAACAGAGGTTAAAGATACAGGTTTGTATAAATATAATATGGTTTGTTTGGTTTCGGAGTTCAAATTATAATAGACGATTTCCAGCTGTAAGGAATAGAGCATTGATCAAATATCTTATTAAAATATGAAATATCTGGCGTGTGTTTACTTCATTTACGGATTTAAATACTTTTGCAGAAATTTTGTCTTCTCCTGGTATGGATATTCTAGTTTTCTTAGTCGCTAAATTGAGCTCGTTGATTGTAAATTTTTTATTTAAAACCATATTCTCTGGTCCAGAGTAGTCTATTGATATTCAATCAACAACGACACTACAACCCTGTGTGGGTCCTGGCCTTCTCAATGAGCTTATTCCATCTTGGCCTGTACTCAGCAGCACTTCTCCAATTAGATGTTCCAGTAGTGTTAAAGTCCCAATCAAGACAATCAATCCATCTGATTTTGGGCCTACCTCTGTAACGCTTCCCCATTGGCCTTGCAAAAAAGATTTTTTAGGGGTGCGTTCAGTTGGCCTACGAATAACATGGTCAGCGCATCTCATCCTTGGTATTTTAATGTATTTGACAACATCAATGTCCTTAAAACTTTTGTATAATTCATGGTTATACCTTCTACTCCATACCCCATCTGTCTCCATTCACCATAGATGCTTCTCAAAATTTTCCTTTCAAACATAGCCAAACGGCATTCATGTTTCTGTGTCATGGCCTAAGTCTCTGAAGCATAAGTTAAAATGGGTCTAATAATACTTTTATATAGTAAAATTTTTGTCCTGTGTTTGATATATTTGGAGGTAAGATATTTTTCTAAACCATAAGATGCACGATTTGCTGCAATTACCCTTTTGTTTATTTCGGGTCCCAAATCACCAAAGTTATTTATTTCAGATCCAAGGTAGGTAAAACTGTTCATAGCTTCAAAATCATAAGAGCCTATGGTGAAGACAGAGCAAGGATGGTTTTGCCTTATGCATGACATATATTTTGTTTTACTTTGATTGACTATTAAGTTTATTTTATTTGCCTCTCGTACCAATGCCAGAAAGGATTCTTTAAGAGTATCAGAATTTCTAGCAATTAAATCCAAATCATCTGCAAAGCCCAGGATTTGTAAACTTTTACTAAAAATGGTACCTCTAGTATTAATGCCTTCATTTCTGATGACTTTTTCTAAAGCAAAGTTAAATAATAAGCAGGCGAGGGCATCTCCTTGTCTTACACCATTTTTAATTTTTAATGGTTCTGAATGATAATTCTGAATCTTCATTACAGATTCCTGCATAGTTAGATTTATTAATCTGGTTAGTTTTCCAGGAATACCAAAATCTATCATTGCATTAATTACTGCATTTCTGTTCAAATTGTCATAAGCAGTTCTGAAATCAATGAATAAGTGATGTGTGTCAATTCCATGCTCTCTACATTTTTCCAGAATCTGTCTTAAGTTATAAATCTGTTACACAGTAGACCTCCCTTTCCGGAACCCACATTGGTAGTCTCCAATTATATTATTAGCCAGTGGGACTAATCTGTTGAATAAAATACCTGATAAAACTTTATAGGCTGTGCACAGAAGGCTAATGCCTCTGTAATTAGAGCATTCTAAAACGTCTCCTTTCTTATGAATGACAAGTAATACTTTCCTTCCAATCTATGGGTAATACCTCCTGGTTACATATGTCAATTAAAGATCATATAGTCCACCAAGTGCAACATCACTACCACATTTCAAAAGTTCTGCCGGAATTTGATCAGGACCTGCTGCCTTGTTGTTTTTAAGTTTCCCAGTGTTTCTCTAAATTCCTCAAAAGTAGGAGGTGCAACCTCAACTTCAGAGCTAACAGCAGGATTAATGGGTTCATGAGAGTGCAATTCCTGATTAAGCAGATCATTGAAGTGTTCTCTCCATCTTTGGAGTACATCAGCAGTACTTGTTAGAATGGTCCCTGATTTAGACCTGCCAAATGAAATTCTAGGTTTAAACTCTTTACGACCCACAGTAATTTTCTGGAAGAAAGCTCTGCTTTCATTGGATCTCCTTAGATGTACAACATCTTTTAATAGATCCCCCAAAAATTGTCGTTTTTTTGCTCCGTGGATTCTTTTCTCATCCCTTTTTGCTTCTTTATAAGATTCAACAGCTCTTCGGATGTGTTTTCCTTGAATCATGTTCCTATAAGTATTATTTTTGTTGGCAGTAGCCACTTTGCAATCAGCGTCAAACCAATCACTTGAAGTTCTTCTTTCTGATTTTCCCAAGATAGTAGTGCCTGACGCCTTAAAGGCATCTCTAATACCATGCCATTTATCATTAATGTCACCATCAGTATTAACCTCCTTCAAGTTTCAATCTAGGTCCAATTGATAGAGCTTTAATGTTACAGGATCTTTTAGTCTATCACAATTAAATTTAATCAGAGCCTCTTCTCTTACCTTTCGAGCATTAGATATTCTACTTCGAATTTTTTGCGACAATGAGATAATGGTCTGAATCAATGTTAGCTCCACGCATTGATTTCACATCCAGGATATTTGATATACATCTTGAATCAATGAGTACGTGGTCTATTTGGTTAGTCGAATTGCCATCAGGTGATCTCCAGGTGAATTTATGAATATTCCTGTGTTCGAATAAAGTGCTGGCTATAACCATTTCACGAGCAGCAGCAAAAGAAATCAATCTTATGCCATTTTCATTAGATTCATTATGAAGGCTATGCTTTCCAATAATAGGGTAAAATTCAGTCTCTCTGCCAATCCTGGCATTCATGTCTCCTAAAATAATTTTGACATCATGCCTGTTGCATGAATTGAGCAAAATTTCCAGATCGTCATAAAAGGCATCTTTTTCATCCTCTCCCTTCTCAGTAGGTGCATGGGCACTTATACTATAGTTTGAAAAAGTACCTCTCAATCTTATTTTACAGAGTCTTGGAGAACTCGCTTTGAAGTCTATTACTAAGTGTTTGACTCTTTTATTTAAAAGAAAACCAGTGCCAAAAACATGTTTCTTTTCATGACAATTATAGAAGAGGACATGATTGTTTTTCTCCAGGATATCCTGTCCTGTCCATCTAAGTTCTTGTAAAGCAATTAGGTCCAATTGGTAACTATCCATTTGCTTAGTTAACATTTGTAGTCCTTTGGTTCGATATAATGATCGCACGTTCCACTATCCGAATTTCAAGTCCTTGTGCAGAGTTCCAAGTCGTTTTCCAAAGGTCCGTCCAGAATTTTTCTCAGGAGACTTCGCAACAATTAAGATTTCAAAGGGTGGGGTCGTTACACCCACGCCCAACCCCTATATTAGTATTGGCTCATGGTATATCTTGTTATTAAATTTTATTGCGAAAGCTTCATTTTGAGATTTTTGTGAATGTAGTTCTTGGATATTAAAATTTATTAAGAGGTTAGAGTTTTGGATATCTTTGTATCGACGATTCCTTAAATTAAATATACGGAAAAGTAGGTACGGGTCTTGCTGCTTCTTGCAGACATCATGCCAATATTTGGTTTTAGAGGATTTTATGATAATTCTTAATTTTTCAGAAACTTTTCTGTACAAAATCCAATTGTTTTTTAAGGTGTTTCTGGCTTTTTTTAGATTTTTTAAGCATATTTTTTTTCACTGATGAGTGCTAGTTTCCCCTCCCCGTGAATAATGTTTGATATTAAATCCTAAAAGGCATTTATGTGTTATGTATTTTTGTATGTCTTAATATTAAATTTTTCCTTTGGATGAGTACATATTCAATATGTTGATATTGAAAATCATTAATAGGAACGACACACACACTATCAATATTTCTATCTTATTTCTGCTATATATGTTCTTATACGAGGGTTACTCTGAAATTTTTGAGATACGCGCAGACGAGAATTTACAAAATGAAAATAACGGTTTAATTTTAAAATACAAACTATTTTAATACAGAAGACTATTTTTTACTGATTTACTCCAGCTTGTTTAGCGTAGAATAAATTTTAAAGAGAAGAGAAAATGGAGTTGACGCGAGAACATTTTCGCGCTATGATTTTCTACGATTTTAAAGCAGAATTAAATCAAGAAGAATGCTTTCAACGGTTGCAGTTAGCATTTGGTGATGTATCTCCAGCTCGTGTTACTGTATTCAGATGGTTTAGAGAATTTAGAAGCGATCGCAATTTTCTTCAGGAAGAACACACAAGAAGGCTGCCGTTGGCACCAATCCCGTATAATGTGTCTGCCATACGAAAAATGTTAATGGATTATAATCGCTGTACCTATCGAATGATACAGAAGGAACTTAACATTGGATCCGCAGCCATACACAAAATCACTCATGAAGAATTACATATGAAAAAAGTAGTTTGCCGTTGGGTTTCCTATAACCTAACTGAGCACCAAAAAAGAGGAGCGTGTCAGAATCAGTAAAGAAACTCTTAAATTGCTAAATGATTATGGCCATCGCATCATTTCTAAAATTGTAACAGGTGATGAAACGAACATACCGTTTTTTGACGTTCTAATATATCAAGAAAGCAAAGTTTGGGTCTTTGAAGACGATTCCACGCCAACAATGGTGAAACAACAACGCGCACTGAAAAAGTGATGTATGCCGTTTTCTTCAGAAGTACGGGATTAGTCGAAACCATCAAGTTGGAAGGACAGAACTGAATGTTAGGGGACTAATGATTCACAATGACAATGCATCTTCACATACCGCCGGATTAACAGTTGAGTTTCTTAAACAAAAACAAATTAAAGTGATCGAACATCCGCCGTATTCACCTGATCTAGCTATGTGCGATTTTTGGTTATTCTTTAATCTAAAAAAGAACTTTCGTGGACGTCGTTTTCATTCAGAAGAGATTGATGTGGCTATAAATATAATTTTTCATCTATTCCAAGAAATGAATGGCTTGAGGGATTTAATCTGTGGAAAACTCGTCTACAAAAGTGCAATAATGCTGGAGGAGACTACTTTGAACACACCTAAAATTTTATAAGTATAACTTTAAAAACCTTGTATTTCAAAAATTTCAGAGTGACCCTCGTATATTACTTTTGATGATGATTTTGTCACTGCAATTGCTAGGCCACCTCCTTTTCTATTCTGTCTTTTCTATAGATGATTTTTTTTCTTTAGGTTAAATAAGTCTCTTGATCGAAGGAAATTTTCCTAAATAACTAATACATCTGCGGATATGAAAGGTTACTTAAATATGTTTATTTTGCTGGTAACGCTCCTCGCATTCCACTACACAATTTTCATTTTGAAAAATGTGTTAATGAACTAAAGATTTATAGCACTTATATAGAACGGATATAAGAATTTTTATTTGAAATCCCTTCAAATATAATTAAATAGGTTAAAAATAGGTAACTCAAACAATCCAACAGAGAAATCTGAGAGATCAATCTCTCTCCCTCTGTTTCATATTGCTGGCAATCCATCTGATTTGACTTAGAGGATTTGGGATATTTTACTATCTTTGATTTTTTTTTTCTTCCTTTCTCTTTCAGGAGAAATTGGTGTGGTCATCTTAGAAATTGTTTCATTAATTTTAGTAAGGACGGATTCATTGATTTTATTCACAGTGGAGTCTAATGATTTTTTAAGCATATTACCAATTTTAGTTTGTTGTTCTATAATTTTTTTCAATCGAGGTTATCAATTTAAAGGCCAATTTATCATATATCCCTTGCATCGATTCTATGTCTGGACTGGCTATAAGCATTGAATTTTTCTTTGCATATGAAGTGTTTTTTTTTTTTTTTTTTTTTTTTTTCGAATCGCCTTCTGGCTTCGCTTAGTGTCAAATTATTTTCTGCCTTAAATTAGAGAATTTCTTTTTCTTTTGACCTGGTTGGGCATTCATTATAATCGGCTCTATGTAAGCCTGTACAATTTGAGCATCTCATCTGGTTTAAGCATATTTCTCCATGTTTTTTGTCTCCACAGTGCACACACAGAACTTCATAAGGGCATTTGTTAGAGTTATGAGTGAATTTGAAACACTTACCACACATTGGCGAGGTCTTTCTATGAATAACTCCACTCTGTTAGTAAAGAACAGTTTTATTTCTTTTGGTATCTTTATTCCCAGAATAGATACCAGAACTAGAGACCCTTCACGGTTTTTCTTATTGAATCTTAATTCTAAAATTGGGATTTCATTTTCAGCGCTCAGCTCCTCTGCATTCTCTTTTAGTGGAGTTTCCGTTGGAATATTAAATAGCAGAAACCTGGTGCAGATGCTTTCCCATAGGATTTGGTAGTGTACCGGTACCCCTTGTAACTCTTTGGTGTTAAATATTTCTGTAACTGTTTCCATGTCTTGCGTTGTCATTAGTAATCGACCGTCTCTTGTTATTATCTTGCTAGAGATCTTTTTAAAGTTTTTTATCTTCATTATCAGTTCATTTTTCTATTCCCGGGGTTTATTTTTCTGAATTGACCTTCCATTGTTGGCTTTTAAGAATATGTTGAATATGTTTACTCAATTTTCTTTTGCAGCTAAAAGACAGTTCATATCATTTTCTGAGGTCCTAAGGAAGTTAGCTCCATAAATGCTTTCTCCTGCTATGTTTAAATCCATATTGTTTAGATCTTCATTTTGTAGAATATCCAATACTTGAATTTTAGAGGAAGCCAGACTTATGGTTTCTATATTCAGTATATGTTGCTATTCCGAAAAGGTAATAAATAGGTCTTCGCTCAACTTGAGCTGAAGAGGAAATAAATTTTATTTCCCTATATATAATATTAAAAAATAACTTACAATACTAATGATAAACTTATCCAAAAAAGAAGCCGAATTAATTAGTTTTCAATCAGACGGCAACTGTTCAATGAAGAGTTTAAAAATAAGCTACGGCTTGACAATAAACGAGATTAAAGTTATCTGAATTATTTAAGCCTGGTAAAAATTAGCTTCATAAAGAAATGTTTTCAACCAATGTCGCAAGCACAATGTGAATTGCAAATTTAATATTAGATTACTGTTTTAAGCTTTTTTGTTGATAACCGGGGGGGGGGGAGGGTACTGTTCAATATCAACTTGATGAAACTACCCAATTTTTAATTCTAATACCACTTTATCAATCCGTTTCTATTTTGAATAAAAATTAGACCATTCAGTTATGAATTAAAATTTCATACATTTCCTGAACTGGAAAAATTCATAAGAGTTTTTCTCTTTGTAAAAAAAAAAAAAAACTTACTGCTACATAAATAAGCTGGAATTTTAATCAAATATAAATCAATATCACAACGCAGTACGAGTGTAGCATGAGTATCAGTCTTTACTGAAGTCTAATTACTCTAAACGATTGATTAAATAAATCTTTGGCAATTATTACTTTTGGTATATATAAATAGGTTAATTGCAATTAACCAATTTTGTTTACACTGAATTATCTCACCGAATATGTTATACTTGAGGCTCGATGCACTTTTAAATTCCTGTAGAGTTCAATGTCTCTCCATTAATGCTGCGTGACTGGAGTAGCATGCCAGCTAACATTGACCTCATTCTTTGGCGACCGTCAGAAAATACCAGTCAAAGCGCTATTTTTGTTATGGCTATTAACAGCTGCGCTTCACAAAAATAAGCAATTCCAAATGTAATGCAATTTTTTAATTTTTGAGAAGCATTACTAGAGTTTAATAATATGTGCTTTAAAATTACAGTTTAATTTGCAGGTACATTTTTTTAAAAATATGGAAGGCAAGATTAGTTAGAAAAATTTTGGATAACGAGGAATTTCAAATCAAGTCAGTCGACAAAAAGTAAAATACTTGATCAGGATAACAATTCTTACTTATCAGCATTGCCATCAATTTTTAGTGATTAAAGAAAAGGATTAGAGCAGTGAGAACGATTGGTTGGGAAAAACATCAATATTTAGAATAAAAATGGCAAAAATCTTTATTTAATTTTTTTGTTAGTTTTTAATAAAATTTTTTTGCTTTGTAAAATCATAACTCTGATTTAGAAACAAATATGTAAACAATCAATAAAAATATTATATTTAGAAAATTACACTTTGAGCATAAGTATAGAGAAAATTCAGATACTGTGTGCTTACTTTAATGTAATTAGTCATAACTTTTCTAAACACTGCAGTTCATACCATAAGCAAAGAAAGTATATTCTTTAGTTAAATCAAACTCACATGAAAATATGCCATACATTTTATAAATATTGGGCAAAATTTGGTCAATTTTATATTATAGAAATTAATATGATTAATGAGATAAAAAAATAATTATTGTCTGTTACATAATGTTTTTTTGACATCGAACAGTGGATTGCCGAATTGTTGGAGGCTATTATGAGGACTTTTAATGTTCTCCGCATTGCTTACCTTTCGAAAGGATTATTTATGGATCATGGGAAAAATTAATGTGTCGCAATTGAGAATACCCGGAAAACTCTTAAGCACATAAGACGTGCAGGCATACATACATAGCGGTGCAGGTGAGCCCCGGACTGTACATTTAGGTTAACGGATTCGGAATATACGTCCATCACCAAGTGCATCGTAATATTGAACCACGGCCAGGTGACGAGGTTACACTTCACTTGGTACCTTCCTCTTCACGCCACACCATCGGAAGGACATTGGGTATCACATATTAACGTGAACCCATCACCAACCCACGGAGTTTCAGCAACCCAGCGAAGGAGAGTACGGCGTGGTCACCCTCTCAACCACACTAAACGCGGCAAATGAGGCGTCACTTTGCTGATCTTACGGGAAGCGGCGTGACGCTACTGAGCCACTGGAGTTCTAAGACATGCAGGTTGAAGCGTAACATCCCTTTCCCTTTGCTTACCCGTCCTCTCCCTTAGCTGGGATCGAACCGAGACCTTATGTTCGGAAAAAGCACTGTTCTACCACTAGGCTACAGCAATTCCTTTGACATAATACTGAAATAATTCTTTTTTATTTTTTTACTTAAATTAACTGATTAATTCATTTTATCAACTTAACAAAATCATATGCATTAAAGGTCTGGTTTGAAATTTTTCACTATATTATGCAGTATCTTCTTGAACGGGAGGAAAAGGAAATGACGCAAATGGGATAGTTAGTTTCAGATCTCCTCTAATAAAGTGAAATGGAATTTAGATGAAATTGAGATTAATTTAATTGTATTCAGTTTCTTACATGGTTCAATAAAGCATTTGATAGAAGATGAATTTGCTAAAAAATTTTGATTTAGTTTTTGCATTCGATCCTTAAATATTCCTCTGTTTGGTTTGATATGTCACTTTGGTGTCTTTTATCCACATTAAGGGAAATTGGACCTGAACGTCAATTAAAAAGCCGATACTTGGACAAATGGTTTTAAGAAGCTCTGATGAAAACTATTGTTTTAACACAAAGAAATTGACCTAATTAAAGATAGTTCTAGAATTAGCACTAATCTTCAACGGATGTGCTTCAATTATCATTTTGAATGTGTATGTCACCATTATTGACAATGATTAATGTCGAAATATATTACGATGAATGATGACGAGGCTAGTTTCATATTATACATTATTAGATTAGACATATAGTTTAAATATAATTTTTAAACATGATTGACAAAAACAAGTAATTTTTAGGCTGGAGAGACTGTAATAATCCCCTATTCAAAATTCAGTTTGAAATTTTGAGAGATATTATCAGTTAAGTTTTTGTGAATCATCAAATTTTAAAAGAATTTTAAAAGAGAATTAAAGATTTTAAGAATTATTTCAGTATAAAAGTAACAGAATTTCATTCGATCATTAATTTATATATCTGAGGGATTAAAACTTTGGGACGGACTTTTGTTTGATTATTAGATGGGTTTACCAAATTTAGATGACTTGGGAATTTTGCAGCTTATTATTTATAAATCTCGAACGTAAGTGTTTTTCTCATAAAATATAAGGGAAGAAAATGCAATGCAATTGAATGTTGCTAAGCTTTTCTTTTCAAAGACTAATAAGTTAAATTCATATGAATTAGAACTGGAAATCATTTGTCTTTGATAAATATGCTTATGAAAATTAAAACCAATATTTTTTATAAAACTAAAATATTTAAGTTTGATTCTTCGATAAAAAGTTCTTCCTAAATGTATAAAAAAATTCTAATAAACATTTTTTGAATTTTCTGGAGTTAATAGAGTATTTTATAATATATTACAATAAGTACTTCTCGATATTTATTGTAAAATGTTTCAAAGCCAAGATTAATGTTTAGAAAATCTTAATTATTTGTGCTTCATCAAAAAAAATTTCAGTTTTTCATATTAATTCTTTTTTAATGATTTCAATGTTTTGTTCTGAAAAAATATTTCTAATGAAATAATAATGTAAAATTTCACAAGTAAATAAAAATGTAAAATTTCACATTTTATTTATTCATGTAATTTGACAACATCTAGCACACAACCGAACAACCGAAAGCTTTTATAAATTATATTAAATTCACCACTTATTGTTTTTTTAAAAAGAAGATTCGAGGAGAGGGTGTTTTACTCACGAATCGCAAAGGAGGAAACAAGGAAAATTCCCAAGCACCTATCCCAACATTGCTACAAGAAGAAAACTTTGCCACAACAATCATTCTTTACTGTTCAACAATTGCTAGAATTTAACTTAGGGTAATTTAATCATTTTGACTAGCTTCCTAAAGCTTTTGTGAAACATTAATATCCGATGTGTAAATAGCCTTCTAGCCTAACTTTTACAGAGAGTCGGCCATAATCACGTGTCATTAGGGAGGAAACCATGTAAGCTCCCAATCATTAACCCCGATAGAAGTAAATACAAAACACATCATCCATCTCTGTTTGCTCAACAGTGGCTGGGATCGTAACCGAGATAATTTCTCAGAAGAAAGCTGTACACGATAAAATATATTCAAGTACTTCGACACCGAGTAATGAATAACGTAAATGCCTGAGATATTTTAACATCCATAACGTAAATTACCTTTTCATGGAATTTTCGTATGCAATGTATCATAATCACGAATCACAAGTGAGAAAAACTGAAAATTCTCGAATAGCCATCCCGTCAGACATGCATGCAAAACGCAAGAACATCCATCTCCGATTGCTCAACAGAACTTGATATCTTTCGTTCTCAAGAGAACTGTTTCATTAAGGTGAACCTTATTCAAGCACCTGGGCTGATAATTGGAATAGAGATATCCGAAATTTACCTCATAAACATTATATATATATTTTATGCCTCTAACTATATTTCCTTACTTGTAAATGGAATTTCTGCTGTCAGAAGCTTATTAGCATCTCCTGAAAATTCAGTTTTTTCCCTGCTTATTTTTGGTGGTTTCTCTCCTGCAAAGAAAGAAAGAAATGAAATTAATTATAAATCATATCTGAAACGAAGTATTTGCTTTGTATAGTATAGTTAAAGTATGATATATATATATTTCTTTCTCATAGAAACTACTGAAACAAATTACCTTCCCCAACAGCTAACCTTCCGCTTGATGATAACTCTTTACTACGGCATTCATATTCACCAGCATCTTCAAGTTGACAGTTGTTGATAATAAGTTGATGTCGACCATCACCAAATGACTTTAAGACGATGCTGTAACAAAGAAAAAAATTTTTTTACTGGAACAAATATCTTAACTGAAAAGTTAAATTTCTTACTATAACAAATAAAACTGAAATATGTTGCTTTTCATAAAATGTGTGTCTAGATGTGCTGTGCAATTATAATATGTTATGTTACATGCATACAATGATAGTTCTTAAATACAAGCATGATTGTTCTCATCGGATAATTCTAAGTACAAAAAGCATATTATAATTTATGTACAGAATTATTATTTGCCATTAAGTCTTTCTATTATGTACATTAAATGAAACATTTGCTAAGGTCGAATGTGAGCTACCGGATGTTGATGTAAAAAGGACAAATTTTTAATGAAAAATAACAAATTTTTAAAAATTTCATTGTTTTATTATTTTTTATTACAACTTTTGTTTAATATAAATATCTGTTTTTAAAGAACAGTGAATATTTGTTTGTTGTTACCAATTTAATGCAAACAGATTTGGAATCGAGACTTAATTTAAAAATATTGTTAATATGTAGTCAATTTAAAAGAACAAATTCCTTTAATAAGAATAAGTACAAATTCCTTAAGCAAATTTTTAATGCGAGGAAAAAACTCAAAATGATGTATGAGGTTGAGATTATTAAACTAATCGATTTAAAAAAATGCACGGAAATTTTTTTTTAAATTGAATCGAAAATTTTATAAGTGTTTAAGAATAAAATCTTAATATAAATGGAAAAATAAAATTTTGTGGTACATAAATTTCAATGTCTAACTACAGACTTATAAAAAGAAACTCGTTCAAATCAAATCTTAAGAAAATCTTTAATTTAATCAATTCAAAAACGATTTATCTTTTGAAAATTGCATTTTTTTGTTAATTCAGACGAGCTTTTATAAATTATTGATGGATTCGTAATCACTGTAATCATACTTCGTTGATGTTTTTATTGGCTGACCATCCTTGAACCATTCTGCTGGGGCTTTCTTGTCCATCAGTTCGATTTCTAGGATGACTTGGTCCCGCTCAACGGCAGATTGATCTTTTAGTCTTTTGACAAATCTATTTGAAGCTATAGAAAAAAAACATTTTAATAAAACAAAATAATTGTCAAGAATAGAACAAATTTATTTGTAACCATAATTTAAATAACGCGAACCACTGCCCACAAAAGTCAAAGGAAGTAAAACAAAATAATGAAAGTAGGCTTAAAAGATGTTCTAATTTTAACTGAGTTAATTGTCATAGAATGATTATCACATACATCTCAAATAATTTAACTGAAATCATGGCTTGTTATCCTGTCTCAACATTATGACAATTACTATTATGTTTAATATAAATATCATGTTTTTATAAATTCAGAAATTTATGAATGAAAAATTTATAATCTTTGAATATTCTATAGTATTATTTTGAAATTGTGCAAGGACTTTAGAATTCGAAATTGTAATTTTAGATTTTTGATAGCAATTTTTCAAGATAGCATCTAAAAAACTTTTGATTTTACAATTTATCCTAAATGGAAGATATCTTAAAATTTTCATTCCCATATTTTTTTTTTGTATTTCGTATTGGAATTTTATTTATATTTTGTTGATGATAATTACGTAATTTCACTGCTAAATACAAATTATTTCTCAGTATTAAAATTTTCTTAATATAAGCAATTATCTATATTG
This sequence comes from Latrodectus elegans, assembly GCA_030067965.1. NCBI lineage: Eukaryota > Metazoa > Arthropoda > Arachnida > Araneae > Theridiidae > Latrodectus > Latrodectus elegans. The sequence continues at coordinate 45,711,107 of CM057819.1, forward strand.
AGCATTGAATTTTATAATTTTCTAAATTTTTCATTAAATTCAGACTTATTTTTAACTATCTCATTAAACATTACAGATAATTTTGCATATTTCATTGCAAATATTTCATAGTATTTTATAAGCTTACAGCAGTGATTCTCGACTTTGTTTTGTCGATTTCTACTTTTAACGATTTCAAAATTTGGCGGCCTACGAAAAAAAGATAAGTTTAAAAGTTGTATAATTATTTATTATACATTGTGTGAAAAGTAGTTTATCATAATAATTTTGATTGTAAAATAAAATAATATAATATGAACTGCAAAAATTACAATACGTTTATTACTTTACTCGTAGTAAAAAAATAATAAAATTTTTATATTATTTCTCAAATTTGGCGGTACGCAAAAGCGCCGTGGCACAGTGGTTGAGTGGTTAAGAATAATACTTGCTTACAACAATATTAAATGTATCCATAATTATGAAGGGAAATACGAAATAAAACTAACAACCAAATTCAGAATGCTACAATGGATATTTAAGTAACATAATCTAAGGGGAAAACATAAGTAACATTTCTCTAAATATTTACTTACGCTCAACAATTAATTCAGCTGTAGTTGTATCAGCATTAGTTTTACAAGTGTATTCTCCTTCATCTGCAAGCTTAGCACTCTTAATAATAAGTCGTCTTTTCCTACCTTCCTGAGTAATATCAAACCTGGAATAAAGTAAAATAATTTTAAGCTGCAAATAATGAATTGAATATTGTAAAGATTATACAAGGACAGATTATTTTTTTCTTCATTGAAAATGCTAATTTTTAAGCAGTTGCAAGTAAATAAGGTCATGAATATATATATTATTTGTGACTAAATAAAAAACTCAAATAATGTATCTATATAGCTTTTTTTTTTAATTTTTGCTATTTTTTAAAAATAACTTCATATATTCTGTACTCTTTGTTTATGTTTAAAAGGTATATAATTATATCAAATATTAAAGAAAGTAATCTTTCTCAATATAAAATGTAGAAATGAATTTTTTTTTTAAATTATGATTAAAATTTATTTATATTAAAATCTGTACTCAGCATTTTTCTTATGTGCTAATTTTTCCTCTTAAGTATAATGTTAAATTTCTGTCTTTTAATATCATATGAATTAATTTTGTCTGAAGCGAAGTTATTTATCTGTTACCTTATAATTTTATGGTTTTGTTTATCTTGTAATTAGATGTTTTATTTGATTACTTTAAAAATATATTCAGGTATGATTTGAATTGCATTCGAAGTGTTAAGAGTCTAAATGCAACTAACATTTATAATTTCTCTTTTGATCTAAGACTGGACAGCGACTGGTTATGATTAATACCATCTCATATGTATCCAACTGGACACTTCTTAGTTAGGACTTAGCCTATTCGAAGTCTTGAGCAAAAACATTTTGCCCCCCCCCTCTGTTTCACAGCAACAAACTTTCTATTCAATTTGGCAAATGATTCTATTTAATTGAACAAGTAAAATAAACTTTCCTTTCTATTTGGGGGCCCGGACCAACTGTCTTGTATGTCCCTGCATTAATCAGGCGCAGCACTTAAATTTATTACTACGAATTATTGGAGATTCTGCTCGTGTTTAATATTTTCTCATTTCATGAAAAAAGATTCTGAAACGTTAATACTTTGTTCATGTATGTGTTCAAAAATTAAAAAAGTAAATAAAATATATAAATAAAAAAAAAAGAGCTAAGTTTTGTGAGAATGTTTCAAATTTCTTCCTATATTTAGTTTTGCTGTATTTTTATTCAATATATTCATTTTTTTTATAATCATTAATGTAAATAGAGCAAATTTTTTTATGAACTTTTTTGACAAGATTACTCAAATAGGATATCAAATTGCTGGCGTTTGGTAACACACGAATGAGTTTGAGCCCAAAACTATATATATATATATATATTACACACACTACACATAAGAAAAAAATATCAGGTAACCACTTTTGACAGTTAATAAGTCATATCCTTAAAAATACGATATGAGATTTTAAAAAATGCTATAGAATAAAAGTTATAATATATATTATTATGGAAAGATTTTGTTGAAGATCATTTTTATAAAATTAATGCATTTAAAGTGATTATCGAAAGAAAGGAGACAACACAAAAAGATACTCTTCAAAAGCTTTATTAATTCCTGTAATACATAAATATGCCGCTTTAATTTTAATATATGAAATACTTCAACTACTTCTAAAAATAGAAAATGCAACAATTCTGTAGTTGCGATTCTGTTGTTCAAAGTGTTGAATGGATTATTAATCGATTATTTATGGACAACTCAGATAAGATCCCGATAAAAGGTTTATAAAAAGATATATAAGCATGGTCTGTGTTTACTGAAGTAGGCCACAAAGGTTAAATCATCTTCTTAAATAAATTTTCTTTAATAATAAGAACAAGAGTTATGAGAGATGTATTCATGTAAGTTTTGTTTGATCTGACTTTATGGTTGTGGCACCATTTTAGTTGATATTTTGAATTTACATCATTCAAACCTGGGGAAAAAAAACAGACTGTATTGATTCAATTTCAGTTAAATTTAGCTTTGTTTCAGCATAGGAACAAATTTAGCATGGTTCCCAAAAATTGTTTTCTGTTGTATGCACAGCCAGGATTTTCAATATCCTATCTTGATAAAACTTGCCTGTTACCTTTTTTTAAATGAACCATTTACCTTCATTACAAAGCAGATTTCCCATTTGTTGATAGAAATTTAACATAATTTTAGCCATTAAATTTACGGTAATAGAAGAGAATGTATATTATTTGTAGTAAAATATTGAACTTATATTTTAAACTCATTTTTTCATGATTTTCCGAAGTAGTGTAGGTCTTGTACATTGTAATCACATTTGAGTGCCGCTATCTTAAACATTCATAAGCACTGCTATTGTGGTATCATTATCATCATCCTGAATCATGTTTAGAAAATTAGGACTATCACATCACAAATACTCAGTTTTACAAAAAAATAAAAAGTGGTCAAGGTGTGTTTTCAAACTTACTTCTTATCTTTACTTTTGACAAGTTCTGTGTCTCCCTTAAACCATCTCACCATTGCATCGTATTCATCCACCTCACACTCTAATACAACCTTTTCCTTCTCCATCACTTTTTGACTTTTCAAGGGACGCATGAACTGGAATTGTTGTTCTAGGAAAAGAAATGTTATAAAGTAAGTTATAGGGAAAACAGACAAACTTAGTTTTGAAACTTAATTAAACCAACACAAACAAATAGCCGTTATTTTAACTGTGGTAGAATTTTATTGACGATTTTTAAATTTAATATTTTATCGGTCACGTGTGTTTTAGTAGCTTATTTCATTTTCGAATAACAGTTTTTTTCCATGTAAATTTAAAAAGTAATACTTTTTCTAATCTTCATATTTTCTGCGATTGGATTTATTATTATAATTTTATTATTTTCCATACCAATCGATGAAATGTAAAATATTCTAAAATTTTGAAATTATATCAAAGATTTTAAAAATTAAAATTGACTGATCGTCTCATTCCCAGCAAAGTATCAAACAAAAAAGCTGTAGATTAAATTGAACGGATATGGAAAAAAAAAGTTTTTATAACTACTTGAAAATGATGAATCAAATTAAAGAAACTATTCCTTGTGAAAAGTGTATATTCATATGATAAAAATATATTTATAATGCTTTATTCCTTTTATGATAAAAATATTTATAATGCTTAAGGAATGCATTTGATTTTTACGATGCACACATTTTCTCCTAAAAGAGTGATCCTCTCATATAATATCAGGACTTTTGAATCACCTTTTTAAATGGTACACCTACTTCTGACATATTTCCTGGATAAAAAGAATTAACGCAAAAAATAATTAGTAATCATCGATGTAAGATTAGGCTCATTTCGTAAAAATATTATTGATAAACATACTACCTAACATGCTACTGCGATGTAAAAGCACATACTTAGAAGAATGATCAAAAATTCATTTAGATGAAAAATAATACCAAAATGTTTGTGGAAATATCTTAGAAAATTAAAATGATTAGTATTTTTTTATGGAATTTTTTTCAATGAAAAGTATTAAAAGATTTAATAAATTTAATCAATTGCTATTTGCAAAATATCATATGTGCAATAATTAGCTTACAACTATTGAATGACAACCACACTAACCAAAGGAACTATCTGTCTAAAACCTTGAAATAAACTAGACAATTTTAACGATTTTTGTATGTAATTTGCTTTAACAATCAATATTTTATGCATTTTTTATTATTTTGAGAAATAATGTAAAATAAAAAAATGTTTAAGCATCTAATTCACCTGTTATAATGAGCTTAGTTGAAGTCTTTTCTTCTTCGCTGATTTTACAGGTATATTCGCCAGTATCTTCCAAACGGCAGTTTTGTATTTTCAATGTTTTGTGACCAAAGGAGTCCGTATCTAGCACGTATCTGTCACTTGACTAAAAATATCAAAGGATACAGTTATAAACATTCTATTATTAATATAAATATTAGCATACATTCCAGTCTCTTTAAATACATAAATGTTTAGAAATTAAAATGTCCTAGAAACAAATATTTTTTAAGAAGAGAAACTCTAGATAGGGTTGTTTACCTGAATCTGTTGATCTCCTTTGTACCATTTCACTGGAGCTTTCGATGAATTGCAAGTACACTCTAGTACAGCTTCTTTTGTTGTGTACTGTTCAATCTTTGCGGGCAGTTTCTTGATTATTTTAAAGACAGGATCAGGGGCTGCGAGTATAATACATTGTTTATTATGTGAGCAACAACTGATTACAAAACAGTTATGAAGAACACTTATGAATACATAAAATATAAACAAGTGAAATATTTATTACACAGTACCTTCATAATATAAATACGAAATATTGTCAATTGCATTCTATTAAGAAGCTTTATTAGTGATCTTTGTTTAACTTTTTATACACAATTGGTTAAAATTTTTGTGGCTTAAAGTATTTTTTAAAATTAAAAAATTGTAACATATTTAATTTTGCTTTTTTTTAAAAAAATTTTTTCATTTTTTTAGATATCAATATTAGCAGGAAAAAATATTCTGCGGGGGACTACGGAAAAAATGGTGTCTGCCGGAGCTGTATCCTGACCGTAGTATCACCTTTACCATTCAGCAGAATTCGGACTGGGCACATGAGGGGTATAGAAAGCATGCCAGATGGGTCTAAAACCTACGCAGAATGTAGCAGTAGGCACTGCACAGGAGTTCCGCTGGATACGAGGCATCTCTTCAACTACATCTTTGTTGCCTCGAACCTCTTCATCATCGATCCCAACAGCTGCCATGGCACTCTTTATACGGAAGAAGCTGAAGATGTGACCAGAGCAGTGTTCTCCATACCTTTGGTCCCATATGACTTGTCTTTTTTACCTTTTATTATTATTATTATTATTTTTTTTTTTTGCACTTGTCACACGACAACAACAACAACAAGGGGTAAATATGCGATACTTCTGTAATATCACATTTTTAAAAATTGTTAGGGTGTAATATTTGTGAAGCTTATTAGATGTTTGAAAGCGTAATTTATTTTCTCAAAAAAATGTACCCGAAGGTAAACATTTTCAATTATTATTAACATTTTACATTGGAAAGTTAACTATTCAAAATTATTATTTTATGTAATGTATTACACAAAGCCATAAAGGCATTACATTTTAATAATAAAAGTTAAATGAGTATAAAAATGGCTTATGGAAAAGTATATTTGTAGCTTATATAAGGGAAAACTATTTTTTAACTAACGAAAATTAGGAATGTGGCGTAAAAGTTTGAATACATTAAATCCTACTTTATCGGCTGTACTTGAATGGGAGTATCTAGGCTGAAACCCGCTGACTCGATCGCTATGAAATCATTTGAATAAGGGCTTCAGGGTAGATTTCGCATAAAATTTAGTATGATTCACATAGTGTTGGAGCATAAGTACATAGACTTAAATTCCTCAGTTGGTACAGAATATTACATAAAGAATGATAACTAAGACATAAGTGAACAATGCTTAACAAAAAAAGAGACTTGGTTGGACAAAGTAAATATATATATTATGCACATAATATTTTTTTCTTTGAGTAAATAGTTGTTTGACAATTAATAAAAGTTTTAGTATTTAATATTAAAACTGATTATTTACAAAATTATTCTCAATTTATACTTATTTTAATAAATTAATGTTTGTTAAACAGGATATAATGTTTACAAGATGATAAGCCAAATAATAACATAATATTTCTTATAGAATTTATATATTTTATTCCATTTGACATACTAAAACATCTAAATTGTCAATGCTTGAAATGAATATTGTTGAAACTTCGCAAAAAAGGAATTAAAGATCAATGCAATTAAATATAAGAATTTTGCAACCCAGAAAATGGTAATTAGAAAACAAAAATAATGTGACATAACTGGTAATTTCTAAAGAATCTCATGGTTTAATTTCCTATATTGTAATGGTTCATTTCTAAAGATTCGAAACCAAGACTGTTTATGTCTAATTAGTATACGCAAGCAAAAAGTAGCTTCAGGCAACTTAGTTCACTATCTTAATGTCAAATATGAGACACAAATGAAGTGTGAAGAAGTTCGAATAGTTTAAACGGTACTGATAATTTAACGAATTTTTATAACATGGACGTCTCTATAAAGCATTTATAGTGATTTTTCCAATCAGCCATAGTAGCTGACATGAGTATTTGTTACATAACATGAAATATTCTACATAAACTTAATGAATCTTTTACACTTTTTAAAGTATTGATTATTTTCTCAATAGGGAATTCATCAGATGTTGAAACTTCAAATGATAATTAAAAATCTGCGAATCCTATTTGGGATTATTTCCTTTCATTAAATCTTGAAATTTAATTGTGCATTTAATATTTAGATTAAGCCGACAGATGGCTGAGTGGTTAGCGTTCCTGACTCCTCAGCTGTGTTTCCCGAGTTCGATGGATGATACTTTCTTTCTCTGTTCTCTCTGTGTTTCTTTGTCCTTTCTTCTGTCATGATGTATGAATGCGGCCCATACTGTAAACGGGTTTGTGGTGGTATGACGTAGACAACGATTCTTGCCTCAGTGACATGATTCACAGGTTCCCGTTGTGTAACGACAAATGAGTAGCAGTTTCTGGTCTTGGCATAGGGTTCGTCACCCAAATGCTCGCAGTTTGAAAAAAAATATTTAGAATAAAACATCTTGGATTAAACTTTACTTCCTTTATAAATATGGGTGAAGATTTTTCACACTCACACACGCAGTGACATCTGGATAATCAATTTTGGCATTTGTTTTATTAATCCTGTTCTTTTGTCAGGACGTTAGAAAAATGTAGTGTATCGTATTTTCCTAAAATAAGAGCTCTTTGGTTTATTGCAATTATTTAGTTTATCGTATCGAGAAGTAACAGTTGATGATTATGAGAGCTAAGGTACTTCATGATACATTTATAAAATCTGACGAAAAAATTATAAGAATATCACAACTCATTCAACCCTAAAGCTCCAGCACGGTCCTTTGTTAGAAAATTTTGAACATGTTTCATGCATCATCACTAAATAGAATTTTTCTTTCAAGTCTTGCAATGACATCAAAGGAAAAAGTGTTTACTTTTAGTTTATTATAAAATATTCAAAATTATAATACTTACCATCTACCTCCAGGTAAGATGCACTGGACACCTCGTTAATTTGGATGGTATATCTGGCTTCGTCATCCATCGTCGGTCCATTGATCTCAAGGACATGGAGGTCACCTTGAGCTGAAATGTGGTAACGTTTCCCCATGTAAATTTCCTGTTTGTTCTTGAACCATTTCGCTTTGGCATTGCTTCTGGAGAAAACAGCTTCGAATCGGACCTTCTTGTCACGACCCTCTTTGATATGTTGATCTTCAAGTTTCTTGATAAAGAAATCAGTTTTCTGAAAAAAAATTTCAATATGACAAAATGGAATTCGAAAAAATTTAAGGGATACCCATTTAAATTGCTTAAACTTGTTTTTTTTTATTATTATTTTTTATTTTTTACGAATTTTAATATTATTGACACTTTTGAAATATATATATATATATATATATATATATATATTCCTGAAATATTGTAATTGTTGTTGTGGCTTATCCTCCAAATGTGTGTGTGTGTGTGACGAAGTCAAACAAGGCTCATAAGACCGCTGACCCTAAGGAAATCTAGCACCAGAAGGAGGATGAGTATATACGTATCCTCTCTGGAAAGTCCTAAGCAGTCCAGGATGTGATTAGGAGAAGCCAGCTTAGTTTTACATTTAGAGCAGACCTCAAAGAATTTCCTGCCTTCGAAATACGTGAGACCCCTAGAGAGGCCGCTTAATAGTCTGGAAATTGCGGTTCAAGAGGCTCAGTCACAATTGAGGGTGAATGAAGAACTAGGCTCTTTGCCTGCGTACCAGAATATAGCTAGTGACACATAGAAATAGATAAAGCTTATGGTAATTACAATATTCTTTTGAAATTTTCCTACTGTGAGAATGTAATGAGTTTTTAAAATGTATATAAAAATATGAAAAATTTAACTGTGTGATTTCTACAACAAAATAAAGTCCTTAAATTTGTTGATTTATTTGAAGAATTTGCCAAGACAATTTATGTACGTACTTATTCAAAAAATTGCAACCCATTCAAGAGTATTATGCCAAAATTTGATAGCCTCTGATTCAGTTTTCTGAAGTTTTATACGCTTGAATTGTTAAAAAATAGACTTTGAATTGAATTGCCAAATTTCTAGTAATTGTGATAAGCGCGCCAACACCTGTTAATAATTTGCAAAACTTTCTACCATTTATAAGTTATCGTAAAATACCTTGCTGTATGATTGCAGATGATGATGTATGATGATGATTACAGATCATGAGTAATTATTTACAATTAGAAGTGTTTGCATTTGAATTCCTAAAAAAATTTCACTTTATTCGAAGATTCAAGTATATTTGGTGTCCACCAAAGTAATAAAGAAATTTAAATGAGCAAAGTATAACAATAACTGATAATCTCCAATTTATTCGATATGAAATATTTCCTTCATATGATAACAGACTCACTTTTATCTGTAAAAATATTATTCGTAGCATACATACCTTGAGATTACCGATAGATGGCCTTCTTTCTTGTTCACCTGGTTTCAAACCACCCCAGTCAGGGTCTTCATCTCCCCGACCCCATTTTGCGTATTGTCTGTAAGCATAAAGTGAAATTTAACCGGACAGATGCTTAGATAATCGAATAAAATGAATTTAGTACAGAAAGGAAGATTTATTTCTTTTTCTTCCTTTCATATGAAGAATGGACAATAACAATCTCTATATTTTTATTTATTAAATCATATTACATCAATTGTATTTATTTATTTCCTATGATTTGCATTAATTTAAAACTAAGTTAATTAATATTATTGTATAAGTCTATTTTTGGCATTTTAGAACTTAATTTCAGTTTATCTTACCTGCGTTTAAGCATAGATCGGAAATCCATTCCACTTTCATCTATAATAGAAAAAAACGTTTAATTAGTTTATATAATATTTAACTATTTAAAACCGTATTCAGATAATAAATAATATTAACAAATATAAATCATATTTTTAAGAAACTAAACAAAAATAGATAAAAGTAGTGATATATTAAAGCTAAACTAAAACATTAAACTACATCGAAGCTAAGCATATCAAATTTGGAATGGTAAATGGAGATGGAACTGTTGACAAGATTTAATTCAAAGGTATACGTCAAGTGCCTAAAATAATTAGGGTTCTAATGCGTAATGATAGCGAAATACACGATTTCGGCCTTAAGAGAAATTCACTGATATGCTTTGTCTGAGAGTCATCTGTTACAAAATGGAGGATTATTAGCATAAATTCTTTTTCTATTGTCATCGAAGATAATATGATTTTTTTACCATAATTCGAGGAATAATCATTATTGTGAGCGAAATCATGTAGTTAATGAATATTCTATGAGGATCAACTACAAAATTTAAAAAAAATATGTGATTGACTATATATATTTTATTTTATGCTTTTCAGATTGTAGTTTTTATTGCTTATTGAGCGTCTATTTAATACACGTGAATCACTCGAGGCTACAATGATACAGTCTTATTTGTTTTCCGTATCCTCTATTAAGACAATTAAATTGTATAGACACTTAAAGACACATAGACATTTGAACAGTCTTAAAAGCTTGCCAGAAAAGAAACAGATTTTATACACCCGGATACTTGCAAGATATTTTAAGTGTCCTATAAATGAAATTGCCCTCCTCCTCTTATGCAAAACGTAGATACTAACAATGACATCATCACTCCTGATATTTGGATAGAGTCGGAAATATTTACACAAATAATTTTCCTATGTCAATATAAAATACTGGTGCGAATAATATTTTATAAAATGGCGATGATTACAGAAATTAAACGCAATGGAACAGAATATTAATTTATGGTGCACATTGACCATTTGCAATCATGGTAGATCTTTTGCTCATATGCTAAGAAGGATATGTTCCAGGCAGGTTGTTAGTATTATTCTTGAATTCTATTGGTGCCAAGTATTCTTGTTACATTTATAGTTCTAGAAATGATGAATGCTTAACTGAATCTTTCCCTGTCAGAAGAATCAAACTTTGGACATGCTGGCATCGTAAAGTACATGTGTGATAAACTGTTACAATAATCTTCTCTTGATATGCGTCACAGTTGAAGGAATAATCGAAATTGAGTCATCTTCAATGAATAATTCAGATGTAATTTGGGTATTGATGATACTTGTGTGAACTTTGTTGACAGATGTCACTTTTTCCAAATTTTGCTGTGGTATAAACATTAATTTATTATGAAGTGTCATTGAGTACAAGACAATCATTAAATTTTCAATGATATAATGTTACATATAGTTGTATACTTAATGACATTCAACAACAATATTCAATATCTTCATGAACCTCTTAAATGTTAATCAGAGAAGGAAAATATTTTAGGAATAATTCTGAAAAACTACTGAATTTTTTTCTGATTTGTTAGATCGAATTTAACTAAGCACTAACAAATTTAAAGTAATTTATGAGATGCTCAATAATACAAATCATTATCTACCAAAATAACATTATATTTGGAATATAAAAACTTTTGATGAATATTACCTCTTTCTCTAATTTTTGATTTTAGAAAATTAATTATATTTTTAATCTTATCTTCTAATAACAGGTTCCAGTTTTGTAAACACGTGAACAACTTTTTCAACAGATTTGAAAGATGATTCTTTGATAAATTGATTTTTATGTCGATAAAATTAATAAGAGTTTATGTGTGAGTGATAATTATATATTTGACAACTGTTAAAAAAATTTTGCATGTACATTAAATATTAAATTTTATTTTTGGAGAAATAAATTTAAATAAAGCCATAAAAATTTAAATGGGCATCACAAATGAAATTTTAAGTTATATAATATGCTAGCATTTTTTTGGTAATAACTCGACAAATGAGTTTATTAATTTTACAGGATTTTTGATAAGGATTTTCTTCAATTTTCCTCAAGTGAAAGTAGAACAATTGTTTTACTTCGTTTTAATTTCTCACAAGATTAATACCTGAAGAACATCAGAGTAACATTAAGTATAGAAAATCAAAATACTATTAAGTATATAGAAAATTACAGAGAACATTAAGTAGAGAAAATCCGAGTTCAACAAAAAGAGAAGTAACATTATAAGCCCTAAGCAGAGTAAGCTGCTGCTTGGAAAAAAGTATATTTATTAAAATTATTGGTTTTATCAATAATAGTAAACAAATGTAACATAAATTCTGATATTTCCCAAACATTTTAATTATTCTGTTTAATTAGCTTTTAATTAATATTAAAGTTGATTAACTGAGTTTTTACAATTAGTCACGCAGCATTGAATACCTAACTATTAATTAAAATGCTCTTAATTGGTTATTAATGATAAATAGAATTTGGTACGATCAACCAGATTTTACATTTTTATTTTTACTCTGAAACAGAGAAAAAAATAAATTAATTTTTATAAAACAGAGGAACAGATTTTCAGAAGAGGAGCTTATCCCAAAACAGTTCAGAAGATATATCTGAGCAGGACCGAAATAGAAATCTAGAAATATTTTAAATAAAGACCTTAACAATGTAAATATTATGTGAAATTAATAAGACTTTTTAAAGTGAACTTGGCTATAGGTAGCCAAATCAAATAAATCTATTAGACGGTTTTTAAGTAAAAGAATGCCATATATCTTTGATAGCGGAGATAATTTCTTTAAATTAAAATTTATGTTACAACATATGCTCAGGAAGAAAGGACGCATATCTATACATGATATAATTTGAAAACGTAATGTAAAAATCCTCTTTTCCTATTCTCCTTGAGTTTTGTAAATAATTTCGCAGTTCTATAAATTTTTTGAAAATTTAACCGTAAGAAGTTAAGAATTCTTTATTTCTTACCTGAGACGAACAAACTTTGCTCAATACTGTCTTCACCCAGTTTGTTGTAGGCGACAATTTTGTATCGACCTTCATCAGCTGGTTTCGCTTTTCGAATGCAGAAGTAAACTGAGCTCGTTTCACCATCGGTCACCACTTTGTACCGACCTCCTTCGAATATTTCGGACTCTCCTTTGTAAAATCTGAACTCAGGAGCCGGATTACCCTCCACTTGGACGCAAAGATACGCTGTTGCACCTAAAGATACATTCAAAATACACAATAATGATATTTTTTAAGTTGAATTCAATATTAATAAATATCATATAGAAAATTTTATATTTCATATTATTTTGGTATAAGTTTCTAGGCAGCCATACTTCAATACACCTATCTAACTGGACTGTGATAGGGGATGGATATTTTACACAAATGTATATTTTAGATCTTCTCGTCCATCTTTCTTCTGGTCACTCTATCCATTTTCAGTGGATCCCATCTCATGTTGGAGTAGACGGAAATGAAAGAGCCGACTACCAGGCCAGGGCTGATGTTAAAAAAGGAGTGAGCCCTTATGGGGTCTCACACATATAGCGAGATATCCTCCTAATCCTTCGCTGCTTCCTCAGGTTGCTTTTTCACAAAATCAAATGGCTTTCCCACACATCATGAGGCGTCATGTCAAAGCACTCACTTTCCAGTAGGAACAGAAGATCTTATCTGAGTGTTATTGGTGTTGAGCTGACAGAATATGTCCGGCTCGTATTTTAGTTTGTTTGGATTTTTTAAAAAAAGGACGAGGTCCTTCAGGATCTTTCATGGTTTTTAGACTTTTTGGGTATTTTTGGATTTATGGCAATTGTCTAGAAAGCTAGACAATGTAGGATTTGTAGCACAACAACGTGAATTATTACAATTGCCCATGTGCAAAAATATACACATTAATTTCTTGATCTAATCCAGTGCTATATTCTTATATAATTTGTATTATTCCCCTTTTTTTCGATAATAATCTTTTAGTGACGAGTTATATTTTTCGTACCAATATAAATTTCTACTCCCACCTAAGTGTGGACAAATGCAATGGATCGAAATCTACTTTAAACTTAATGTTCCTTGTCCTCGTATGTAAACATTAATCAACAAACATAAATTTGAGATGAACGAAAATAAATAGAGAAGTTAATAGTTAGGTCAATGAGAAATTATCAATTATTTCTCTCAATGAATTACAAGTTCAAAGAAACTAAGTTTTCTATTAGTTTTAAGATGAAAGTGATTCAAAAGTGACTTTTGTAAAGTCATATTTAAAATGTTAGGCATTAATGTTTAATTTAATTAAACATTTCCAAAAGAAAAATGATGATAAGTACATCTATTTGAGAATAACCTATATAGTTTAAGTAAACTAAGCAACATCATATATTAAATCAGTAAATAAGTATGCTTTAAATAAGTAATAAATTTATATATTCAACTATTTACGCTGATTTATTGATTCTTATAGAAGTTAAAGTCATGAATAGAAATATATTTATAAAAATTAGTTTTTTTCAGCTAAATTAATTCTTGATAAATTTATTATGAAATTGAGTATGAATATTTTTTTTAACATAATAAAAAAATAGCTTTTTACAGTTGCACAAATGCAAATGAATGTGATTTTTTATTTTTAATTTATGTTTTAATTTTTACCATAAATATTAACGTGTAAAAAATATAAGTTCAAAAATACTTAAATACATTCTTATGTATTTCTGTCACTATTTATGAATAAAAATACACATTTTTCTCGCAATGCTTAGAAGTGTTTAATCTATATCCTCTGCTTTTAAATGTTAAATGGAAATATAAAAATGATAAAATTGTAACCGGTATTATTCAAATTGTTTATATTATAACAATTTTTATGGTGATAAATCAATATATATATTATATATATATATATATATATATATATATATATATATATATATATTAAAGTATAATGGAGATTCATAAAACCTAACATATTTTTTATACAAAAATAAAATAATTTGTGAGTAAATTTTTGAAAATTTGATGGATTTGAAAGTAAACTTTCCTGAAATTCGATTTGGAGCACTCATCACTAACGATTAACAATGTATGTTTACCAACCAAATCTTTTAAAATCTTACTCGTTTTTTCAATGATCCAAAACACGATTATTTATGATAAAAAAATTGATAAAAATAACCGAAAAAAGGAAAACATTCTACTACTTTTTTTACAAACTATTTAAATTTATTATAATATTTATCTGTCAAAGAATACAATTACTTTCAAAGGGAAAGTTTGTAGAAAATGATATGATTATAAACTAAACTAGAGCTGACGTTAAATTTTTATTCATTTTGACTACATGTGAATGAATTCCAATTTAAGCTCATTTAATGTCAGTTACAATTTTGTGAATCATACTGAGATAGTTTGATTCACAAATAATGTTTTTATTTATTGATGCTTATTATTTATTGTTAAAAAAGCCCTTTTCATATTACCGCATAGAATATTTTAATTACTGATTCACATTTTACAATGTGCTTTCAATATGCTACTTTCAAATACTCATTTAACATTTAAAATGCCCTAAACTTACAGGTAAGTTTAAATCAAAGCAGATTCATTAAAAACTTAATTTGTGTGTTCAAAGATACAACAAAGGATTATTAAAAACAAGAAAATATTATCAACAAATTTCCACTCTTCATAATGAAAATGCTACAATGTAATAAAAATATTATGAATGAAGCTAATTAACATTATTAGTTTCATTCACTAAATATTAATTATTGAGAATGGTTGTCAAAATATGAATATTTCAACTCATATCTTTGACTTTTTATATAAAGCGCTTAAAAATTGACATCACTTAAAAATTTTACGTCGAAATAGATTAATTATTATTTTTAATTTAGAATATTAATATTTAAATTATTTAGAATAATTGCGTCGAAGAAAATAGCTTTTTACTTAATTCTGTTGACTATTAAATTTTAGAATGGCCTCGACTGGCGTTAGTCTTTAATGTAATTTTAAAATTCGTAGCAGAAAAAAGAATTCTCTCTAATAAATTTTTATAAGTCATTATAGCGTAAAATTTATCCTGTTGACTGTTAATTGTATGAAAACAGTGTTATTCTGTCTTTTTCCAAGAAAAATAATTTTATTTGGTATTGTGTCTTATAACTATAGATAATTTCAAAACTTGAAGTGTTTTATGGGGAAAATGTCCAAAAACAACATGATTTGTTGGAAACAAATATGCTTATTTGTTGTCGTGAAATTTAA
The DNA here is from genome assembly GCA_030067965.1 of Latrodectus elegans. Taxonomy (NCBI): domain Eukaryota; kingdom Metazoa; phylum Arthropoda; class Arachnida; order Araneae; family Theridiidae; genus Latrodectus; species Latrodectus elegans. Next base: position 45,726,966 of record CM057819.1, read on the forward strand.
ATCAAATAAGTTATTTTGCGAAATACATTTGATAATTGTTTTAGGAAATATTGCTTTCTAAAATTATTGGTAAAGAGCGTTTTATTATAAATTATTTTGACTGTGTGTGTGTGTGTGTGTGTGTGTGAATGCATGCTTATTAAGATTTTTTTTTTTACATTATGAGGCACAAAATTAAAATTTTAAGTCATTTCTGAAAAAGAACATTTAAAATTTCTCTGTGTATAAGTAACAAGAAAACAAATTCGATTGCTGTTTCACTCTAATATTTAATCCTTTCTGAAAAATTATTATGGAAATAACTCTCACCTTCAACAGCTGTGACGTTCTCTTGGTAATCCACAATCGTAGGCGGACACTCTTCATCTCCAGGAGTTGGCTTTAGAGGAGTTGACGGTTTATCTATTCGTTCTTCCATCTCTGAAACACTGAAAATTAAAATGCAGAGTATGGTATGAGCCTGCAATTTCAGATTACTAATCTAGAGCTTAATAAGAATAGCGAGACTACGTTTGTATATTTTTAGAAGTAAGTATAAAATAAAAAAAGTAAGAAGTAAATTGACTGCAGTTGTGGTAAATAATGTGATCAATTAAGGGTGAAGACAACGCTCATTCCATTAGTAATATTATTTCAGTTTGTATTTGTTTGGAAATTCTAAGTAACTTAAAAAATGTAAGTCAAATACAGAAAAGATAAGTTATACAGCCCATCACGGTATAAATTTTAATACTGTGATCGTCCAGAAAAATTTAATCATAAACAAAGTTTGCTAGGTAATTACAAAAAATATATTATAGGAGGATTTATATAGATGATCTGAAAAAAAAATTTTTCAGGGAAGCATTCTACAGACTAAAAGGGGAAAAAACGTCACAAAAGATTAAAATGTCGATTTATTTTGCAAGCACGGAATTTTTGGTCAATTTTATTTTGAAAAAAATACGTCAAGTTATAGAAAAAAGCTAGCCACACAATATCATAAAAGCCAACTTTATTCATAAAGATTCACAAGTAGTTACGACTTAGACCTAAGACTACCTGATTGTTCTCACTGTTACACCGCAGACAGAAACGCATTTAATTGCATCAATTTACCTAGCCCTATATCAACATGTTCCTAAAATTGGTCTGCATTCATAACGTTTTATATTAGGAATGATTGTACTACTGCCACAAAGCTTACAGTGGTATCGACGCAATTGATGGAGTAGGAAGGAACTTGGTGTGTATCAAGGGTAGCAAGCATAATCCATTCTTCCTCAACTGGCTAGTAAAAGAAAAAATGTTAGATATAATCTGTTAGGTCATCAGACCGTGACTGGAAGTTTGGTGTCAGTTAGCACACGTTCCTGTCCAAGTCCAAGAGGGTCTTCATTATGTTGGTTATGCGACGTTGAAAGTGTCTACATCTGATGAAAACCTGAAGATGTTGGATTGGTGGGATGTCTGAAGGAGATCTTATGTCAAAAATATCGACACAAACAAGTTAGAATGCTAAATTTCTCAGAAAAATGAATGTGTTTATGTTCAGTAACGAATACTAATCTTTTCATTAACTCCAAAATCGATTGAAGATCTAAGGGCAAAAAATGCACCTGTTTTCATTCTGAATGTTAAAAATAGGATTATTTTGTTTTATGGCTGAATAATTCTATATTGATGAAAATAAAACCACTGTGATTTAGGATAACATAGACAATAGATGGCTTGATTCGAGTCATTAATGAAATGAGGATATATTGTTAATGCTTATCGTATTGCGACATATTTATTAGTTGTAAAAGGTTATTTATTAACAAAATAATGTTTGCTTCGTACACAGATATTTTCTAATGCATATCTCGGTGAATCATAGCTGTTACGTACATATATATATATATATTACTTTAATTTTCATTTAATGACGCTTCATAATCAACATTATTTTCTTTTCATTATCATGTATCTTTGTTATCAAAGGCATCTTTCAATCTTATTAATCTTGCGTATATATATAAATTTCATACTATTTTGTTTATTTTTCTCATAATCAAAATGAGTATAAAAATAGGTATTTGCATACATATATTTGTATTATAGCATACCTGGCACGCCTCATATCAGTACTGGTCTTTCTCTTTTGGCGAACTTCAAGAACTTCACCAGGACGCAATTTTTTCACATTACCCTTCTCATCCATCAGCAAGCCTTTCTGTTAAAGAGGAAAACAATATTGTTCATAAAATAATAATCGATATAATTTTTATTGATAAGGGACATTTAACCAGAAATTGCCCTTTATACATTCTAACTGTAGAAAACATTTAAAAATTTTGTTCCCGATTAATTTAAACTCCAACATGAAAAAAAAGATAGAAAGAAAGCAGTAAAAATTTAGTTAGAAATTAGAGAAAATATAGTGGTTATAACTTGTAAAACAATTTATAATTTAAGTTTTTGTTACATATATATCTTATAGCGTTAACTTGAAACAGATTTCCAGTAAGTCCGCCTTAGTATGTGCAACAAAAATGAAACCAGGTACAAATCTACATAAGAGAATTGGTATTATTGGTTTCAAATTTAGTAATGAAATCAGTACTTACTTCATCAGCAACTAAAGTGATGGAACCACGTCTTCCTCCACCGGGAGGTGTAAAAGGCATTAAATTGCTGGCAGATCCTCGTCGACTGCCGGGAGCTGGTGGCTCCAGTGAATTCTTACGAGCTTGTGGCTCAGGAGTGGCTTCTTTCACTATAGTAACAGGAGCTCGCGATCCTCTTCTGTTTTGGTCATCAGTGGTGATTTCTGGTACAGTTGGTTGTTCCTTCTCCGGAGATTCTTCAGCTTCCTCTTCTCCAGGAGCAGCTGCTTTTCCAGGAACTTTTTTCTTCTTTTTGACTACTTTTTTCACTTCTGCTTTCTTTTTCTCTGGTTGATCGTACTCGACAATAGGCTAAAATACATATTATACTAAAATTAATGCCGTGAACCAAATATTGTACTTCTAATTAAGAAAAAAAAGTTTTCGAAAAATCATAAAGTTTTAATTTTTCTTAGTGAAGCAAAAATTTTTTTACTTTGAACCACTTTTTACAGTAAAATTGGAAACCTTTAAATTTTATACATTTTAGAAAAATATTGTTCAAATTTTTACATAAGCATCTATTTGAATCATTATCATTATTTTGTGCCGAATGATAGGAATTAATAATCCAAAAAAGCTAATCACAGAGGTAAAGCAGAAGTTAACAATTATAGTAATGGGGTAAGAAATATTTTTACAGCAAGCTTAATTTAAATGAAAATAAAATTATGTACATAAAATATATTAGTGTTGCCAAATTATTAAACATTCTATTCTCTATTTTATTTGCCACGAAATTTACTTTTATATTATTCTTTATTGCATAATAATTAAATATATATTATTGGACACATTCAAATTTCAATACTGGAAAGACAACACTCTATAACCAGATTTTGATATGACGTATAGAATATGCTGAGGTCTAGGAAGCATTTGTTTTCCAACTTATTCATTGAAGGCCAGAGAAATAACGACATCTATAATATCTATAAAAGCAGATATATGTGAACAAAAATCTTTAGCAAAAATTACACTAACATAGTTTTGCGGTAAAAACGTTGTTTGCTACCCTTCATAGAGGAAAGGGACAAATACCTTCAACGTGTTTGACTTTGACTAAAATTGAAATATAGCCTGTCGTGATTATGTCTTATTTTCGCTACGACGTTACAGCAATATTGTTGTTCGCATTGGTTGAGAAACCATGATTGTCAGCAAAATACAAAACAGTGATCTTTTAAATCATATTTGTCTGATGAATCTTGTTGGTACTCAGCATCAACAACAGAAAAGATAGATAAGTTATCAACATGACCTCGAATGATTCAGACATGTCAGAAGAAAAAAAAAATCAAGAAATGGTGTCACGAATCCTGCTTCGGCAAAAAATACCATAATATGTTTCGGCAACGTGGTACACTGGCAATCGAGTTTGGTAGCAGCAAAGAGAAAGCATTTGACATTGTTATACTTACCCATCAACTGGAATGATGATATGGGATGATGTTAGAACAACATCTCTATCCTCATTTCTTTGCAGTGTGGACACTTTGAAAATTAACAGTTTTATTTCCGATTATTCAAAGCTAATGCTGATTTTCAAAACATTAATGTACGAATGCATTTTCAATGTCTATTCAATTACTCTATATTTTATATGAAATATATTCGTTGCTTCTTCTAAACTGATCACTTTTCTATTTTATACACCTATCACAAATAACTGATCAATTATTCTTCAGCGACTGATTCTGCATTATTTGACCGCCAACATGATCAATCAGCTATAGCAAAGTTCTGAAACTACAATATTTGTTCCATTCGTACATGGAATTCAATATCTGTTCAGCTGCATGATTAATCGGATAAATTCTGTTCTTGAAGCCCAGTGTGACTAGTTTGGATATTAATTTTCCATATTCTATACCTCTAAATCGACCCAAAATTTAATATTTACTTATGACTTGTAATAACTTAATGGCTTGTTTTACCACAATAATGTATATGAATGATAAATATATTTTTTGCATTTATGTCTGATGTAATAATTCTCAACGGCCAATAGTATATTACGAAAGAAATTTTAATAGCGCATATATATATATATATATATATATATATATATATATATATATATAACTATATATATATAACTTTTTCTTATTATTATATCCAACTTATTCATTTTCATACTTCAAAATAATTTAATGCATACATATGTGCATATGTATATATGCATGCACATATTTGTCATCCTTAGCCATTACAAATGCTTAGATAGGTTTGTAATCTCGTTATAGTGTTATACTTAAATAACTATCATTATATAGAATTCAGTGAGCAATGTTAATAAATATACCGTATATTGTAGCTTATAAATACCCACGTATGTGGACTAAGAGACCTTGAAACTTATAAGTCTTTGAAAAATACAGTAAACAAAATTAGCTTTCAATTTTTGAATTTGGATGAAATACTAAAAATATGCACACATGCATAGTTATATATATATATATGCACACACACAACACACAACTTGTTAAATACTCGAATACGTACTATAGGCTCTAAAGGAGGTATCTTTCTGACTTCAAGTTCTTTCAAATCTGGCATTTTCATACCTTTTTCTATAAAATAAAAGAATACAAAGAATTAGATAAACTTTGGGCAAACTTTTTTAAATTACATGGAGTAGCTAACTCTATACATCTATTTTTTGTTTTTGTTTTTTTTTATGTAAATAGTTATTTAAACATTTGCTATACAGAATTTTGTAAAAAATTTGTACCTCTGTTCATTATATTGATTTTGCATAGTGACAATAACGATTCACTTCAAACAAAAACTTTTGAACGAGAAATAGCTTTCAATTAATCGTAAGACTCATTATTTTTAATTAACAGAATAATTTTGTAGTTTAATAAACGTTAAATAAGAGAAAATGACAACGTACAAAAATTGGGAAACAGCTATGTCTTAATTTTCCTAAGCGATTAATTCTGTTTCCTCAATTAAGGTACTTAAATATAAATGAGCATTGTTACTTTACATTAAAAAAACACTTTTATTAGAAAGCATTAAATTTCATCCGAATTTTTAGCTTATTGTATTATTAAAGAATATTTTTCTAAATAGAAAGGTAATATTTTCCATTTATATAGGTAAATTAACCAGATGCCCCCCCTGTTACGATAAGTACAAATATTTTTAAAATAACCATTTGATGTTCAAATACAAATATTTTTACAATACCTTTTACGAATAACGTAGCTTCGTGCTCAATTTTTCCAAATTGATTTGAGACTTCACACGAATAGACACCATTAAAATCAAGATTGGTCCTCTGCATGAAAATAGAAGCTGTCTTGCCATCAAAAGATATTTTATAAAGCATTGGCTCGTCGATTATTTTCTTATTTCTGCAAAATCAATAGCTAACAGTTAAAGTCTCGTTAAAAATTATTTGTCATACACAAAAGTTACATTTAATGTGAATCAAAAATTTGAACTTGATATTATTTTAGTAAAAGTTTTTAGTAAATATTATTAACATACCTATACCAAGTTACTGTTGCCCTTTCTTTCGATTCAACTTCGCACACAAATTCTGCAGGCTTTCCAATATCAACAACCTAAGATTTATTATAAAAAAATAAAAACGTATTAAGTTGTTTGTCTTCATGTTAAAAAGACAGATAATGACATAGGTAAAAATAATGTCATAAGTATAAAAGGCCTTATTAAATTTTTTTTAATTATTTATATTTTTGACTTACTAATGAATCGAATGTTTTCAAAAATTTAGGTGGTGCTCCAGTTCGTTTCCTGGAAAAGAAAATTAAGAATTATTTTTTTAAGGAAATGTACAATTTAGGTGACTCAGAATAGAAATGAAGATTAAGAATATATTTCAGAAATGTTTTTGAAATAAATCTCATGAAATAATTCCTTTAAATATGCAAAAACGTGACAGTAAATATACGGGGAAAAAGAAATTTCATTTATTATAATGGTTAAAAAGTTAATTAAAAGAGTAAAAAATACTGTAAAAGGATTAAGAAAATGTTCTCAAAAACAAATACATTTCTTACTCTAAATGCATTATAATAGGAATACTTGCTTGTTACACTTGGACAAGCCAAGCTAGCTATGCCTTGCGAATTTATGTCATTAGGATATCTTTCGTTTTAATCAGAACACCAAGTAGGTAAAAGTATGTTTTTGCTCTTTTTTAAAAACTCCGGTAGATGGCACCACCAGAAGATCCACTCCCTTAATTTTGACATTGATCTGAAGGGGGAAATTTTCTCTAGACCATTTTACCCATGATAACTGCTCAATGACCGACCCCAGGGCTTTCGATTCCACGAATTTAACGAGCACGTATATCGCATGTACTCGGTGGGTCTTTGGCGGCATTGGGAATCGAACCTCACCCTTCCGGATGGCAGGCCTAACCACTAGACTACCACGGCCATAATAGGAATATATTGTATTTAATTTCAGTAAATATTTTGTAATTTGAAGAATATATTTATCATTAGTTGCTGTTTGTTTTCAATGCCAGTGCAATGTTACTCAATCCAGGTTCGTATGTATTTTTTATTTGTAATATTCCCTTTCTTTCTCGCTTTTCCATTGTTATTACAAATGAATATGAGGTGAAATAAATTGCTGGTTGGTGACTTTGAGACATTTAGCAACAGTGATGCCTATTGTCTCCAATGATTCCAGAAGTGTGTCACTATCTACTTAAACTCTATCAAGAGATAATAAATATTTTAATACTTCCCTAATTATTTCAGGGATTTTTACAATAAATTGATTGAACAATTTATTGTAAAAAATTTATCCAATAAATTGGATAAATTTTTATCTGCTAATCCTATTAAGTTCAATAATTTATTTCTTTGATGCCTGTATTTATGATGTTGAAATAATATATGGTTCACATCATTTTGAACTTTACATTATGTGCATAAGGAGGAGATACCCATATTAAATTTATATAAAATAGCAGCGTAATTGGCATACGAGATATAAATGTACTAAAAAATACTTTCCAAAATGACTGTTTCGTTACTTCAAAAGTAAGCAAAAAGATAAAGTTGCCATTCAAGGAAAAATGTTTACCAAACACTTATGTGATACTAGACAACAAGATATTTTGTTATTGTGATCGAAAGCTCAAGACCATAGATTCCTATGTTGAATTTTGACATTCCCTCCATTCTCTAAATGAAAAATTGAATAATATGTTGATATTATGTTTCTGTTTCAACAAACATTTTTCTCTTGTCTCGCGATTGGATTAAAACTTTAAGGCTGTTGTGAGGTATTTGAACATCCACTGCATGTCCTTCTGGAAGTACTTTTCAATTGTAGTGGGGCGTATTTCTGTACATAAGGAAAGAAACCCAGAAAATTAACAATCAAGAATTGTAGAAAGTACTCTGAAAAATGTGCAAGCAGAAGCATAAAAAGCAACATCAACTTTCATCTGCTAAACAGGGCTAAAAACTAAACACTGGACTTTTCTCTTTGAAGATTGTGGTCACTGGGTTCCACTGAGATCTGATTAACCCCATTTATTATGATGCTCATTTATTTTTAAGACTTTCTTTGATTTATCCCATCTTTTGACACATAATAGAAACCATCTAATAATTTTCCGCCAAGAAGGAAAACAAAGGGTTATTATAAAGTCCTAGGCCTTATAATAGCCACGGAATTTAGCCTTGACATTTTATGAGATACTTACGTCAGCATAATGATATATTTTTCTTATATCTGCTGATATTTGTTATATTTTTATCGGAAAAAAGTAAAGTATGCTTACTTCAATACTATTTTTCCCAGTTCGTCCTTCGGTGGCTCAGCTGGAGTTGGTTTCTTGAATGTCCTTTTAACTGGTGCTTTTTCTTCTTCTTTTTTATCCCCCAAACCTTTGAGAAGACCTTTCTTCTCCGGCTCCTTTTTAGTTTCTTCGGTCTTAGGTTCTACCTTTGTTAAACCTGGTTTCGGTGTTTCTTTCTGTTCGAGTTTAGTTTTTTCCTCTTTCCTTTGAATGTCCGTTTTTACTTCCTGCTTCGTTGTATCTTTTACTTCTTGCTTAACTTCTGTTTGTTTCTTTGTCAATTCGTCTTTCTTTTCAAGAGTTTTCTGGAGTGAATCTTTCCTTTCTTGTTTTACCTCAACTTCTTTTTTAGTTGTCAATTCTTTTTGTTCATCTTTCTTCTCGAAAGTTTTCTTAACTTCTTTCTGTTCATCTTTCTTCTCGAAAGTTTTCTTAACTTCTTTCTGTTCCTCTTTCTTTTCGAAACTCTTCTTCACCTCCTTTTGTTCTTCTTTCTTTTCCAACGTCTTTTTCATCTCTTTTTGTTCTTCTCTCTTTTCTTCCTTCTTTTCAAAAGTTTTTTTCATTTCGGTTTGTTCTTCTTTTTTCTCGACAGTTTTCTTAATTGCTTGTTCTTCTTTTTTATCCGTGACTTTTTTGGAAATTTCTTTCTGCTCATCTTTCTTATCTGTGATCTTTTTGGTAATTTCTTTTTGTTCTTCTTTTTTATCCACTATTTTTTTTGCAGTTTCTTTCTGTTCATCTTTCTTTTCAATTTTCTTTTCCACTTTTTTCTCTTCAACTTTTTTTACATCTTTCTTCTTTTCTTCCTCTTTTGATTCATCTACAGAAAAAAGAGTATAATATAGATATTTATATTCAATAAGATTAAAATCTATGCGATTAATTTTTAATTCATAAAAATTAACAAATGGTCTACATGGCACATAAATTTAAAGAATGATATATTTAACATTAATGATAATTCTAAATATGTCAGTTTAAGTATTATTTAATTAATGTTCTGTTAGCTGATTTTCTCAAATCAGATGTTGTCCGAAAAAATAGCTATAAATACAACACAAATAATTAAATTTGACAAATATATAAGAGTAATAACTATCTTATTAAGGTCAATTTTGCCTGAAAAGGGAAAAACCATTCACATAATTATTAATTTTGTATTTTTTGCATTTTAACAGTTACACACAGAATTCAATAAATATGCCACATAAATACTTTTTGTATTTTTGTACTAAAATAAAAGGAAAACGTACATTTTGCGAGTATTGAATTTTCATTATATATTTTACTGATTGCTCATTTGCTTTTTCTATTTTTTAAACATAAAACTCATAATACAAATTAAAAATGACTCATTTGAAGAAAAAATTTTGAATTCTGTTTTAGATAGATTTAATAAAAATTGCATCATATTTCAAAATGACATACAGTTTTAGAGTTAGCGTAACAATTATTTTATAAAATTTGTAGCTATCACTATAAAAACATTAATGAATTTTAAGTTGATTAAAACTTTTCTTCGTTTAAATTATATATTAGTTCTGACTTATTAGGTATAAACGTTTCTATTATTTGTTTCATTTCTGCTGGAGACCATACATATGATAACGAAAAGTTAAAACTAGGTATATTTGACACTTGAATTGATACATGTATCCTTTAATTTCATTGGCATAATGCATAAAAACATTAGTAATAAAAATAGTATCTTACCTTCCAAGGTTACTTTGATAGCTTCAGAAGCAATTATACCCTTCTCATTCTTTGCCTGCAATTTGTACAGACCTTTGTCCACAATCGATGGTTTATCAATCTCTAGTTTTACTGCATATTCACCTTTATCCACTTTCCTTATCTCTACTTTATGCTTTGCATCCTGCTTCACCATTGTGTTTTCTTTAAACCATATACATTCCGGTTGGGCATTCGATCTCACGTGACATTCAATTACCACTTTCTCCTCTTTTTCTCTTCGAATAACTTTTGGTTTTTCTCGAATGACTGGAGCAACTGTATGGGAGAAATAGAAATGTTATGCACAGCATTTACATGTGCTTAGAATTCATGCGAAATAATTTATACAATTAAAAAAATATGTGTAATTAATAGTAATTAGTAATATGTTTAAATGAAACACACAAAAGTTTTGATTTAAATTGCATGCAAATATGTAGTCCTAATGGACAATTTATCATAAAAGAGTCTATATTTGATTAGGTATAATCTGAAGCTCTCTTCTCACGGGAAGCGTTAATGTTCTCAGCCAAATTTGTGGCGAAACAAATCAAAAATGTCATTCCTGAAACATTTCTTCAGATTAACGAGCAAATTAAATTTATTGAGAGGATTCGGCGTGTGAAGCAAAAGCAAGCACTCAGAGAAACTTAAATATTTATTTTTAAAGGGGAATTAATACTAGACGCAAAACATTTCAGCTCAATAAAAGAAAATTCATTGGCTGAAAGATTTCATTGGCACTTTATAAAAAAACTCGTAGAAATAGAACTATGTATGTTAGATTTGTGTGTGTGTGTGAGAGAGAGAGAGAGAGAGAAATGTGTGACAGTTGGAAGTTCATTGATATAAAGGAAATCTGAATTAGGAACATTTTTAGATTTTATGTAAATGTATTACTTTATGTAATATTTTAATTGATTTGATTACGAATGAACCTGCGAATCGAATGAGTTTTAACTTCAAAAGCCAAAGCACTCGTAAAAAAACCCAGTTGAACTATAATAATTTGATGATTGATTATAAATTCTATATATTTTAAAATTAATTCTGTTTGAGAACTTATTACATTTTATTAAGAACAATACCATTCTTGTTTATTATATTTATACTTGATATTTAGTAATATTTTATGTTTTTAACATTTAAATTGCATTCACAAATGCACTAAAATAATTTCCTTATAATAAAATAATTTAGTGAATATACCGTCGTGGATTTAAATCTGACATTAATATCTATAAATTAATTTTAAAAGTATAAGGTTAAAAAAAAACATGTAATGTGTATATGTGTAAAAACATTACTTCTGTACAAATATTATAAGCCACTGAAAATGTAAATTTTCATTTAATAGTAATCTATATGCATTAGACACATTAAAAATAAAATGTTCAGAGATATTGAGATCGATATCAAACTCATACATTTTAGGATTGCTTAGCTGATTGATGATGGTTACGATGTCATTTGAGTTTAGTTCCAATTGATTAGAACTAAGCAGATTCTAGTATTAATAAAGATAAAGTTGGCATATGAAAGTGATCAAAAAGGGATATTGGTAATGTATTTGTTGTTTTCGAGTCAATGAGGGAATAATACAAATGGAGAATTAATCCAAATTCACTTTTTATCGGGAAAAAAATTACCGAATGAAAGTAAATGAAAAACAGAATATCTAAAATGATCAAGGTTTTTATCAAGTACCTGGTATTTGACTATAATAATAATAAGATTTTATAATAAATCTTTGAAAAAGAATTATATATATATATATATATATATATATATATATATATATATATGCGCCATAAAACCCAGCCAACCAACTCTGTATGCTCTGTAGAGTTTATGGGATAATTATTGCGAAAACTATTTTAATCTTATTTTTTATGTTGGGTAGATCAGTGGTATTGAAGGCACATATACACAATTTTTTATGAACTTCATATGGCCTGAGATCGAGTGAAGATTATGCTCCATGAGGCAAGTTCTGTCATATGGTCATATGTCATATATATATATATATATATATATATATATATATATATATATATATATATATATATATATATATATAATGAATATAGTGGTGTACCTCGATATACGAGATTTACTTTGAGATGAGAGCAAGATTTGAGATATGAAGAATCACACACTACACCGCTGCACACGACATCAGCATGTGCCCCGCATGTTGGTGTGTGCAGCGTCTAACAGCTTCTCCCACCTCAGACTAGAGACTCTGTATGCTTGTTCCTCTCATTTTCAAACATTTTTGATAAGTTGGGTTCGCATTTTTTGTTTTTATACATTTGCACAAAACATATCATTTATTTTTATAACCATGGGTCCGAAGAAGGAGATGATGTCTATAGAATTAAAGCTTGAAATAGGAAAACATAAACAAGGTGAGCGAGTAATTGACTTGGTAAGGATGTACGGGCATAGCACATCAATACTATATACTGCGCCTAAACAGAAGGAGTTGATAAAAAGTATAATGCCAGTTAAGGGCTTACAATAATTTTTAAGCTCCGTATCTCTCCATGAAAAGAAGTAGAAACTACTGATGGTGTGGGTGACAGAGAAACAGCATCAAGGAGGAACCTTAACGCAAAGCATCATATGGGGAAGTCACGAGTGATTTACTGTGATTTGCTGAAGCAGATCCCAAACATTACCACAAACGAGAAAAGGAATCGGAAGGCTCGCTTAAGGCCAGTCGGGGATGGTTTGACAACTTAAGGAAAATGACCGGTACTCACTCCGTCGTCAGGCATGGTGAGGCGGTAAGTTCGTATGTGAAAGCAGCTGAGGATTACATCAAAACATTTTCAGAACTGATAGAAGCTAAAGGATACATTTCCCAGCACGTCTTCAACTGTGCCGAGATAGGACTTTTCTGGGAAAGGATGCCGAATAGGACTTTCGTAATGGTAGAAGTGAAGACGATGCCAGGTTACAAACCATGACGAATATATAAACTTTAGCACTTTGCACCAATGCAAATGGCAACTGTAAAATCAAGTCTTTGCTAGTATACCATTCAGATAATCCTGGAGCTTTTATATATAAGATTTTAAAAGAAAAACTGCAAGTTATGTGGAAGGTGGGAGTCACCAGGAAATTATTTGTGGAGTGGATAAGCCTGGTATTTGGCCCTTATGTTAAAAATATCTACAGGAAAACAACCTACCCATGCAAACACTTCTCGTCCTCGACAATGCTCCTAATCACCCCCCAAATCTCGAAGATGATTTATTCGAAGAGTTCGAGTTTATAAAGGTTATCTACATATCACCCAACAGCACTCCTATCCTGCAGCCCGTGGATCAGCAGGTGATTATCAATTTTAAGAAGTTGTACACCAAGCACAAATTCGGCACTGTTTTGAAGTGACAGAGAACACAAATTTTACCCTTCGAGAGTTCTGGAAGGGCCACTTATGCTTAAGAATTATTCATCAGGCCTGGCAGGATGTTACAACGAGGACCTTAACCTCTGCATGTAAGAAGCTGTGGTCTGAGGCTGTAGCTGAAAGGATTAAAACCCGAAGTGTCAGTAGTAGAGGAGATTGCTTCTCTGGGAAAATCCATGGGTCTGGAGGTGGATGAGAGAGATGTGAACGAACTCGTCGAGGAACAGTCTCAGGAGCTGACAACCCAGGAGTTACACAATCTACATTCGCAGCAGCATACGGTGGTTCAACGAAAAATTAGTTTTGAAGAGGAGCCAGAGATGGAGGAGGTTATCTCTACAAAAGATGTAAAGGAGATTTTGGGAATGGGGAAGAAACTTGTAGAGTTCATGGATAAAAATCACTCGTAAAAGTTGCAACTGGTTGTTCAACGAAACTTTCCTAGCTCAATTTCGCAATATCCTGAAAGGGAGGAAGAAACAAACCTCTTTGGACAGTTTTTTAAACGATCTGCAGATGAAAATGAGCGAAGCGTGACGAAAAAGGTGAAAACTAGTGACGAAAATTAAGCTCTTCCGTAAGCACTTCACTTATTCTTATATTATGTTTTTATAGAATATGCATTTGTTATTTATAAATAAATATTTCTTCTTGTAAACACACACACACACACATTTTCCTTATTCAAAAACACTTTACAAAAACGACTGAGGTGGTGTTTTGGGAGCTCGAACGGATTAATAGCGTTTCAGTTAATTTCATTGGGGAAAACTGCTTTGAGATACGAGAAACTTGACATACCAGTAATGTTACGGAACGAATTAAACTTGTATGCCGAGATACCACTGTATTTAAAATATTTACGAAAATATATTTGAAATTAGAACTAATTTGATTTTATATTAAATATGTTTGGTTTCATATTTTGTCTAATAATACATTATATAATAATAAGCAATCAACCTGGAGAAGGCACCTTAATTCAGATAGTATATTATAAATTGAATTATAAATGTAATTTTATGATACAGAAATAAATTAACATTTATTTGAAAAGAGAGAAACAAAGGAAACTAACGTTCAATGTTAAGTGTGAGATTAGCATTGCTTTCACCGGCAACATTTTTGACGTTACATTTGTATAATCCAGCATCTGTCAGCTCGGGGCTCTGTAAAAATAAATATTTTTTTATTTTAAAAAATGAAACGTTTTGATAAAATATTATTTTAAAGAACAATTTTTCATTAAAATGTTATTTCGATATTAAATATTTTAATAGAAGACTATAAATAACTAAGTGATTATATTTTTACTAAGTATTGATAAAAAATATACAGTTAAAATTTCTCTTAATTAACTAATGCCTTTTCATAATTTTATGTGTAATCATGCACATTCTATGATAAGTAAAATTACACCCATTAATTTATAATTTAGAACAATTGTTCTAAAAATTTCTGAACAACTGTTTTGAACTTTAACTACAAGCAAAAAATTTCATATGAAAAAATCAATTCGAACGCAAAATGTTTTTTTTTTTTTTTTTTACTAATATTCTTCTATATACCATTTAATTGAGATCTTGTAGATATTTTGTTCTCAAAGGACTAACTTTATCAACGTTATAGCTTTGAAATTTAAAAAAAAAAACTGCTTAAAAAGAGATATGTGGTTTACATCAGAAAGTCAAAAAGAATCTAAGGGTTGGTACACATGGAAAAAATAAATGACAATCGATGCACCAAAAAAAAAAAAAAAAAATGCAAAGGTTAGTGTCAAGGTCCGAGAAAACGAGAAGGACCAAAGGAAAGATATCTCGAAGTGACTGAAAAGGATCTCAAGAATTTGTGAAAATAAAAAATTGGAGAACTACGGCACGAAACAGATTGCTTTGGAATTAAATTGTTGAGAGGACAACATGAACTGTATTGCTAAGGAGTTAGTCAGCTAGTTAGGACCAACTATACCTTAAAAGAAGGAGGAAAATACCAGAGAAGATGAAGGACATTGAAGTATATTGTTTTACATGATCAACTTATGGCTGGATATTGTTCTCCAGAAAAGCTTCTGGAGCTATTGCAGAGAAAATTGAACTATTGTTCAATGATCGAGTCTATATATGCCAGCCAGATTGTGAGTGTACCCAAATAAAAATTACAGATATTTCACAAACTTATATGAGATCCTCCTTATTAAACTTCGTTTTAAAAACAGAACAATAAAAATTATATATGTGACCTTTAAAACAATATTCAACTATCATCATAGTCCAGACAAAAGTCAAATTCACGAAAAAACATTTCAGACCTACAAACTTAAACAGAAAAGAAATTCAATGATGTATTTCTCTTTCTGTAACTAAATCTCTTTCCCTATCTTTCTATTTCTCTGTCTGTCTGAAACTTTTAATTAACTTTCTTTTACTTTGTCTGAAACTTTTAATTAACTTTCTTTTACTTTGTCTGAAACTTTTAATTAACTTTCTTTTACTTTGTCTGAAACTTTTAATTAACTGTATTTTACTTTGTCTGAAACTTTTAACTGAGAAATAGTAAAAACAAAAGAATTTTAGTAGTTAGATGTTCAATTCAGAGTTTATATTCATTCAAATATTCTTACAAATGGATGCAGCAAACAGTTTGTAATGATAAACGTTGGTTATAAAAATATTAATATCTTTATACTCTTAATAAAAAAATTAATTCACTTCAAAATGTATTGTAATCTCTTCTTATGGTGATTTGAATTTTCAAACACCCTATCATTCCCTAGATAATATATTTGACAATGCTGATGATTCAAATTGCCCTGCAATTTATAACATAATGTAATAAAACATCTTTTACACAATTCAAGAATTTTACCTGTTCAACTAAGACAGGTGATGATATGAAATAATTTTGCTAAAAGTAGTGTCCTGACTTTTGAGCTGTAAATATTGAAATCTAAAATTATAAAATTAATTCCCCAAAAGACATAAAAAATCCGTAACCGTTTCTTTACTTAGCTTTATTTATCGTATAGGATTAGCTTCATGGATTACTTTTTTGAAGCTATGTGCGTAAGGTTACTTGCACGAAAAATTACCAAAATTATAAAAAATAATTTTTTTTAATTTAGCAATTTTATCCTTTTTAATTCAGAACAAATATAAATTTTATGATGGTATTAAGCAAATATTTTCGTTAAATTATCATTAGAATTTTAAAGTTTCAGAGTTGTGTACCATTTATAATCGGAAACTTACGAATTTATTCTTTGCGGATTTATAAAAATCCACAAATTTTCATAAGATTAGTTTCAATGAATATCGCAGATACGAATTCCTGATTGTATTTTTTAAGACTGCATCTTTATCTGTAATTGTATTGTGAAAAACATTTATTTTGTCTAAAAAACATCGGAATTATTTTATCGTAAAAATATTTGACAATTTTGACAAGATTAGAATTGAGAAACTTTACAATTTTTGAACCTCTATAATATTCAGAAATGTCAAATATTATGTTTTTATTTCTGGATATTATAGATTTTCTGAATAACTGTAATATAAAAAAAATTTCAAAATATGAATATAAAACATTTTAAAATATTCGAAATGAAATCAACTCTATAATACTTCAAATATGACTGTATTTTCATTTGCTAAATCTCTGCCTCTCTATTAATACGCAATCGGAAGATAAAACAGCTTCCGGAGAATAATTAATAATACATTTATGATTATTTTGGTATTAAAAACATTTGCCTTTGTCATTCTACGATATATAATGCATTAGATATAATTAAATTACTTAAACTCTTTAACATAAATATATAATTTTTTGCTTCCTTACTTTGTGACTTTCACTTAATTATTCATCCTAAATATAATATTTCTTTGGTATAAAGGCTATCATTAAATATGAATATGTTATGCCAGTTTTTATTTAAGAATTTCTTTTTAAATTTTTAAGATTTTTCTTTTTTTGAAGTTTTTAATTATGATTATTTCAAATCAATGAATAAATTACAGTGAGCTTCAAGGGTGAAAATGTGCTTTGGGTATCCTGTTTGGCGCATTTTCAAAAAGTCGCTAACTGGCGCTTTTTTGCGAGTTGAATGCTCCGAGACACTACGCAAAAACGGTGTTTCTATGGCGACGGAACCGAAATCCGTGTTTTTAATGAATTTCACCGTTAACATGGTTACGAAAACAAAAATAATGTTTTTTTTACGAATTCTATAACAAAAAATACACATATAATTGTATAACCAAAAAGACAGGATTGCCACAAGGAGTGCATTTAGTATGAAATAGTCAGGGTTACCACGCTTTGCGCGTCTATCGCCCATTTGGCGAGAAAGGGGTACCCAAACCACAGATTAACCACTTCAAGCGGTACAAATTAAAGTAAATCAAATGAAATCATTATAAAAGCATTAAAGAGAAAAAAAAATATTTTACTTACTTTTAATTCTAGTCTTATAGTATAGACATCTTTTTCTTGTTTCACTGTTTGTACTATTCTGTTCGTCTCTTTAATGACTACATTGTCCAAATACCACGTAATCGTCGGTTTTGGACTGGCTTTGACTTTGCACTCCATGATTATTCTCTTACCTTCATCTTCAGATATGATTTTGGGCTTCTCGACGAATGTTGGGGCATCGCCTTCGATTCTCTCGCCTAAAAGTAGAATGAAAACAATGAGTTTAATTATTAATACACTAAACTTGCCTTTTTTTAATTCAATTTATTTAAGTACTTCTTTCGGATATTCATTTTTTTTAAGCAAAAGATAACTGATATAAAATATTTTGCTAATATCTTATGTTTTTAGTGTAATCATAATATTAAAGCAAACAAAATAAAATTCTATTAGTTATAATATTTTAATATATGTGCTAAAGAATGATATAGTAAACACTACAGATTTGATCAAACAATTTTCTTTAAGATATCAAATAATAATTTCATCAGTTTTACCTATTAGACTATGAGACATTTATAGAAAAAAATCATATATTAGAATAGCATTTGCACCCTGAAAAAGGCAACATTGATATCAGAGAAAGAAGACAAATTTCATGTGGAACTAAATAGTGTTGCCAGAAGAAAAGAAATTACCATAGCCTGTACGGAAGTGCATTATATCGTCAATAAGTGTAGTGTCTGAACGATTCCTTACCACATGTATTTTATTCATCTTAAAAGTTCTATGACTGAAGTTACCCTTAAACAATATGGTCACTAGAAATGATATATAGGAAGTTTTTATTAAATTTCTTACAATAAAATCTATAATTTTTATAGTTTCAGTGAAAAATATATTTGTATTTTTCTATCCTCAATTTATAGAATAGTTTATGTTTATTTACACAATATAAGTAAGAGTGGTAGTTTAATAAGATAAAGTATTGACTTCATATTCTCTATTAGTTTGGTGTTTTTTTATGTGTTTATTGTTATCGTTTTCAGAAATTGCAGAATAACGAAAAATTTATGTTATTTTACATTTTGTATAGAAAAAAGAGAGATTTCAGAAAAACAGATCACTAATCTTGAAGGTTTAGATTTGTAAATGACTGATAGCACAAATCCGATAAGTAACAAACCAAAAATCTAGATATTTTGTTGTTGCTAATAAAGTTCTAATTGACCTATGAAACAACAGCACAGTTCAAACATATGAAAAATATCAACGAAACTTATTCTTTTCTAATGGGTAATTATTCAACATAGTCACTGCTACGAGCTTATAAATACTACTGTTGCTTAAAAAATCTCCAAGAACTGAAGTACATTTTCAGCAGCATTAACAGATTCGATTGTTCGAAAAATAGGTAATAGCAACGGAATGACTTATAATAAAAATATTACAAACAACCCCATTTTGTGATGGAATTTGCTTCTCGCAATATTTCTATTTTATCACTACTGTATATTATAAAAATACATTTGTCCTATGTAATTTCAATAAAAATTTCTTTTGTGTGTGCAAATAATTTGTTAATTTACCAATTAGTTTATATTTCATTTTATCAAAAGCAATGAAATGAAAGGATATTTATTCTTGGTAATAGTTTTCATTTTTAACTATAATGATTTACTGGCAGGTTATGGATGATTTTTTTATATTTTAAAAATGTAATTATTACAAAGTAATATTCTATAATATATATATAAAAACACCAAAAGTTATTAATAAGCAGGACAGTGTAAAAAAAAAATTACAGTATAAAACAAGCACACACAACAAACTAATTTATTATGTTCAGTGAAAAATAGAATAAAAAATATAATTTCTATATATAATTACCTTCTATATTTAAATTAAGATTGGCATTTATTTCTCCTTCATCGTTTCTTATGTTGCATTTATATACACCGCCATCTTTGGAAGATGGATCCTGAAATTTTTTTAAATATAAATTAGGACATTTATGCTACGCATTTTCCTCTACCTATACAGCAAAAAAATAAAATAAGAAAAAGAAACATATTTCGTACTTAATTTACATATTTCTTTTATTCGTATCAATGTACTTTGAAAATATGCTTGACTTAGATACTTGGGAATCATATTCACTATTGTCAATGTAATGTTTACAATTTGCGATCAGAAAAGTAAAGTTGCAAGAATATCTCAGCATTAAATTAGAGTTAATTCTTCACTAGGAAAATATAAATTTTATATTAAGATTGAAAAGATCAATAGTGTAAAAAGAAAATAAAATCTTGCTCATTATTCGTAATCTGACAAATTTTTTTTTAATCAATTATTGCTGCTACTTTTTATTGCCGTTAGAATTTATAGAAATAAAGAATAAGCTCTCTAAAATGGGTTGAATTTATAAGTGAACTAGAATATTTTACTTGAATATTTTCATAATAAAAATCTTGCATACAATGACTCCTTCGTGCAAGTGGTGATAAGTTATTATAATATATTAAACAATCTAAGTATTGACCTTAAATTGCAGTTTTATTGAAAATCATATCATAAGCCTACTAGTGAAAATGTCAGAATGTATGTTTCTGATTCTTAAAAAAATAAAAAATGAAAATAAAAATTCACTTTGTTTTTACATGTTATGTATTTTATTGTCTTAGAAGATACCATAACAAACACAGCCTAAGGAACTGAAAATAGCATTCACTTTTTTATAGATTGTCTTTTCAAGAACAAGTGATGCTTTGAATTTTAAGAAACAAAATTAAAAAAAAAAAAAAAAAAAAAAAAAAACAAGAAACTAAATTCTTAAAATTCAAAGCATCACTTGTTCATTATAGAATCGTTAAAGTATTTCAATTTTACACAAAGCTGTTTCTAAGTTAGTAATGATTTCGTAAGTTATCATTCTAGTCAATAAAAGCTAGGAATAAAAACTTTTTTGTTAATTTAAAAACAAAAACTGGCATTTTATATTAATAAGACAGAATTATATAAAGAAAACTTCTGGTGAAAAATTTTCTCTTTTCTCTGAAATTTTTTCATTAAATGCTCTCATTCAGGATTTCATTCATGAAAAATTTGTGAATGTTTTTGAGAAGCAAGACATTGTTCTAAAAAGAATCTTGATAGTAAGAACATTTTTTTCTTTTTTGGCTTTAAACTAGATTTATTTTTGAATGAGTTAATTTTTATCTCGCTTTCTAATTTGTGTGCTGCTTTTTTATTTAACCAATTTCCCTTTTTAAACTCCACAGAAAGTAAGATAAGCATTTGTTACATATTATCTTGTTTTTCAAATTCAAATGAATTTTCCATTAATTACAGTAATGCTACTGATTAGAACTTTTGTATCACCTTTAAGACTGTAAGGCCAATAAATTTCAAGTATAATTTAACAATAAATTTCAAGTATAAAGCTACTATATGCCATTTACTTTTAAAGTCTGATAAAACAGATCTTCATTGTGTATTTATGAGAAATTCTTTATCGTGTATACTGCTCGCAATATGATACCTGAATTTTCTTAGTTTAAATATCAGTAAAATGGTTTTGTGTGTGTACCATACTTTATTGATTACCTAAATAATTACTCAATGGCATCGATACTTGAAGAATAATATTTTCCCCTTCTTCTAAAAGCTTCGAAGACTATAATTTTCAAAAAATTATAGTCTTCAAAATTATTAGATGTATGAAAATATCTTATTCTTCCAAACAAAATAAAAAAGTTTTCTAAATTTTAAAGAAAATTTCAATGCATTTATTGTGGAATCATGTAAAATATATTCTACATAATGAAGTAAAATTTTAATAAGTCAAATTTTCAATTATAAAATACTAGTAATCAACAAAAGCACGTATTTGTTCAATATTAAGTCCTATACAGATAATATAAGTATTCTAAATAGGTAAAGAATATTTTAGCTTACTCGTATTTCAAGAGCAACTTTATATTCATTTCCTCGGAGTTCAACAACGGAGCTCTTAAAACGAATAGACTCTTGAACAACTTTGTTGCCTTGGTACCAAGTGACTTGAAGAGCTGACTTGGACTTGACATGGCATTCCATTAAAATCAACTTTCCATTTTCTTTTGGAATAATTTTTGGCTTCTGCGTGAAAGACGGGCCTTCTTCTGCACCTACAATGGAGATTCAAAAACACATTTGAATTATGACCTGAATTAAATAATATGTTGGAAATACTACAGTTGAACAATAAATTTTCTCGATGATGTATCGTTTCTACTTAAAAAGGTAATTCAAATTGATGACCAACAGCTCAAAGTTATCAAGTGTCCGATGCTTTACCTGAATTCAAGCTTTCACGTCAACATCTGAAAGTGGTCAATTCAATAAGTCAAGTCAAGCTTCATTTTATTTGGTATGGAGCGTAGAATATTTAAATTGGCATAAAAGAAACATTTATATTTAAAATCAAGCTTAAAAAATGGCAGCATGATGCACAACTTGCTTAGTTTTATTTCCAAATTTAATGTTTCATTTATAAGTAAATGCAAAAAATACCGATGCTTAAGACAGCCTAACTTTGCTCCAATGAATATGAATGATTATCGTAATTTTTGTAAAACATCTCATGGCAAGAGCAAGTTTAAAAGTTAATTTTTTAACAGTGCTGACATTTCTATCGTGCAGTGTTTATAAGCACTTAAAATAGCCTTCTGCAATTTGTGCTGTTGTTACTTATGACACTTGGACAAGTCAAGCTCTCTATGCCTTAACTATGCGAATTTAAGTCAATAGGGAAAGTCTTTCGTTTTAATCAGAGCACCACAAAAATAAAAGTCTTTGCTCTTTTGTAAATCCTCCGATAGATGGCGCCACCAGAGGATCTATTTTTTTAATTTTGACATTGATCTGAAGGGGGATGAATTTTTCTTCAGACCATTGCACCCATGGTAACTGCTCAATGATCGATCACAGGATTTTCGATTCTCCGGATTTAACAAGCACATATATCGCATGTAGTCTGTGGGTCTTTGGCGGCATTGGGAATCAAACCCCGCCTGGCCGGATGGAAGACCGATGCCCTAACCACTAGTCTACCACAACCAATTTGTAAAATGTAGAAGTAAATTGATATGAAAATATAATTTTATATACCAGGATTCAAAGATGATGAAATTATATTCTGATGTAATTACAGGAAGATAATGAGCCGTTCACACAAATACAATTGTGTGAATGCAAGTATACTTCCAACAATATCCAACTTATAATTTATTTTTTTAAGTCATGTTGTCATTTTATGAATTTTTATAACAAAAATACCCTACATCACAAGGCATAGGTCAAAATTTTGAGACTGTGAAATTCACGATAGTTCCATTTCTAATTAAAGTAGCGATTATCCTTGTGCAATCTTTTCTTATTATAGAAATTACAATATGAAAAATGTACTTAATTCTATACAAGGAATTTTTAATTTTAATTCTAAACAAATATTTTTAAATTACGTATCATATATTTCAAAATTTAATAAACTGAAACTAACCTTGGAGATTCAAAACAATATTCGCATTGCTGTCGCCAAGTTCATTGACAGCATTGCATCTGTAAGTACCACCGTCTTCTGGAGAAGGATCCTATAAAAAAAAAGCTTGTATAAATATTAATACATTTCTAAATGAAAAACATCAAGCCATTTTTCTTTTCAATGATTAAAATTTCAGAACTTTAAAATAAGATTTATAGTTTTATATCATAAGTAGGGTTCGGTGTAGAATTGTGTACCCTTTAACTTGGTGAAAAATTTGTCGATAAAATTTAATTTATTTTAGTTTAACTTTTGTATAGCGGCCACCTTGAATCACGTCTTTTAGCCTATTTTGGTGTAAAAAATTGAAAAAGATACCCGATATAAACTTTTAAGCATAAATATTTTGGATAATATGCCATTATACCCCTACAATTGGAAACGATTGCTAAACCTTCAGAAGTTGGCGTTTAAATAAATTTTTTCAATAATTCTAAAGATGTTAGGTTGTCCTACCCAAAGGTATTCAGCCAAAATTTTTTCAATAAAAAATAATTAATTAATTTATAGAATGTTAGTAAAATGTTTGTACTATTTTTAGTAGTTTCTAAAAATGTAAAACTTTTAAACAATGTACGATGCAAATACTTACAACACAGTAATTGCGATTTTTTTCTTTCCTGTTAAGATGATTATTGTATGGACGTATTATGGAGTTGTACCGTATTTTGTGTAATAAGTATTTATGATAATATTAAAAAAATTAACATTGATTATTAGAATTAGGTTAATCATTGAAACTGAAAAAATACGATATACAACGTGATATCTAGAGTTAGTTGACGATTGAGAAGATTGAAGCAAGTTGATAAATTTTTATGTAATGTAAATTTTTTAAGTTAAGTTTTACATTTTTTTTATCACATTTTATGAATAGTTTAAATAATTATATTTCATATTTGACGCAATTAATTTAAGTAATTTGATGTCTATTATGTAAGGAAACAATTATTTTAAAACAAATAAGGAAACAGTATATATTATTCTAATTACCCATGTAATGAATTCTGAATGATGAATAATTAAAAAACATTCAAACCAATGATACTGAATAAACAATGAAAAATTTGTGGGACAGATGCCATATAGTTCAACATACCGGATTGTGATATTTCGTCATAGAGACAGAGATCTATAAGAATTATGCAGAAAATTCTATTTTGGGAACCCTAGTATTTACACCATCGCGAGATGTCACTACATCATCTTGGCAACATTTCTGTAAAAAATTCGGAATTTGGCAGGATGGATAATACAGCAACTATGCCAAAATTGTCTTTCAATTACTAATTATCAGTGAAATTATTTATTAGCATTATTTTCTAATGTAAATGTATTGTAATGTCTTGTGTGTAATGTAAATCAAAATATGAAATATAATAATGAATTTAGACAAAAAAGTGGAATGAATAATTCATTAAAGTATACTATTATAATTAAATTTGATAATAGATATTGAGTTTTGCTTCAATTTTTTGACATTAATAATGTTATGCTTCAATGGAAAAGACTTAAAATATTAATACTTGTTATTATCTAAGTATTATTGAATTAGGAATACTTAATAAGTATATACCAACGGTAAAAAAGTTTTTGAATTTCATACTGTTATCCTTTTCAGTTTGTAAGAAAAGTTCTGGTATATCAATATGTTCATGCATCAAGTTTGTATTATAGCTTCTTAAATAGTTACACGTTTTACTGCGGTATATTTTTATTTGGCCATAATATTTTTAAATCTGTATAGTCTTTAAGAATTGTTTTTTACTTACCGCATAACTTAGTTTAATGTAACAGTGTATTTATATAAAACTATCTACAACCAGACAAATTCAAATAACAAAAGCATTTATAAGCCCTTATATTTAAATTAATTATGTTTAAAAGTTGATGGCTCAGAATTTAAATATCTTCTCAAACTGAATATTTAGTTTCAGAAATTAAGGATATTGATATAAATATGAATATTAATTCCTTGTGTATAATAAATTCTATAGTGAATTTTATTTTTTTAAAATCCAATTAATACCATTTTGATTCTTCAATATAAAAATAAATTTATATTAATTTTTCTCATAGACATTTAACAGGGATTAATTTTAAAATTATTTTCTTTGAAAAAATATGACATCTTATTTTTTAGACGCGCATGTATATTTTTATAATTTTTTAATGATATAACCGTGATCATTGATTAATGTAATCTAGTTTAATAAAGATAATCCAGTTTAAGGGAGATAATAGTTACATACAATAACACAAATAACATAGCCATACGGGTACTTATAATTACGAAATTTGAAGCGTTTACTATACTGGTAAATTCATTTCAGAGATATACCCTTCAACAAATATTTGCATATAAAAATATGTAACTAACCAATATTTCCAGCGAAAGCAGGTATGTGTCTTTCGATAAATCTTTCTTCTTTATTTTGTGACGTGGGCCTTCCTTCACCTCATTGGTTCCCAGAAACCACGCTATTTTAGGATAGGGATGAGCCTCAAGCTGAACTTCCAGCACCAACGATTCACCTTCGTGTTTGATAGCTGGTTTCTTGGGAAATCTTGGAGCTTTTCCTCCAGGGATTCTGAGAGAAAATTTAAATATAGTTTAAATCGTAAAATTCAATTGACATTATAACCAAAATTTATATTTATATGGCTTAATGTATAACATTATCAACATTAAATGCACGAAACATTCAGAACTACGTTTTATGAAACTAAAGAACAACATGAAATTTAATAACTTAGTATTACAGTTTAAAAGCATTTTACTATTTTAATTCTAATATTTTGAATGGATAATTTTTTATTGGCATGAAATACTTTTTAAGACAACTTCATATTTGTGAGAACAATTGAGCATATACGTCTTTATTGCTTTCTCAAATTAAATTAAGTATGATTCTTACATGGTAATATTCTTTATTTTGCTCAAGCGCATTATATATCATGAAAACTTTTCATTTAATATTTATATGATTTCATTGTCCCATCGCAGCATGGTAACTTTATTTTTAAAGAATTGATAATCTGTATAACCAGATTAAAATTAATTTCTATAATCAGATGGAGATGATAGTGTGAAAAAACGCAAAATAAAACCCATGTTCCAATTACATTTGGACATCACACTGACGTTGCAAAACGATTATTTCGGGACTGATTGGATCATAACGTCGTGGAAAAGTCCAGAAAACTCTTGCTGAAATTAGGTGAAATAAATCTTTCTGGTTTGTTTATATTATTATTTTAACCACAACGTTTTACCAATTGGTCAATTTTTAAAAGTGATCTTCTATTAAAGTAATTAATTGCTTCATTTTAAATAAATTAAAATATTTTTTAAAACCATATTTATAATGTTATAATGAGAATTTGAATTTTAATAACTTTTACAGATATTAAAGTATGATTTTAATGTGCTATATATGTATATATGAATATAACATTTATATGAATATTTGTAATTCAGGTAATAGTTTTGATAGCCAACATATTCTTTTAAGGGTTTCATATTTATGTAATACGAATGAAAAAATAAATAAATAAAGCAATATAAGGAAACAATGAAAATAAAACGGTGCATATGTCTATGGAAACATTTAAATAAGTCTTTTATTAATGAAAAATCCCTTAACGTTTAAAATTCCATTATCACTTAACTTTTAATTTACAAATATGAAAATGCCTACCCATGAGTGTTAAATTAAAAGATTTACAAAATTGTATAGTTAAAAGTAACATCACAAAATGATTAACAAATAATAAAATTAAAAAAAATGAATTAATAAACTTACTTTTTACTAGCATCCCCTGAAAAATATCAAAGAGTAGTTTTAATAATTTCATAAAACAGATATAAAAAATATGTTACATACATGAATAAATAAAAAATAATATTTTTTATTTTTGTTGAAATAAGTTTATTACATATAAACATAAAACATATTACAATGCCTTATATATATATATATAATTTAAAATGCTCGAAATAATTTCGCTTTAACTGGTAATTGCTGAATGAAATAAATTTAGTGTGAATTATATGATAATATTTATAAATTCATTAAGAAAAACTATTATTAACTAGATTTACTATCGAAAATACCAACATTAATTTCTTGAAAAATTATGAAACAAGTTTTCATTAAAACGTTTGCAAATTTGATTTTCATCAAATTTCATTACAACTGACAATTTTCTTAATCATCATTCCTTAGTTTGTTTTACTGTCATGTTTTTTGCACGGTAGTTAATTTGACTAAAATTCGTCATTTAAACTGAAATCCAAATTAGTACATCACCTACTGGCAAAGTGAGAATTGAACTGCTAAAATTAACCATTTAGTGATATTAGGCTTTAATTCATTAAATATCATTATTCGGCTTAGAAATCATTAATTAGCATTCACAGGGAGAATATTACAATAAAATATATTATTAATTCTCATGGTTTAAACTTGAAAGAAATGCACACAATACTGCTTTAATATATTGTTGACCCATTTCAATATATATGTGACTGAATTTCGAAAAAATAACATAAATGCAGAATGGAAAGTAATAATTCCTTCATTAATATGATCTTTCTAACAGTTAATAAGCTCTAAGTTAGTTGGAATGACTTGTTGATGTTTAATCAGAAAAGAAAAATATTTTTTCCTATCTATATATAGTAATAGAAGCACGAACCTCTCTACCGGAAGTCTCAATTTATATTACATCTAGTAGTTTTAATTTACTTATTCTTTATAATGATGAAATAAATACTGCTTAAGAAACTTAAACATTGCCTTCTATTTCGAAGAATAGAAGGCAATGTTTGTTACAAATTTATAAATAATTATTGTATATGTCTTAAAATATCTCAGACAGATAGGAAATACTCACATTTTGGGCAAAAATTGCGGTATTTAGACGTGTTATACGTTAAAAGCGGGTTTTCTAATGATTTGGTGACTTGGCGATGTTTTGGCGAGAAAACTTGGCAAATTGGCGAGATTTTTGGTGACTTGGCGAGAAATAGAAACTTTTGAAAACATCCATCACCTAAGCTCTAGAACCAATATTTAGCGAGATAGCCTAGAAGCTTCTAGAACCTTGCCGAAATTAGTAGATTTCCCCGCCAAGTCAGGTATAAATACCGCAGCCCGACATAGTTAGTTTCAGTTTTGTGAAGACAGTCAGTGAGTGAAAATGATTAGTCGTGATTGCAAGTCTAGAGAAGCTGTTCTCTGCCTGAGGTATTTGAGACCTGTGATTGGAAGCTGTTACTTATTGTATCTGACGAATTGTAGCTGTATAATTGATTGTTACGGCTGGTATTTCTAGTGGAATTTTTACGAATAAAATTCTTGTGTTCATTGAGTGGTCGCTTTCTTCAACTCTTAATCCACACAAACCATGAAGCTCGGTACAATATTAAAACCTTGTTTATAATTTGAAATTAGACATTCAGCACGAAGAAATTACATATGTGTTTTAATTTTATGGATCAATAAATATGAGACAATACCTTCAAAATTTAAATTGATTGTTGCTGATCCTTCTCCAACAGAATTTTTGGCTGTAACTTTGTACTCGCCACCGTCTTCTGATCCTACTTGAGCAATTTCTAATGTTGCTGTGTATCCTGAAGCGATTGCTTTGAGCAAATATTTGTACCGGCCTCCTTCGTTGATCGGTTTGCCATTGTGAAACCTATGATATAAAAAATTTAAATACTAAACTGCACTGAAGTTAGAATTATTGAGAAAAATAGCTGTAAATTTCTTAGAGCATAAATATATTTTTGCTAGAGAATTTCTTTTCTTTTCTTTTTTTTTTTTTTTTTTGTTTTACATTTTTCAAAAAAAGAAATGTTTGCATAGTGTAAAAATAAGTCATAATTTTGTCAAAAGTATTGGATACCCTTTTAAGTTTATCAGTTAAAAAATGATTTGGAAGAATCAATGGTATTATTATTCCAATTTTGAAATTGCATTAATTTAAACGTCATGAAAAATAACTTTAGGATATTAAAAATATCGTAAAGTTTCGATTCCAATTATGAATAACTGAGATTGTGTCTGATATGATATTTATGCGATGTTGTGGTATTATGTTTGTCTGATGTGCACACTAGTTGGTAAGCATTTTTCAAAAGACATATATGTTTTAGAACACAGACTTCGATGGCATTTTACTAGTAATTAAACAGACAAAAAGTGATTGAGAGATATTAAATTGATTCTTGATATACGATAAAAACTCCATGAACTTAAAAAGAATTACCGAATAAGATTTATGGGTAAAATGTTGGTTGTGAAATTAGAGTGTAAAACATGGTCTAATACATGATATATAAAACTATTATGACTTAATAATTGGAATTTTTTATGTAAAGAAAAATATTCTCAGTTGTAATTGGCTAAGGTAAATGTTTTTGAGGGTACCTATGGCATGTGTGTACTGAGGAAGTCGGACTCCATATCAAAATATGGTTCAGTTTGAAAAATGGAGCAGCACACCCCATATTGCCAGCCTACCTGGCACGCGACAACAACAATAAGAAATGTTTTTGTATAATTACTTTTCTTCTTGAATTAATTTAGCAATGAAATATATGCTTATGTGCTTGCTAAAATATAATGCAATAATTTATTTAACTGATGAAAGCTCAGAAATTATCAAGGTTCATAAAGAATTTACAGGAAAGTTGTTTGTCCACACTTCATACTCTTAGCTTATAATAAGAAAATTATACTTTAAAAGAAATATATCAGAAGGAAATAGCAATTGTTTCACTATACCATCAAAGTTTAATCTTAAAGATCAAGATTAAGATGACTTGCAGCAGCCCTTCTTAAAGTCACGCCAAAATTTATGTGCGTCAAAATTTACTTTCAAAGGAGTGGAATTATTTTTTCCACAGACCATTCTTCGTAATTTCATTAGCAATATAAAACTTCTGGTACAATGTATTTTGCTGAGCCAAATGATGAAACGAAAACAATTATAAACTAGGACAACAGTAAGTAAAAAGATTTGAAATTATGAACTTTTATGTTCTTACCATTCTGCAAACAATGCAACGCTTGTATAGTTTTCTTCCAATCTTAAAAGATGTCACAAAGTATAAAATTATTTTGTAGCAAAATTAAGCGGAATAAATTAATAATGTTCATTATACACGTATAAAGAAATTATTTATACATATGTATATAGTTTTGGGCAATATTATACGAAATAAATAATACTTACCACTGAAGTGTAGGCTTAGGATCTGCAGTTAGATTACATTCAAATATGATGCTTTTGAAATCTGGTGATTGCTTAATAAGTGGTTTGCTTGTGAATGTAGGTTTACCCTCTTCTTCTTCCTCTTCTTCAGCTATAGGAATAAAAAATGAGATTTCAACAATTTGTTATAAATAAAAAAAGGAAATAATGATACAATAACCTAATCAGGCATCAAAATCTGTATTGAAAGAAAATGTTGAAGTTTGTTCTAAATTAAATACAACTTACTTAAAAATTTACATAAAAACATCCTGTTTTACTCGAAATAAGTTATAAAAGTTAATACTTCATTAGTTACGAAAGATGAAAAAGTTTTGAAACTTCTAAGACGATGTAATCATTAAAGTTAATCTCGTTTATAGTAGTTTCCTTATACCATAAATACTCGGATAGTTTTTCACCTCAAACATTTTCTGAAGAATCTTTAGAAATGCATTGAAATAAATCACAATAAGGATTGTGATTTCTAAATGAAATATATTAAATTTATGATAATAGTTATAGCAAAGATCGATGAAGCATTTAATACAAAAAACTTTTATTTAGAATTTAACTTTCGCCTTTTAACTAACTCGAAAAAAGTTTAGCTTTTGGAGGAGAAGCTTTAAAGCTTTTCGAAATGGTGCTTATACCAAACATGGCTAAAATATAATTTTTATTAAATTATGATTTTTTAAAGAAATAAGAAGTATTATATTAATTTAAAATTCTGTTATTTAATGTGAAATTTTTAAAAATTTAAATTGTCTTTGCTGATTTAAACTAACTTTTTTTCATATTGTTTTTTTTTTCTGTTCTATTGTCAACTTGTTAATGTCTTGAATCAAAGAAAAACGACTTTTTAAACCAATGCGTTGATTTTTATGTAAGAAATCGTTCTCTTAACAAAATGAACACCAACAATATTCTCAGTAATTCTATGGTGAACGTAGGTTTGTTTGTTTGTTGCCGCTCAAAGAATGCGATTTGGAGGTAAGCAGGAAATCAAATTCGTCGACAAGTTGGATTTACTGCGCCATCTCATTACGATGTCGTAATTAATTATGTGTGATTTAGATGAAATGTTATCTGACGTTATAAGTATTTTAAGCCAATAAGATAATTGTAATTAAGTGATGTAGCAATAATCTCAAATGGAATGAAAAACAAACTCAACTTTATTGTTAATAAGATTCCTCTAATATTAAGTAAAGTGTTTGGAGCAAATTTAATAATTTTAATGGGACTTTGAAACATGATACAGCAGAGTTTAAAAGTGTCTTTATTGTCGGATAATCACTCTGGTCTTCTCAGGAGTTAAACAGGAAGTAAAACAGGAATAATGAATGTCTTTGTGGGAAAATTTCAAATCAAATTTTGAAGACCATCACAAAGATTAGTTTAGGAGATTACCACAGACTCAATATATTTTGTGCTCAGAATCAAGCAATTGAAATAATCTCTGTGCAATGAAGTTTGGACTGCTATAGTATTAACAAACACTGTTATAGCATTAAGAGACATTTTATTAAGATTTTCAGCAACAAAATTGTAAATAAGATCTTGCCCTTTCATTCAGGGATTACATTTCATTGGTTTCAAATTTAACACAATAATATCTAGAATAATAAGCAAAAAATAAATTTATCCTTTTCATAATTTGTATAAATACTAAATACATTAAGTTTTGTAATGTTTTTTTTTGTGAAATTTTATGCAATTAACAGTGCATTTATTAAAAGTTTATAACGTATTTAAAATGGAATTGATAGAAATTCATTCATAAAATTAAATTATTTTAATTATAAACATGTCTGTGTGCTAGTAAAAAAGATTATAATTATAGATTAATATAAAACTAATAATAGCCATCATATTTTCATTAGGAACTCAAATATATATCTATTAGTAAACAAAAATATATCATTGATCGTTAAAGCAGAAAATAAACCAAGCGCGTTTTATACCAGTATAATTACGTTAAAAATTTAAACTTTGTTTAACATTTGTATATTAATAACAAGAATAGACCTTTCATTATAAGATTGAATTATAATATTGTGTTTTTTGTTCTTACTTCATGTAGAAACATTCAATAGCGATAAAAAAGAGACTAAATTGTAATCATATATACTATATAAGTTTTTTATTCACTTGCATTACAAAGGGGACTGTATTTTTAATGTAAAAATATTAATCAAATTTTTTAAGATGCATGCCTTTCTTATGATTAAAACACTAAATTAAAAGACTTGATATAGCTATATTTGAGGGTGAGCCATTAAAGTTGATGTTTATTGATTTTAAGAGACCATCAATAAATATAAGGTAACCTTATTATCATATTTATCATATGAACATCAATAAATAAACTTATCAGATGACAGATAAACTTATTAAACATCAATTAATAGTTAAGTTTTTAAAAGCAACAGAGGAAGTAGTTTAATATATAAATATATAATTAAACTACTTCTCTCTCTCTCATTTATATTTAATACTGAAAATAAAAGTTTTTTGGGCTATCGTTACAATAATTGATGTTACAACATTCATTAAATTTTCATTGAATGCACCCAGACTTCTTTGTTGCAACAGTTATATAAAAATTATTTAATAATTATAGAAAGAGAGTATTATTAATGGTTTTTAAAGTTTAACTTACTATCAAAATTGAGATTAATGGTGGCGCTGCTTTCCCCCAAATTATTTTTTGCTGTGACTTTGTATTTTCCTCCATCCTCTTCATCCACATCGTCTATTACCAAGGCGCAGTGGTACGAGTTACCTTTCCTTTCACACGTTATCTGTAAGAAAATAGTTCAAATTAGAGATCATTATAAATATATATATATATAAATGGGGATTTTTACGTGAATAATCGAACTATCAGAGAGTCAATATGTTATTCTGGATAAAGTTGTTGTTGTTACTTATCCCTCTGGTGTAGGAAAGCTTGCCCAGCACCTATACAAATGAATATTGATACTTTAATAAATATCAGAATCAAGAGTTTTTCACTCTAAATCAATCGGCCCCAGGGCAAGAGAGAGACCCAAACTTAGATGGATCTATGGTGTCGACAAGGATTTTGGAATTATAAAGTCAAAAACTGGAGGGCTATTTCCAAAGTGATCTCAAAATGGAAGAATATTTTGAAGAAGGCCTTGTCCCACAAGGGGCTGTGGAGTCAATATTGAAGAAGAAATAGGAAAGCTTACACCAAGTCCGGAAGGCCACCACTCGCTAGATCCCCATACATAAGATTTTACTAATTCTCCAGGAAGCCCCAAGGCAATTAAGAAGTAAGCAGGACTGGCAGAGATTGAACAAAAACATGGTGAGAAAGTCCTCTCCGCATTCAGAAACCTCAAATAATCATAAATCCTAACATGACAGATATATAAAATGATCAAATAAAAAGTACATTCAGGTCAGGTTCTCGTGCGATATAAATCTTCTTCTTTTAAAATCTCTTGTGTGATCGAAGAAATAAAAACACATTGTGCGATCGTAGAAAGAACAAGAAAATTTTAGATGTTTTGAGATTTTCTGTCAAGGAGGACGCAATTTTCAGTTCAAAATAAAATGATAAATCGGTGGCAGAATAACTTCGTAATTATTTTTCTCATAAAATTCTTTACAGTGAAATCTAAAATACTATTAAAACACGTAGTGATGCAATTAAATACTAAATGAAATGTGATACTAGATTATTTAATATTCTCTTCTTATATTTTGAATTTAGCTTTTAGATAAAGATATTTGTAAAAATTATGAAACAAAAAATACAAACCAGTAATAGAGTAAAATAGGGTGATCAATAAATAAACAAAACATTTTCTGACTTACTCTGGTTTCGAATATGTACAAAAATGATTGCAGTAGGAGAATTAAAATCATGAATCTAATACTCGAAAAGATTTAGTTTATACAAAAAGCGTTTCTCTTCACCATAATTTAAGAATAACTTTATTTGAAAATATGCTCAAATGAGAATTTATAAGCAAAATGTATTTAATTAAGTGTGATTTCCTAAAGTTATGTTGGAATAAGCATTGTCTGTTTATAAAAAATGCTCTAAAATAGCTCAATTTTAGTTAACAAAATTGCAGAATGTTGACAACTTAACTTATTCACGCTATATTTTTCAGGGGTAAATTGTTATTGTATTACATTCTACAAATAAATCTATCTTATATTGATTGATTGGACTAAAATTTATTTATATATATTATTTACATATGTATTATTTATTGTAAATAATATATATATTACTTACAATTGCTTGATAAATAATAATTAAGGTTTACTAATATTTGTTGTTGCTACATATCTCCGGTGTTTAGCAATGCTAAATCAAGTCTGTGAAACTTGTCACTTTAAGAAAATCTAACAATAAATTGGATTTTTTGATTTGTGAAAAGATCAATTCTGAAAATCTTCAAACAAAGTAGAATATTGTTAGGAGTGGTTTGTAAATCAGAACACTTCAAACAGGATAGGAAAACATTTTTACCATAAGAATAAGACATAAATCTCAAGTCTCCACTGATAAGCCTTGTGATGGCTGTCTGGTCCCACTTACAACACTTGAGTGATAACGCGAACCCAGGACACTTTTCATGATACCATTGGTAAACTGGTGGGGTGATCCAATAAGCCTTAACAGCTTCTTTTTTACTAGTTGAGAACAACTCTAAGAAAGTCAGTGACTCAGGTATGTCTAACGGCCCACCAGCACCCATTTAAGTCAAAATATCTGCTGCTTCATTACCACGATTATTATGTCTATTATTAATATCTAGTAAATATAATGTATTGAAATTATAAAAATAACAGAAATTGAACATCGGATTATAATTCTAAAAAAGGTACTAAATTTACTGATCATATGCCCTATATTGTCCAAAGTTAAGGTCTAGGTTATGTCCTAAATTATCAATTCGTTTCCTCGTCCTAGATTCGAAAGCTCTTTGTTTTACTGCTCAGTGTCTTAGAATTGTTAATTAACCAAATCTCCACTTTTATAGGCAATCTAACTATGATTCTCTAGTCAATGCATTATTCTAACTTACAGAAAAAACTTAATATTTAACTCCATATAATAAATTTGCATATACTGGATGAGCTTAGAATTTTATAGTATAAATTTAAAATTTTTCCCGCACAAAAACAGGAACCTTCACAAGGAGAAGCTCATAATGTTTGACTTCAAAATTAATAAAAGGAGGAATGTCATAAAAAATCAAAGCAAATTAATTTTAAAAATAAGACAATGTAAATGAAAAATCAGGTAAAATATTTAGAAATCAGCACGCGAAAGGTGCGTGTTTTTAAACAGACAGTTATAATTAAAAATGCAAAAGAATGTTCTTTTTCCCTACTCTTTTATAATCAAACAACTCAAACTTTTAACTAAAAAATTTTAAATATTTAGTTTTAAATTTTCTTTTCCTATTAGAAAAATATCTCTATTCATAAACATATATAGTTTCTGTCCATATTATTCGATACTTGGTATTTATCTGGCATTAGATTTCAAATCTTTTGGATTTAAGAAAGAATTTCGTTACACTGAGGAGAAGCCCGCCTTAAAGGGGTGTTGATTTAAAGAATATTGACTCTATAGCAAATTAGTTATTGGAAGCTTGAATGGGATAATTGGGAATGATGTATGTATGCATATATATAATTCGAATCAAGAAAGTCAATGTATGTAATCGTTGTGCTTTTTCATAAAATAATGAAACATAAAAAGTAAAGAAAAATAATTTTTAAAAAGTTATTTAAAAAAATTCTTTTTTTAATAAAAAAGTATGTAAGAGCTGATAATTATTTTTTTTTTTGTCAATTTAATGACGGATTAAAATTTTTATATGTTTATTTTTGTTACATCTTTATATTATTTTACTAAAGTTTATTAGATGTGTACTATATTTCACTTTTTTGTTTGCCATTCGCTGTTAAATAAGATAAAAAATATTTTTTAATGTCATTAGTATACTGTTACAAGCGAATGTAATTTTCCCCTTTAAATCTTGTTAATGGCTATTTTTAATAAGTAAAATTATGTAGAAGTATTGAAGTTTTGATTGATATATTTTTCAGGTGAGTGTAAGGTGAAAATGTTTGCTTATATTTGATATTATTTTGTTTCTTTTCAATTTATACATATTATTTACAAGTTTAATACTTTTATTTACTTACTCTAAAAGTTATAAATGCCATGTCATTATAATATTATTCAAATACATTCACTGTTTGTGGAAGAAAAATAAAATGCCATGAAATTACAAGAACAAGAGAAGCTTGATCCTTTGAACAAGAGATGTCTCTCTCTTAAAGATCACAATAGTTAAGCAGTTACTAAAATAGCACAAAATAATGTATATCATGAAATATATAAGAATATGTGTCCTACTTAAACATTTACAACAAAATTAATCTAAGAGAGATGTTGTTGATGTTGTTAGATAAACTGTTGATAAACTTACAGCCCACACACAATTTCAACACTTACCACGTTCCATTTGTATCTTCCCTGTGTGAGACAATTATTTCAAACTTGAATGGCTGGGAAGCACAAATTATCTGCTGTTAAATTAAGAGAGAAGCTCAGCAGAATTCCAGTTATACAAACTCCGTCTATCCAAATCGTTTGCAGAATTTCAGAAAAATTAATTGAACTGAAGAGAAGGAAAATATGAGGATGGAAAAAACTGAAGTGAAGGGAAGGGAAGGGAAAAGATGAAAATGAGAGAGAGATATGTTACTTAAGAAGTTCAGAAACATTCATTTGATAACTCGTGGACGTTCCGAAGTTAGCGCTGAAGATGTAGTAGAATAGATAATGAGTCATACCCTGGATGCCAAGCTGCAAATGATGGTCAACTTATTTAAAATGTTGATTAAAAAGATGAACTCAATGTGCAAGTTAAAGCAGGCACAGAACCATCAGCTAGTGAAGCATTTGACGGCTTTGAAACTACTTTGAAATGGATAAAGCGTAAGCCCGAGTGTGATCACATGCAAATTCTCACGATTAGTTGGATGCGCCACTTGACTGCATAAAAATGGATTTAGGAGGTAGAAAAGCATACTTTGACCAGGAGATTCAGTAAGCATTGATTTTCATCTACAGAACTATGCATACCTGTCGTTTTATAGAACATTACTTGTGTTGTGTGCGTAAGTACTTTAACATGTAAAAGTGCTGTTTTTACATTTAAATTATTAAAATTTATTTTTTTTATTAAAAAAACATGTTGGTTTTTTCCATTTTCAACATACATTAGTTAATTCCAATGGACTATTTTTTTTTTTTTTTTTTGAAAAAATTCAATTAATTGAACTTTTAATTATCCGAATAGGTCCGGTCCCAATTGATTCATATAATTGGAATCTCTTAATAAATCGAGAGGTGGAATTTTAATTAATGATGGCTAATTTGGTTATTCCTGCCGTTATGTCCTTCTAAATCTTTAATCAATGATTTTTAAATTATTACATACTGTTTTATAGCCAGTTTTTATCATAGGTGATCTGTATTTTCCAAGCTCTCATAGTTATCAAGAACACCAATGTATTTAAACTCTTTCTTTTGAGACAATGATTATAGATTTGTCTGATTCGTGATGAAGAACTCGAGAGACAAAAAAAAAATGATATGATGAAAACTCACATGGAATCTTCCTTTTTCTTCTACTGGTTTGTCATCTCGGAACCAAGATATCGTGGGCGTAGGATTGGCGGCGATAACGCATTCGAAAAATAGACGATCTTCGTCCTCTTCCTGCCGTATAGCAGGCTTCTTCTCGAACACGGGGGCCTTTTGATCCCTGAAAAAAAATTCATTGTTAGAGAAACTTAAATTTTTAAATAACATATTTAGATTGTAATGAAGCTAAAAGTAAAAAAATATTCAAACCTATTAAAAACGAAAATAATTTACATACATGTGTGTGTTTCCTACAAATGAACGAAATCAGATTAATAGAATAAAGACAAGTTCTTTATTTCGTACATTAGAACTGTTAAATCTTACATTTGCATAAGGAAAAATAATTTGTTTTAATTTTCAAATTATAATTTATGATAATTTATTTAATGATTATTTAATTAACCATAATTTATATAATGGTTTAACTCATTTGTTTAAAAAAGTATAAAAATAATAAAAGGACAATCATTACTCAACTTGAAATATATATATATATATATATATATATATATATATATATATATATATATATATATATATATATATATATATATATATATATATATATATATATATATATATATATATATATATATATATATATATATATATATATATATATATATATATATATATATATATATATATATATATATTATACTTTAGTCTCAAGTACAAAGTACATCGAGATCTCCATTAAAAGTTCTCAAGAATTTTACATTACTCGATAAAGTAGAGAGGTTGTTGTTGCTGCCTATGTCTCTGGTGTTTAGCAATGTTAAATCAGAGTTATATGAAATTAGCCATTCTAAGAAAATCTAATACTAAAATTAGGCTTTTGAAAAAATCAACTCTAGCGAGAACCGCAGACACACACAATCTTGAATACAGTTTGTGTGTGTGTGGAGTGGTCTGATAGCCAACACACTTCAAACAGCCTGGAATAACCTTTTCTATAAGAATAGGATATGTACTAGATATATCTCCTGTGTATAGAGGATATATCCTATTCTTATAATAGGAATAGATTCGCTATTTATTAGATTATTAAGGATATTAGGAATAGGAAGATATAATAATTTTAAGGACATTTCATTTTTATAAAAATACTTTTTTATAAATGAAAGAAATATCGTCTTATTAATCACCTTATTATAATAGATTATTTTAATTCATAAGTAAAATCAATCAGCTTTCTTAATCAAAATAATTTCTAAACAAATATGTTAGACTGTATTTATACGGTATGTTTGCATAATGAGATTTTTATAAGATTACTTTTTATTTATGACATTTTAATAAGACTTCTTTGTGTATTTATACCATTAATTCAGTTGCTGTATTTTTTGTTACCACCAATAGATTGTTTCCTTTAGCCGATAACGTTCGCTACTATTGGCGCCCTGGAGTATCATTATGGAACTACATCGTAAGCCAGTGACGCTTTGGGATGATGATCGACTATGATGTGTTTTATGTTTTATATTTTAAGGAGTGTTCAAGAGAGGAAGTGAACGAATAAGTGTTTTCAGGCATGTTGTTCAAACACTATTTTTATATTTTAATGCGTGGTTCGTAAATGTGTGTGTTATGTTCAAATTTTTAATGTACATTTATAAAAATGGTATAATTTAAAAATGTAAACTGTATTTAAAATGTAAACTGTATTTAAAATGTAAACTGTATTTAAAATGTATTTA
Organism: Latrodectus elegans; assembly: GCA_030067965.1. Taxonomy (NCBI): domain Eukaryota; kingdom Metazoa; phylum Arthropoda; class Arachnida; order Araneae; family Theridiidae; genus Latrodectus; species Latrodectus elegans. The sequence goes on from CM057819.1 coordinate 45,767,243, forward strand.
AAAACAGTATATTTGGCTTCTGAAGACGGATATATAAATTTTAGTGAGATCGAATGGATTATGTTTCGAGAAAATTATTGATATTATAATCTGGTATTTATATGTTTATAGTCGTTCATCATTTCTACTCGAATATCAAAGCATGCTTGTAGAGGAATGTTACTAAGCAACCTCATAAAACAGCATGGAATGTTTAGTAATACGGCAATTATTTTTTGTTATACACTGCATACAAACAACTATTACTTTTTAAACATTGAACACTATTATGTCTAAAAAGTAAAAATTACAATTTAGGTGATATTAACTGAGCTTACACGTTTAGTTCAAACATGTAATATCAAAATCCCTGATTTTGTATATGCAGTAGAACTCCAATTATCCAAGATTCCGTCAATTTGAATTGCTAATTATCCGAATCCCTTTCAGAACTTAGAAAAAATAAATTAGACTGAAGACGAGAAAGAAAATGAGAAAAAGGACCCAAGAGAAATAAGGTACAAGAAGGGAGAAGATGAGAATAAAACGTGTCCTTTAAGGAATTAAGAATTTTTTTTTTTTTTTTTTTTTTTTTTTTTTTTTGAAAACTCTTGGTTGTTCAGAAGTATGAGTCAAACAATCGATTTCAAATTGCAAAAGATGGTGCACTTATTGAAAGTGTAGAGGAAGAAGATGAGCTTAAAGTCCAAGTTGAAGTCTACATGGGATCATCAGAGCTAATGAAGCATTTGCCTGTTTTAAAACTGCTTTGAAGTGATCACACTCACGCTAACGCGAGTGTGATCACATGCGAATTCTCACTTCAAGCGGATGCTCGACTTAGCAGTCCTAAAACGGATGAAGATTGTGAAACAGCTTTGCTTTGATCGAGATGTTCAGCAAATAATGACTTTCCTTTACAATACTGTACATATATACTGTATTAATATACAACATTTGTAAGCATGTAAAATTGTTACATTTTCATTACAAATTCATATTTTTTAGAAATTTATAGATTTTCTCCCATTGAAAATATACAATACATGTAATAAAATGAGTCCTTTTCGTAAAAATCTAATTAACCGAATTTTTGATTATCCGAATGAGGTTCGGTCCCATTTAATTTGGAGGATTGGAGCTCTAAAGTATATAAAACCAATAGACAAAGAAAACACTTATTTGCTATCGCTGAGAAACTAATGTTCAAATATAATTGAAAATATTTATAAATGATATTAACATTGAATTTACGTGTAACTATATGCGATTGTTTGTAAAAAGTTTTGTCTTTCATAAAAGCTGAATATTTACTGTTATTTTTTTTCTTAATTAGTGATAAATTACGTGATAGATGTTTGCTTTTTCTTGCAAATTTCTCATGAGAAATGTTCTAAATTAGAAAACATGCGTTTTTGTATTTTTTTAAATATTTATTAAACTTTATTAGAACTCTATGCTTTACTTCTTTGTTGGTCATGGAATTTCCCGTTTAACTAGGCAGCTTAGTCTCTAACGATTGTTTACTGAGCGAAAAAATTACGTTAAGTGCTTTTCTTAGCGATTACACTCAGCCCCATTACAAATTTAACTACTTTGACACACCACTTCCCACACATACTTTCATCCTTTGATTCTTTTTTTGAAGCTCATTCTAAATTTAAGTATTTTTTTTTTTAATTCGCAGCGCAAATTTTGAAATGCATTCAGAGCATTTTGTTAATCACGGTAAGGAAATAATATAGATATACATTAACAAAAAAGGAATGTAATTAGGTAGCGTTTCTTTTGATACACATTTCATCAAATAATTAAAGCAAGATAATAAATTTAACAGGTAAAAAATTTATTTTCCAATTCCATTTATTATAGCAATTTTTCTGTATTTCAAATTTTCCAAAATAATCCTTACTCCTGTTTTAAAATGTTTAGTTATGTCCAAAATATGATTTAAAAAAAATTTCTCTCAAACAGATATAAATAATTATCCCTTAACCACTCTTTATCATTCATTTCAAATAATTTTATGGTCTTTAAATAATGCAGAGTAAGGATAATAAAACCTAGAAGAATCTCGTTAGCATTGTTATGTGCTAGGAACACGATATTTTTAATTAATAAAAAATTAAACCAGAAAAATATATATATATATTTTTTAAATTTGAGCAGATTATTGCAGCTTTTAAGTCTATGACGTTGTAATAATATAAAAATTAAGGCATTTACAATATACTAGAGTTTTACTGTGGAATTTAGACAACAGCCAGGCATAAAATACTTAGATAACATTAAGAGACAATTCCTAGGAATATTCAGAAAGCGCAGTCTCAAAAATTAGTAAATTAAGATTATTCTTAGGAAAATGAGCTTGAAGATGAAAAAGTGGAGATTTTTTTCTTAGTGAAAAAAATGCGAAAAAGTTATCCCAATAAATGGAAGACCCTCTGAGCTTATTAATGTTTACATGTGTTTCATGAGAGTATATTTTAAGTAACTTATTAAATTTAAAATAGTGAAATATTTCAACACTTTAAAGAATTTGATATTAGAGCAATCATAAATTTTTTAACATTTACATTACCTTGTTTATTAGTGGTTTCTTTATGAATAAGAATTAGTTATAAAGCTTTTGTATTAAAGATTGGTGTAAAATATGTAGGTAAGAGTAATAAGGAAAAATTTCATTAAAAATAAAAATAAATATTCTAAATATGAATAAATTTTCACGCTTGAATTACATTAATAGCTTATAAAATAAACATAGAGGCTCTAACAATTGTTTACTAAGCGAAAAAAAAATCCGCCAAGTGCATTTCCTAGTGCTTACGCTGAGCCATTACAAAGTTAACTACTTAGACGCAACACTTCCCACACATATTTACATCCTTTGTTTTTCAGAAGCTTGTTCTAAATTTAAGCAGTTTTGTCGCCAGTTGATAAATAATTTGTGTTTAGTGAAATTCTGTGACAGTTACCGTTAAGAATAACTGTTATTACGAATTAACATAAAAAAAATAAGTTTATAAAATACTTCTTTTAGAAAGAACTATTATCGAATCTTTAAAAGATTGCAATGAATGAAAAAAATTCATTTTATAGATCCTACAACATCTGTTAGTTTACTGGAAATTATTTAAAAACAATGATTTTTTTTATATATTTAGCATAATATTCTCTAATTCTACTAATTAATATTGAAATAAAAGCAAAATTCGGATATTTTGTAATATAAAAAATTATTATTATGTTAATAGATAAGTATTCATTTACACAGTTCATGAAAAGTAAATACTGAAGGCTGAGCTTGTAAATTAATGAAATTTTCGATTATTTAAATAGTTTGAATGGATCTTTTAAGTGGTTTCTATGTCCTTTTTAAGTTTTTGAAATAACGTTCGTATATAAGAAACGCCTGAAACATAACTCTCTAACTAAGGAATATTAAATATTTCAGTCTATAAATTATGATGACTATTCAGTTAAACTCCATGGGTCAAAACTGAATTAAATTATTCAACTCTTAACCAACTGAATAATATCTAAAATGATGATATCAAAATATTTCAGCTTATATTTAAAGTTCTTTGACTTTTCAGTTAAATTCCATGGCACAAAACCTAAATACTTTGAACAACTAAATACATGGCACAAAACCTAAATACTTTGAAACCATTAAATACTTTGACATCTAACCAACTAAATAATATATAAAAATGATTATCGCCAAAAATTTCAGCTTATATTTGGAGTTCTTTGACTGTTCAGTTAAATTCCTGACTATTCAGTTAAATTCAATGGCTCAAGACAAAATTAAATACTTCAACTCCTAACTATAAGCAATATCTAAAATAATAGTCTCCAAATATTTCAGATCATGGATCATGCTAACTATTCCATTAAATTCCATAGGCCAAGATTTAATTAATAGGAGCATAATATAAGAGATAAATGTAATTCTTTTCAACTTCATAAATTTAGAAATATTGTTCATTTTTCTCGGTTCAGAAGATTTAAGTATTTTCAAGACATTTTGATCCTTTTGATCACTTTGTGGTTATGAATTATTATTCCTTGTGTAATCGAAACAATAATCCATATTTTTTCAAGAATTAAAATATATCACCATATAGGTAGCAAAGAAATGTGCTGACTTAACACGTAACTGATAAGTGCAATACCTATAATTTTAGCGAGTTTGTAATATTTTTGTGATGACAGATGTTATATTTCAAAATACTCAAATAAATAAATAGACGTGATTTTATTTCTGAAATATTCTAAAATTGTTCCTTTGCTTAGCTAGCTCTTTGTGCTAATATAATGTGGTTTTGAATGACGACAAATATTTATTTCGTAATCATCTAGCAAAGTAGATATCAAAGGATTATACAGGAAGTAAAGATCGTTTAGTAATGTTTTCTTTTTTAAATTAAAGATCTAAGTCAACTGATGAACATTTGAAGTCATTACCAGTAACTTCTACATGAGAATTTGATTCTGAAATAGAGCAATTATATTCGAAAATTTATAACCATAACTCTAATGTTTGATTGCAAATTCGATTGTGTACTCATGTCACTTACTGTAATCTTTTAGAACAAATTTCGAATCATTAATGACAATTAGAATGCTCAATTCCTTAATGCATATCAATTATTGTGTTCTAATTTATTTCTTATAAGATTCAATTATATTGTATTTCATAAAATAAAGTTAAAATAAACTAAGGGCTGCTTCATGCTGAGCATTACAGGCCCAAGACTTATATCTTTATTCCCTAATTTGGAGAACACTGATGTTGAGTAATGAAAGTTAAATTAAAATTTCTTGACAACTGAGAATTTATTAACTATTTAGAAGGAATTGAAAAATTATATATTAAAAATTTATTCAGTTAAGCATACGAAAATGTATTATAAAACATGACAGGATCAAGCCATATATTTGGTCAACAGTTTGGAGAACAATAATGAAGGAAAATGGAAGTTAATTTAAAATTACACGTCAGCTAAAAATTTATTAATTATTTAGAAAGGATTAAAAAAGGCATATATTATAAAAATTTATTCAGTTAAGCTTATGAAAATATATTATTAAATTGTATTGTTTTAAAGAAGCTGATTATAATGAAACATAATCTTAATCCTTCGTAATATGTAGAAATTCATATCAAATAAAAATATTTTTATTTAAAATGTATCTTTGAATGGGTGAGTCTAACAAGTATCTCGAATATAAATGCATTTTCAATAAGGGAATTTATCATGTTTCACTTGGCAACAATGTAATGTAATTTGATACTATAGTGTTCTCAAAACATTGCATAGAATTGCAATGATAGTCATGTAAAAAATATTGTCATATCAAAATCTTATCAATTGTTATAAAATAGCAATTATTTTTATGTGACGCAAAAAATGTTATCATATTTAATATAAGACACACGCACACACATATCTTTATTTTTATGTATAATAATTAGCTGTTTAAATTTTTATCGAATATATTATTATATATTAGAATTTGAACAAATTTTATAATAGATTTTTTGCTAATTTTAATCTGAATTTAAATATAGGAAAAAAGTCTACTTGCTTATTTCCTTCCCACTTAAATGTAAATTTTATAGCTTTAAATAAGAACAATTCTTCAAATTGTGGTTGATATCATAAATATTTTTGTCATGAAGAAAAATAATTCAATTGCTTAGAATATGTAATGATTAAACAACGAAGAAAATCTATCATATCAAAATATTATTCAAATTTCAATTATCTATTTCAAAATGTTTATTTAAGCAGATACAAATAAAGCAATTTATGTTGTAATATCTCATATTTTTTACCTTTTCTTGTTATTTCAACTTAAAATGAAAGGTGATATAATAAAAACGTTAACAGTTTCCATAATATATTACAATGTCAGCGAGTAAGCTTTGTTTAAAGCTATATTTTTCAACACTTGTTTGGAATAACCTCTGTAAAGAAAATAAAAGACAATTTAGAATCCATACCATCCAAACGGCGCCTTCACAGCAAAGAGTAAAAATGTTTTTAAAAAAAAATCTCAAAAACTCCCACCTCAAATAGAAAGAATTTATTGGCAAGAAATGATTTATTGTTCTTGTCTCTTGAAACAAAGAAGTCTTGGATTTGGAACAAATTTTTCCAGAAAGCGATTTTGTAAGAGTTATTTTTCTTGTAGGAGAACTTGACATTGAGAGGTTGAACGTTTTATTTAAAGGTCACTGGGACACATGAAAGAGTATTTAGCATTTATAATTAATATATATATATATATATATATATATATATATATATATATATATATATATATATATATATATATATATATATATATATATATATATATATATATAGATAGATAGATAGATGGATAGATAGATAGATAGATTCTTTTAGTTATAATTGTCCTACGATATCTTATTTTTAATGATTATCCTTTACTTGCACAGCTTATATAATTTAATTATGCATTTTTTATTACATTTTTAATCATTTTTTAAAAACACTTGGAATACCCATTATTAATGTATATTTCCATCTGAAATAAAAATGTACATTTTTAGTCTTCAGAATAAAATTAGGAACAATTAAATGTACTTTATGCAAACAGGTGTATTTTTGTAAATAATTACAGAGTACATAAGGAATTGCATAAATATTAAATAAATAGAAATTGTTAATAGCAATCAGAGTCTAAATCTTATAATTAGCATTGCATACATTAAATTGTTAAGAAAACTGACAATAGAACATAATTTGTTAAGAAATTCCAATAAAAATTAAATATATTATATGTAAGATCTAAATTAAGTATGAAAACAAACATATTTAACAATAAAAAAATCGCAAAACATTCAAAATGAATTTTTATAATAATATTGTCAATAATAGAACACATAACCCTGATATAATATTATAGATACGTTCTTTAAAAATATCGTGTTGTATAAATTTATTATATGAAACCAAGAATTAATGAAAATAATAGATATTACGCGACGAATATTTATTGTTAACAAGTATTTTACTTTAAATTTCATAAAAGAGTTAAATTTAAAATAACGTAAATAGATGAATATCGTTAAACGAAGAAATGCAAAAAGTGATTTGATTTGTTGTTTTCTCAATTTAATAATTTTCTCTTCATTAGTTTAGAGTCAATCACACAAACAAGAATTTTTTTAGTTGATATTATTTTGGTTTTTTTATCTTTTTATTTAGATTTTTAGATTTTTTTCTTTCTCAGAAATATGCAATTTTGATTTATCAGTCGAGGTTCTGACCAGTCATTACAAATTTCACAATGATAAGATTTGAAATTTCGCAGTTTTTTTTTTTTTTTTTTTTTTTTTTTTTTTGGTACATCTGGCCTCTTCTTGCAGAAGAGTCAGAATTCAAGAAAAATTATTCAGATTTTTATATAAGGGTAAGCTATCTTCTAATTTTTTCATTTCTAATTTCGACACTTCCCAATCTTCCTCAATATCTTTATCCTCAAAAATGATTTGGTTTCCAAATTTAAGTTGCAGTTTCCATCAAATCCACTCTGCCAATTTCATCTTTCATCAATAAGTTTTTAACATCTTCACACACATACACACGACATTCATATTCACAGAAAATTCATCTCGATATGGTTTGCAGCTTATAACTTCCCACCAATCTCTGTTTTTAATTATTGAAGCTCATTTTTTTTCTTTCAGTTGAAAATGGTATAGCTTTTTTTTAAATTTGTACTTGATGTTGACTATTTTAATTCTTTTATAAATAAAAATATCATGTCTGCTCAGTTCCTGATAAAAAAAACTACTTTCAAACTTCTACTTCTTTAATTTAATAAATTTTAATCAGTTAGAATATTATTAATATCTTGATCCAATATAGAAATTATGTAAAATGTTAGAAAAACGCTTCTTTGATTTAAAAGTTCATATTTTGCGAGTATTGTTGCTTTAGATCCCATCTGGTGTAGGAATGCTACGCCAGATAATCAAGCCCCTCAATCTTCACAAAATCAATAAATGACATTGGATCCTCAAGAAAATCCTCGTTAGCAAACCCCAGACACAAAAGAAGGTGTTGGGAGCTAGCCTGTGGTTGACACCGCATTTACAACAAGTAGAATAGAGATGATCACTAGTAAGCCTAAGTATGTAGTTTGATCAGCTCTAGAACCCTTGAAAGCAATGTAACCACTAGAACCACCATCAGATTACTAATCATAAGTAGGTGGAATGTTCCAAATGGCCAAAAAACCCTCTTTTTCGAATAAAATGCAACTCAGCGTAGGTGAGATGACATATTGTGATACCTTATGAATGAACATGACACTTTTTTATGCCATGGGAATAGAGTTATAAATGAATAATTAATAAGGTATTTATAAATATTTTCCTATAAATGCATGATAGAGCATCATTTTATTTTGCCATTAACTAGTAATTTAGGATTTAAACGCGTTAAACAAAAATTATGCTTTGCAGTGGTCTAAAAATATTGTATTATGCAAAGATTTTTGCAATTTTTTTTTATTGTTTTAGAATTTACAGTGTTATTGGAGAAGAAATAGAAACAATCGCATTTACTTAATGATTTGCATTAAGCTTTTCTAAGAGGGAAATCCTTGTTTTAATTGTAGTTATTGACGAATATTCTAAAATATATATATTTCGTTTCTAAAGTGAGCACGCTTGTCAGGCTGAGAACAAAGAGTTTTTCTGTTCCTTTATTTATAAAATAAAGTTACAAAAGACGATTTAAATGGATTCAAGTAAAACAGGTGTCATAAAAATCAGTTACATTATTTCAGTTTTGAGCTCTACAAGTTTTAAGATATCCTTTTATGCTAAAATCAATAAATTATTAAATATTCATTGGGCTGAGTTTATATGTAACTTTTGACACTTGTATAAGCCAAGCTCGCTGTGCCTTGGCTATGCGAGTTTAAGTCAATAGGGAGCGTCTTTTGTTTTAATCAGAGCAGCACGAAGGTGAAAGTACGTCTTTGCTATTTAAATTCTCCGGTAGATGGCACTACCAGAGGATCCACTCCGTCAATTTTCACATTGATCTGAAGGGCAGGAAATTTTATCTAGACCATTGCATCCATGGTAACTGCTCAACGACCGACCACAAGACTTTCGATTCTACAGATTTAACGAGCACGTATATCGCATGCACTCTGTGAGTCTTTGGCGGCATTGGGAATCGAACCCCATTATTCCGGATGGAAGACCGATGCCCTAACCACTGGGCAACCACGGCCCATGAGTTTATATATTCAGTATGAATGAATCAATAAATAAATAGTGAGCAAATCACAGCATGAAATGAAATCACAAAATGGACGGTGTTGTTGAACTATTAAAATGAACTCCGATTTCCTTAATCCAATATAAATCTCGGCTTCCATTTTGACGGATTTTAGTTGGATTAAACAGTAATTTTTTCGGTAATTTTACAATAAAAAATTCTAGACCAATGTGACTTTAATAATATAGCAGATTAAGTTTTTAGTATATTCATAATTAGGAGCTGTTCCATTCTATGCATACAATTTTAAGAATTCGTTACAAGATAATTCGAGACAAGAAATTTCTTTTCACGAAGATCCGTTATTTGCAGATAATTTCGACTTATGTTTCGTTCACCTTTTAACAATTGTAAGCACACACTTCTTTCATCAATAATAGATCACTACATTAGTACAAAACGTAGTGAAGATATTTTGCAGTTAAAGTTCTACAAAAGAATAACGAATTATTTCTATTATTTTATAAGTAAAGCTGCTTCAATAAGAGGAAACAAAGCTTCTAACAGTGTTCATAATATAAAAAAAAGGATGAAATAAGAAAAGGATTTTATGATTTAACGTGACAACCACATTATGCCAAATATTTACAATACAACGACACACTGTAAAATGACTGCATTGACAGTAAAATAAACTCAGGCTATTTAAGAGGAGAGGCAATAAAGTCGTTTTGTGTCCAAGACGAGACATGTCGGCAGTAACGTGATGAGCGAACGTCAAAAGAATTCTTTCATAGTAAGCGATGAGTTGCCCGCTTTCAAAATAGATCCCTTCTTCGCTACCCCGCCGAAAATCCGTTTTAGAACGGCAACTCAGCGTTTTAAGTAACTGTGTACAAGCGCCTAATGGAGGAACCCGACACAGGTAGCATAATGCACGTAAAGTGAGGAAAAGGGGAGGATATTTTGTTGCTGGAAATGTTATTTTCAGGACTGAAACTGCGGTGAATATCCCTGAAACTCGCAAAGGGTCTGTTCTTTTCGAAAGATATTTTCAGAGCTGTTATGAGACATTTTGTATTTCGCACTTTTTTTTTCCAACGAATTTTAGACACATGTTTATTAGTTAGTCTGCTCAAAGTCAGATTTAGAAACTTATTAGGAACTATTGCAATCACTTTGTTCTAAGGAAATGAAAATCCGAACGTGTTCCACAGGTTCACATACTATTTTAACAAAATAGTAAGTAAGCAAAGTAAGATTTCAGCAATATATATATATATATTTTTATATATATATTTATATATATATATATATATACACATATATATATATATATATATATATATATATATATATATATATATATATATATATATATATATATATATATATATATATATATATATATATATATATATATATATATACATACATATACATATAGACTATATATATATATATATATATATATAAACGAAAAAAACTGTAATTCAGTTTAAGCAAAGTGATAAAATTCTATAGCTGAAATTTATTTTTTTATTTAAAAAGATAATGTTACAGCATGATTTACAGCTATTTGTAATCATGACAATCAAAGTATTTGAACGTTTTTGAGAAAGATTAGATATATATAAATAATGCTTCTAAAATCTTTGATTCATTAGCAAAACCGTGGTGTAATTAAAGTTATTACCTACTGTTATTTCACTTGCTATGGTAACCTAGTGGTTAGGGCATCGGTATTCAGTCCGGAAAGGCTGGGTTCGATTCCCAATGCCCCGGCAAAGATTCACCGAGTACGTGAGATATATGTGCTCGTTATATAAATCTGTTGGATCGAGAAAGTCCTGTAATCTGTCGTTGAGAGCAGTTACCATGGGTGTAATACGCTGAAAAAATTTTTTCTACCTTCAGTGTCAAGTTAAAATTAAGAGAGAGGATCTTCTGGTGGTGCCATCTATCGCGGAGGACTCTTAGAGAAAAGACTTATTTTCACCTTCACACACACATGTGTTGTTTTGATTAAAAACGAAAGACCCACCCTTCTGATTTAATTTCGCATTAAATTAATTTAAAATAAGTAATATGTACATAATTGAACTTATTGATATTGTAAATAGACACTTAAATGGGAAACCACAGTAACAATTATGCTGTTAAAATTTTGAGTTAACAAATTAACAATTTTTAGCGAAAATTCAGAAAGATCATCTGCCATATTAGTAGATAAATTGTTAAAGCTCTGACAATTTATAGATTCAATTTCTAGCTTTAGATTCGATATTTGTAGTGGTTTGGTAAGAGAAAAGTTACCGTAAGTGGCAACAAAAAATCTCTGAAAATTGTATATTTAATAATATTCGAAATTGAATTTCATATTTTTTATTGAATTCATGAAGTTAAAATGTCATATTTCTTTAATATTCCTACATGAATCTCAAATAAAAAAAAAAACTTAGTTCTCATTATTTAAAGTCTAAATTTGGCAAACTTTAATTCGCTATCCATCTAGAACATTCTTTGAGTGTTTTTTTTTTTCCTCTAATTTTTTATTTCCTTATATATGTTAGCCCAAGTACAGGTGACATACATTCTTTATAATATTCAGATAAGGACCAGAATATTAAAATGTTCTCAAGCTACACAATTTTCTCAAATTCTACCTACAAAAGTAAGAAAAAAATAATGAACTAAGCAAACACACATAATATTTGAGAACAGAAGCTTCCAATTCAAACAAATTTATAAGTAATATATGTCAGAAAACAAATTAAAAATATAATTTGAAAATAGCGTGAATAGAGAATTAAATTTATAGTCATACACATAAGGATTATTCGGAGTGATTGAATAGCTTATTATTTCATTGCTGTTTGATAAATATTTCTATTAAAGACATTAAAATGCAATTATTTTCCTCCATAAATGCTAACAATCCTTATGGTTCAACAGGTGGTAAAATCTGTACTTAACGATACTGTTCGTGAGATTGTAAATCATCCTTTTTGCTCAAAACTGGTTAAAAAAATAGCTATTCTTGCTATCATAAATGTTTCTTGTCATAAACTATAAATGTAGGAATATCGAATGTATACGAATTACGAAAAATTTGCAAACAAATATTATTGAACTATTAGTTTCACAAAGTGATGCAACAAAAATTTCTTACAGTAAATAAATATTATATAATGCTGATAAATTAAATTTTTTATTTCCATTTTTATCAACAGAAAAGCTTCCATTAAGATCTTAAGAAACATTGAATGATATTCTACTTATAATTAAGGATATACTTAGCATCGTAAACTGCATGTAAATAATTTTATGAATGAATATTTATTATAATATTTTTAAATGATAATCTCCAGTTTTAAGAATCCTATTTAGATACCATTTTTATTATGAATTTCAAATATAGTTAGTGACTTCCTTTTTATATTATATCAATGTTATTATCTCTGTTGTGAAAGAAACATTATGCCTGTAACATTGCAGACATTTCTTTTCTAATCTATTTCTTTGCATGTTTAAATCCTTTATTGTCAGTCGAATAATTTCTTTCAATTATGTTCAATTAGGTATCGAATTTCATAATTTGGAAGTAGAAACAAAATAAAAAATCTCCAGACTAAATCTACCACTCTTTAAAAATATCATTACACTTTTAGTGAATATGGTGGCCACGGCTTATTTTACTTGCTTACTTGCTAGACGGCTTACAGACCATGGCACAGGTGCCGTATAATCCATGATCCTGAATTCTGAATTCTTTTGTCGATGAAGAAATGTTGCCAAGATGACGAATCGTGACATGCGTGATGACGTAAATACTAGGGTTAACAAAATAATCAATTTTTTGCATAATTCTTATAGGTTTGCACATATATTACGTAATAAAAACGAGATTGTCAGGTGCATAAGAAAATCCGCCAAAAAATCGTCAATCTCAGAATTTGCCATCATGGTTTATACGGCACCTGTGCCCAGACCCCGTTATCAACACACCTGGTCTAAGCCTGTGATGCGTTTAGGACTCCATGCCTTACGATAACGAGAATTACACCAATGACAGGACAAGGTCAATAAGGCAAAGCTAATGAAACTCTGGTTGTTTTATCCTTTTGCGATCATTTTTTTGCAAACATGAATTAATTTTACTCGTATCTACATTTTACAAGGTATTTTGAACCACTACAAATACCCACGTCCAAAGTGGAAGAAGGATTTCAAATTGTTGATCTGAGATTCAAATCAATCATCAACTTTGCGACTGTTTGAGAAAATAAGTTAGCTATGGGAAATCTTCAAGCGTAAATTCCATTGTTACAGGAAATTTTTTTTTCATAAAATTTATCAAATTTGTGATTTACGATCTTTCTTCAAGTGATAACGTTTAAATCACCTTCATTTATATAACACCAAGTAATGTTTAAAATTTACTTTATTAGTTTATTGATCCTCAATTATTTGAAAATTGCATTTATGAGCTAGTTTATGATTTTTATACAAAGAGTTTTATTAGATGTTCCTTCATAAAATAACTTCTTGCAATTTAAAGATCTTAATGTCTGCGCTTATTCTCATAGCATCCATATTCCAGCTATTTCCTGCATATAATTTTATATAATATACAGAGCTTAATGACTCCTGGTGTAGAATCACTATGTTAAATAAGTACTTACGTATTATCCCCTCCACTTTTTTCGCCATAAAAATATGACGTTGGAGTTTGCAAGTTTATATATATATATATATATATATATTTTAAAATATGAAGGAAAAACAGAACAGTCTACTCATATCTTCATTGTAACAAATAAATAACAACTTTTTTGTAATTTATATGTTGCTAAATAGAATCATCAAGTGACATAAATTTTTTCGATGATTGACGAAATAACACATAAGTACTATGAAGTTAAAGATCCGCGAGCAAAATGTTTAATAAGAACTTTCGAGTATGCTTTATTTCTATATTATCTGAAGCAAGCACATAATATTTCATAAATTATTTTTATGATGTATACTCAAAACTTATTACCAACATATCGATCAGCAAGTTCGGCCTAAAATTTGGATTAGCAATACATTTTTATATTTAATAATATTCATTCACTTGGAACAAGCTATAGATTCAAGATATTTAGCCTGTATACAAATCAACTTCAACCTGCTAGTTACATTCATATGCTATAATTATTTAAAAACGATTAACTTTGTTCAAAGGATGTAAAGGAATTGTACATATAATTTATTTATACACAAGTACAATACATACATACATATATATATATAGGTATGTATATATATATCTATATACACACGCAAGCGATGACAATTTAATTTCTTGCTCATCCCTGAAACACATCATTGGCACATTAAATCCAGGTGACACAGTAAATAACTGCTTCAGTCAACAGAAATGCTTCTGCCCAGACACTAAACCGGAACAATAGCTACTGAGAGAAAGAGGGCTTACCCTAATTGTTGTCGAAACTTGGCATGCTTTCAAGGGGCACGGCAGTCGTGCCATCGGAACAGAAAGGGGTGAAGAAGTAAAAAATAGAACCGTGCACGTTTTGTTATCCGTGACGCGACGGTCAACGGGTCTGCCACACGTGTTCGAACATCTAGGTCTAAAAAAAGAAACTGGATGCTGAGGGAAGAATGGTGAGGTCGATCAACTGTAGCGTCGAATGATATTTGCCTCCTCATCACTCTGAGGATGGATTTAGAAGCATTCAGTTGCGATCTGTTGTTGAAGCTTGGAGAACAGATCTGTCTTTGTTTCCGTGAGTTTAAAATTGCACTGACAATTCTTTATAAGGACTAACTGGGAGTAATTTCGAATAAGATAAAGGAATGATTTAATAATTTAATTCATGTCCTAAAAGGTTTTCCATTATTGACAAAATATTCAGTGTAAAATTTATTTTAAGCAAGTGTCCGCCTCATGGCTCACACTTTATTTGGATTGCGTGTAAATCTATCAAATAGTTTCTAATTTCAGCCATTTTTGGATTTGATACGTGTTTTTTGTGAAATATAAATCTGGTCGTTTATAAAATTATCTATAAGAAAAGTAAAAGTGGCAAAAAAATATAAAATAAAAATAAAATAAACGTTCTTTTTTAATATCAAAGCTAATAATAATAATAATATATATATATATATATATATATAGATAGATATATATATATATATATATATATATATATATATATATATATATATATATATATATATATATATATATATATAGATAGATAGATAAATAGACAGATATAGATATAGGGATCATATTTATTGTACGGTCACCCTTGGCGCGTTTTTCGCTATATTTGAATTTTTAATTTATTTTATTTAAAAATTGTTTATCATATTTCAAGTTGTTAAATTTCGCTGAGTACTAACTTAACATTTATTATACTTAAAATCGAAATTAATATCTATATATAATTTAGATCCCAATTATATAGATCATTCATGACAAATAATTATATTTGTTTTATATATTATCGCGCCAATAATTGTACGAATGCATAACAAATAATCACATTCATAATTATAGGTCAACCGATATTTATAAAAAGTTTAATGTTATAGATTGAAGTCTGAATACCATAAATTTTATGATAAAAATAAAAAATATAAGAATAAGCTATCAGTAAAGGAAGATGAATAATATGAAAGAAGATGAAAGTAAAATTAAATTTATGTCAAATATAAAAACTTATATTAGGAGTATAAATCATTTATAAAAAGGGAGAGAAATGAGTTTTATGGTACGGTTGAGTTGTGCAGTCATTCAAATAAAAAGCAACCAACTAATTCAACAGAAGGAAAGTTTGAACTACAATTAAATCTTATTAATATGCATTCAAGGAGATCACCATAATATAATAAATGTTTTTATTGTTAATACAATATAAATATGTTAAGTATCAAAATATATGTGTATTTAGGTTTTCAAACTTTATGGTGTGTTCCTCATAATAATTTGAAACATTCTTCAAAACGTTGCTTAAGAATATCAGTCTCGCTGACATCTTTCTTTTTCTGCAGGATTAAACTTATTTTTCGCGTGTGTTCTACGACTTGAAATAAATTATAACACTAACGGCTGTTAAGAACTGTTTGACATTGCCCAAGGTTAAATAAGTTTGTTTCTTGGCACAACTTTTATTTCAGTTTTTTGTGTAACACCATAGCTAAATCTATTTCAAGTGATATATACATAAAATGATTTTTTCTACAGAAATGAAGAAAAAGAATAAAAATGAAAAGAAAAACAGAAAAGAAGAAATTCTTATTAAACCTATATTTGAATCATGAAGAAGAAAATTTCAAATACAATACAAACTTCAGAAATAAGATTGAACTCAAGGCTTATTGCACGACAGTTAAAATTGATCGCTATAGAATGTATGATTGTAGAAGATTGGTGAAGAACTTTTTAATTTTTATTGAATTAAAATTAGTTGAATTTTTCATGAGTTGAGGGCTTTAAAGAAATTTTAAGTGCTTTAGAATTCTTTTTTTAGTGCTTTATAGATTATTATTTACAAAAAAACAAAAATAAAAAAAAATAAATAAATAAGTAAATAAATAAAATAAGAAAAGAAAAAGAAAAATGAGAATAAAGCAATATTTATATCTCATTAAAAATTATATAAGTAAAATTCTCTTAAACAGACTTAAATAAAAGCATAAATATATAGTTTAGAAAGTATAATAACCAAATTTATCAAAAAAGTATAGACTTAAAAATATTAATATAGTTACAAATGTTCTTCGTTTTAACAAATCAATAATTTCGTGTTAAAATTATTGCCAAAAATTTTATAAGAGGAATTTTTTAATATTTAATATTCAAACTAATTTAATTTATTTACACCAGATTATTAGATAATATTCCAGGTATACAAAAACATTTCTAAGAAATAAAAAATGTGAATTTTTGTAAAAAGTTCTTGCGTATATATTTATAAACATTCTATTACCAAAATTCGATGTTAAATAAAGCTGTGGTAATAAGTTGTAAATAAACATTTAAAACAAGTAATGGTTTTTAAAATAATATGATCGCGAAATCGATTAGAATCGGAAAAATAATCGAACCATAAAACCTGTTGAAATTTATACTTACATATTACATGTCTTTCTTTTTTATTAATTGAGTGTTACGTTTTTTATTTTGCTTATTTAATATTTCAAGAATTGTATATAAAAATCAAGCAGTATTGTTTGGGATTTATATTCAAAGAATATGTGAAAATTGATTTCAAAACTTAAATAAACAGAATTTTGTTTAGAGTCTAAACATAATTTGTGTTATGATAAGGATGTGAATTTAAACAATTAAAAATCAATTTTGCAAATGATCAGAATATTATTTGGAATAGATTTTTGAAACAATCGGACAACAATAAATTTACCATAGAAATAAGATTTTTTATATATTTAATGATGAGTGAAATTTCTTTATTAACAAGAAAACATATGAAAATTTTCATTTAATTTTGATTCACTTTTATTTATTGCAGAAAGATGACAAACGAAATTTTTAAAATTTGTCTTATTTTTTTACACGTTACTTTTTAAATGCTGCTGATAATTTATTTGCAATCATTTTGATATAATTTTTATCGCACTTAATAATCGTAATAAAAAATATTTTTTCACAGTTATCTAAAAATTTCTATTAATTGAAGAATTAAAAATCCTGATTGTAAAGAAATGTCGATGCTTGTATTAAAATAAATTAATAATTTGCATTTTGTTAACAATCATGAGGGAAAAGTAAATAAATTTTCTATGAATAAATAAATAGTTATTAATTTAAAACCGTTAACCAAAAGCAGTTAGGAGTGGTTATGTCTGTTTTCTTTAAACGTCACAGAGTGTTATTGACTTGGAGTCCTCGCATTTCAATTTTTCTTTTTTATTTTCAGACGACAATTTTAAAACTGTAAACGCGCAGTTTCCACTGAAAAATGAGCACACCAGGCAAAAACACTGGTTGGAATGATGTAATCCGAGATACGAGAAGAGCAGTTTATATTTGAAGAAAGCAGATTCGGAATTAGGAGTTCGAAATAACGTTTCGAATAAACATTACACACACCTAAAATAGAATGGCTTCCGCTGCGTCGGTAGAAAAACTTTTATTTCACTGACATTTGTCCTAAAAAACTTCCGTTAAGCAAACTACAATTTCTCAGACCATTTCCGAAATTTATTTTGTAGCAGAATAGTAAAATAAAATTGTTTATTTTTCATGCATGTTTAAGCTATAATAAATAAATACGAAATCGTATAAGAATTTTAACTTCGAAATTGTACTCATTTTATATGCAGAATATAGTTTAAAGTGTTATATAACCTCCTGAATTTATCATTTGTTCACAGATGAAAATAGTTTAAATTTTATTTTAAATTATGTGATTTGTTAAAAAGAAACTATTATAAAAAATATTTACACATAATTCTTTTAATTTCAATATAGTTAGATCCCTTTCATTTCATTATACAATATTTATAAGATCTGTAAATTTAT
The DNA here is from genome assembly GCA_030067965.1 of Latrodectus elegans. Taxonomy (NCBI): domain Eukaryota; kingdom Metazoa; phylum Arthropoda; class Arachnida; order Araneae; family Theridiidae; genus Latrodectus; species Latrodectus elegans. The sequence goes on from CM057819.1 coordinate 45,786,062, forward strand.
TAGATTAGAGAACAATAAATCACACTCCCATATATTATTTTTTCGTTAGATGTCTGAAAATATTGATATCTAGTATAGAATGTATCAAACATTATCAGATTTGGACTTATTAAAAAGGGGACATTTCGCACTAAAAAAAAAATTCTGATAATAATTTTTATTTGGTTAATTCAATTGTGAGTCACAAGGTGTTGAAAACAGATGTCAACAAAGAGAAAAAACTTGGTACATTTTATAGTTTTTCCTTAATGAAAACGAAAATGCAAACTAGGTGGGGCTGCAATCATGGATGGTGTTTACAGTCCTAAAACATAACAGCCAATTTTGTGCAGTTTTGATTTCATCTATTCGTATCAAATATTCTTGGTGTTAAAAATGCCCCTTGCAACACATAAACCTATTGCTGAAACGTTAAAACATATATTTTAATCGCGTATGCCTGAAAATGGAGTAATTAATTTAATAGATATGCATTAATATATATACTAGTTTCTACTGCAAAAAAGTCAAACTTCAAATTATATATATATATATATATATATATATATATATATATATATATATATATATATATATATATATATATATATATATAAAACATATTAAACAGTAAAACATTTACAGAATTTAATGCATCCCAAACTGTGTGTGTGTGTAATGAAGTTTTATGATTTAAATGACATTCATGGTTATTGATCATGAATTATGATTTAAAACATGATTTTAACAACAGAGAGGATTTTAATAAATCAAAAAATTAATCAAAAAATTATAATTTTTATTAATTTTAATTTTTAAATCTAATTTTTAACCAATTTTTATTGCTAAGAGAAAAATATTATTCAAAATAAATTTCATATGTTGTAGGATTTTAAAAGTGTCTTGAAAATTATCTATTCAGAAAGAAGTTGAGTCAACCATATTGAATTTCGCTGTTGTCTAATAGAAGTTTTTATTATGTGACGGTTTATATAAACTTTTTCGCTTATTCATTTATAATTAAAAGAATTATTTTTATTTATTTATTTTACAGTTATAAAAAATTTAATTTTTTCAGTTTCTTAACATGAAAGTAATTACTTAAATTACAAATACATCCTAATGTTTATCGGATTTCTTACTTCTTTACTTTGCTTTATTATGACATCGATAAAATTAAGGAAATTAAATATAAATAAATTTAAGCTTGTGTGCTTTCAGAGAAATAAACAATAATTAAAACTTTTATGTATTATTGTGTCAGTCATCATAGTATTTTTTCCAGAAAATTACTTTATATTTAAAAATTTTTTCGTACAATTGTATGATTTGATACACAGATCCAAATTAGCCTAATTGGAGTCACGGGTAAAAATTTTTATTCGGACCCAATTTTTTCTTCATTTTTTCAATAATAAAGAACCAAACTTTATCGAGGTATTTAGATTCATATATATATATATATATATATATATATATATATATATATATATATATATATATATATATATATATATATATATATATTGTGGATTGCTTTCCACAACCGAAAGTTCTAACCACTAAGCCACTATAGGTTCATCACGCAATAATTTGGTTTTGGTTATGGATAGCCAAGCCGATGGTAGTTGCGATGAGGTTTTTTTAGCATTCACCAAATGTTATTGTTTCTAGATAGAAATTTTTATGCACATCGGCCTATTTCTACCATGACAAAGAGGATAATTTCGAAAATTCTCAAGCATTTTCCTTGCATGTCGAAAGCAAAAATGCAACACCCATTGTTTAACAATAGCAGGGATTGAACCCGGGACCTCCTACTTTGAAGAGAGTCATCCTACCTCATCAAAATCAATGGGGGTGTGATTGGGTAGGGCGTCGTTCTCATGATCGGATGATAGTGAGTTCGAATCCCTACTTAATAGAAGATCTGTTGTGGCTGGAGCAAATAAAAAAGCCGTGGTATCAGTGTCCTTCATGTGAAATGATATCTCTTAAGGTGTCAGATTAAGTTTTGGGAGTCTTCTGCTTAGTCCTGTTTCTAAATTACAAAAGCTCCCACTCGACTGCTTCTATCTAATTGGTAGAGCCCAATTCATAACTACGTAAGGGAAAGCATGCTTTTTCAAATACATCCCTATTACTACGTCATGGTGACAAAATCATGTATAATTATTAATGGTTATAAAATTATTATCCAGAAGCTTATAAACGAAAAAACTTCTGTAAATATATCACAATTCGATAATTAACACAAATTCAAGAATGCCATTATTAAAGTCCTATATATTTATTAAAATTGCGAAGGCGCTTTTAATAGATGAGTTTAATACACGAATATTAATTAACAAATGCTAATTTAAAGTGAAAATAAGACGCAAAAACATACAAAATATACAAAATTGCATAAATACTTTGGTAAATACCAAATTAAATACCAAAAAAATACCAAAAAATTTAAATTGAAAATTATAATTTATTTTTACTTTTTGCTTTTAAAACAGTATTGAACTTTGTAAGTATGATACTATATTTCCAGATAAAATTTCAAACACACTAATACATAATTTCGTTACACTAGAAGATTTTCCTTCTCTTACAAATTAATTAAGTAGTGTTAAATATTAGCAAGGTTTTTTAACAAACATTATTTAATTAATTCATAATTAATTAACTAACTAAAAAAATATGAATTAATCAGTCAATTTGTAATATATTAAGTTTCTTAAATGATCTAATTTTTTTAAATTTATTTTCTGAGAATAAAAATACTCCATAGTTCTAAGGTACAAAAATAGAAAAACTCTTAGTTCTCTATTTTAAGGATAAGCAGAATTTATTTTTAAATTTTTTCATTATTTATTAAAATCTTAGTCATTAAAAGAAATATTTCTATTAAATAATATATATTATATATATATGTGTGTGTGTATTAAAGCAACTCGAGAAAAACTCTATAACTCATTACTATTTAATCCTTTTATCTAAAATTAAAAAAATCAAACTTTTTTGATTCTAAATTTTATGTCTCATATTTATAACAGAAAATTGGATTTCCAAAATTAACTAAGTTGAAGAGAACAAAAATAGTAATGACTATTTAAGTTAATTTTTTTTCAATCAAATGTGAAAGAAAGTTCATTGAAGAAAAATATTTGAATTAACATAAAGTTACCAAACGCCTTTCTATTTATCGGAAGATTCCTAAATATTTTGAATTTTTTTTCAATAAAAGCTATTAATTTGTTATTTCTTATTATAAGAAATATTTTACTAAAACTTTAATTTTAAAAGATATCTTTGTATTTAAAAAGCATTTCCTAGATATATTTCCTTTCGAAACAATTAACCGAACATTTTAGAAAAAAGTGTACATCAATTAAAAATATTTGAATAAATATTTTAAATTAAGTTACCTGATATCATCAAATTTAAAATGCAATTTCTTAATATGTTTAGAGGAATTAATTTGTTATTTCAGAAAAAGTAGTTCACATATTAAAGATAAGTAGATAAACTCTTTAAATTCAAGGTATAAAAAATTTATAGAAGATGATTCTTAAAAATTTTAGCAACAGCAATTCACTAGATATTTAACTCATAGATATTCCCTTCAATTTTAATTACTAATGGATGTATAAAACGTTCAATAAATTAATGTAACATATTACTAAATTAGTCAACCATTATAATTGCTTTGAAAATTTGACTATCTATAATAACAAGTTGGGTTAAAAAATTATATTTCAAATATAATTTTCAGATTATAATTATGTTTGAAATTATGTGAGCAAGGAATGAAAAAAAAAATTCAGAAACATTTTATTGCTGTAGTACAGTTTTAAGATACTATAATACATTAATTTATAAATTTTTTATGTTTTATTATTTAATATTGTTATATTATTTTAAAAGTTTTAAGCGTTTTTTAATATTTTATATTATATGTATTACTACAACAAAGTGAACAACAATTTTAGCTATTTAGAATGTATTGTATTCTACTTTGTGCAATGATTGGCTGAAGGATGTCACCTTTAAATTTATTATTCGTCTTGTATGACGTCACACTGTTTGTAAGGATTTTTTAAGAAATCTTTATTAAAAAGCAATATTCCCAATAAAATCTCTTTCTTAAGTAAAAATGGAAACTGAATTATAATCTAAAGGAATATATTATTAGCTCAAATTATTTCTATAATTTCCATTAGTAAAAATAGGTTTATTTAATTGAGAAATATTTTAAAGTTTCGTAAATAATGCGTTATTAAAGTTAAGAATTCATGAGAGGTTATTTGAGATTTTTAGGATTTTGCAAATTCACTTATTACGATACGCGTTTGTTACATGCGTTATGAAATATAACAAATAATTATGTTTCTTATGTATCTTAAGAGCGAAGAGCATAATTTTTCCTGAAATATTATTTTCTTTAGCTACTTTTATTGAATAAACCCGATTGATTTCCTTCAGTGGGAAACTGTTCTAAATTTGATGACAGATAAAAAGAGATCAATTCCTAAAATTGTTTTCGTAAGAATATTTTATTGATAAAACTTTTTTTCTACTTATTTTTTAATCCTGACTCAATAATTCCAAGTATTACAAACATAATTACATTTTAAGTCAAATAGCATAGATCAAATATTATGTATGGGAGTAGGTCAACTATGGACAAATAACATTTTTGCAGTATAATGACGTTTTGTAATAAAAAAATTTCGAATTAAGAAAATGCATATTAATTAAAAGTGATATCTGGATTTCGAATGTCTAATTTATAAGGAAAAGAATTTTGCTAAATTTATATAATGTTAATAGTAGTTTTCAAACGAAACGAATTTGGAATTTATATAAAAGGACTTCATTACTCAATTTTGTAAAGGATATATCAACACTTAAGTTTGAACCAATATTGTCTCCTGATTCATTTTATATGGCCAATGAATTTGTTACTCATTACCATATGGGGTCAGTAATGGTAACTTATCAAACATGTAAGCAGTGGTTTGGATCAAATATTCTTTTTTTTTTTTTTTTTTTTTCATTTGATCTTCTTCTTAAAATTAGCATTAAGAAAATTTCAATCTAGTTAATATAGTTAGATCTGTGTTTTATTGGAAAAAACCAGATATTCATGACCTTGTTATCAGTAGTTGGTGCAGTTTGAATCAAAGAATTACTTTCGAAGTTATTTTTGATTATTAATTTACATGTTCAAAAAACGCCTGATTTTTTTTATCATATTCTTTGCTCCATTGTCAAAATATTTGTTCAAATTAGCTTCCGTTTCAAGATTTTTTTTTCATTTGAATATATTTTGCTGTATTTAAAGGATTAAAGTGCTCCATCATTTGAAAATTAAACTGCTGGTTTGGAATTTCGTATCAAACTGGGTGAGAGAAAACTTGTAAATGGAAAAGAAGCAATTTTAAAAATCTTGGAGATTTTAAAAATGAAACTAATTGCAACTTTTAGTTTCTTCTATCGAATCTTTTTTGTTTGAATTCTAATTTTATTAAAAAACAAAAGAAATTGAAGTTAAAAAAGCAATGAATACTTTTCAAGCAAGTATATAATCAGCTTTTTTACTCTATTTTACATAAATATAAAAATATATCCTTACTTTGAAATTAAAAGTCAATAACTCAAAATTAACAGACATTATATTACATTTCTCATGACTAACAATAACCCCCATTTTCTATATTTTCTATCAGGGACATTTTATCATCAGAATCAATTTAAATCTTACAATTAGTGGTGATAAATTTATTTGCAATTGCTAAATTGAATTATTCGTGGTTGAAACATGTTATGTTTTGTAATTAATAAGCATGTCAAAATGGCGAAATAACTTTTTGATTAAAATAAAGATCTGGTTATTGTAAGATGGAATTATTTGTTTTGTGGTAATTTCACTACACATATTTGATTCATCAAATAACACCAATAAACCTTAATCATTGTGGTGAACTTAAGCTAATTAGTACTTACCCCATGTTCTATCACAAAAAAAAGAATAGACTTGCTCTTTTTTTTTCACTTAATCCACAGGATTATTTCTGTTTGTAATCCAAGATGCAGGCACAAGCGGGCGAGGATCCTTCGGTTTGAGGTTCGACGAGTAAAGGCAGCGAGTGGCGTTATCCCGAAATACCAAGATCTTGTTCAAACTTGGGGAAAGTAGGGGGAAGCCCTAAATTGGGATGCAGCAGCGCTAGGTGGCGTTATGTAAGAAAAAAATTTGTCACATTTCACGCGTTTTTGTAACGATCTGCGGTGACAGTTCGTTCCTTTTTTTAATTTCCCACCTCCACCTGGTGCAAGGAGCTATGTGATTCCGATAATAATTTGCAATTTTAAGGAATTTATATGCCACACTTTTATTTGTTTCTACTTGATTAGTATATTTCTCAATCAGCAGCATTTTTTCACATAATTAAAACTGAATTTCATTTGTTTTCGAATGAATAATTTATTTTCTTAAGGAATTGGTAATGAATACCGCAAATATAAATTAAAAACTTTCTTGAGGTGATTTATTTTTTTAAGAAATGTGTATGTTTTATCGTGAGGTGTTTGAAATTCTTAAATAAATGAAGCAATATTTAAAATTACGAAAAATAAAAAAAATTATGATTTATTTTGATGTATACACCTATATTTATTCATCAAAAATTTCATTTTTAAAGGTAAAGTTCTCCAACATTTCAAAATAAAAACCTATTATTCGATTAAACATTTAATACTTTTGCCAAATTCCCTAATTTAAATTTTTATTTTTTATTAGTAATAAATAATAAAATTGTTTCTAATGACAGAACTTGTTTTTTGTTTTCTATTTTTGTGGTTTTATATTTATTTCCTATAATGGCCTTACACTTTATAAAAGATTTTTAAAAAGTCAAGCAATTTATAACAATGTCTAAAAAATTAAACTCTATTCAGTTATTTGGTAAAACTATGCTCTTTCCCAAAGAGATAAGTATTCACTTGATTCAAAGAAAGAGAGAAATTACAAAATCTGGTTGATAAATTATAAAGATGTAGGTAAGAGAAATATTTTTTCTTAAAAACCTGTTTACTTTATACATCAATTAACAATATATATATATATATATATATATATATATATATATATATATATATATATATATATATATATATATATATATATATATATATATATATATATATATATATATATATATATATATATATATATATATATATATATATATATATATATATATATATATATATATATATATATATATATATATATATAAATTTATTTTATCACATATTCAAAGTTAAACCACTTCGAAATATTCAAACTACAAAAGTTATATAGATGTACTAAAATACATTTTATTTTATATACAAATACTTCAACGCAAATGATCTGGCTTTTAAAGTCTGCAACGAAAAAAAAAGTCTTAAAAAAATTATTCATTTTAATTCTATTAATGAAAATTTTAAACTATTAATAAAATTTTTAATTAAAAATATAAATCGCCCTTGACGATTTAAGGTAACAATGAAGTGGATGTTTTGGCTTTTTTTTTAATCTTACTTCTTCAGCTATTCTATAATACAGGTGTTAATGGCTTGAATCCAAACGGTTTCCCAAACTGATCCTTATATAAAAAATCGTTTTATCAACAAAATGAACTTCGACAATATTCTCAGACATTCAAAGGTGAACTTCGCCTTGTTGGCTGCCGTTCCAAGAATGTGATTTGAAGGCAAGCAGCAAATATAACCACTTTATGGTTAAAAAAATGTTAGTTTCATAATCCTTTGACGGTTTCTTATGTTCACAAGGGAAACTTTTCAACTGGGATTTACAATTTAAAGTGGACTCTGTACCACAACAAACTAGTGATTGAAGTGAGAATGAAGGCCAGAGACTGTTGAATTAAAGGATAACAGACTTGAATTAAAGTTCGCTAACTTTTCATCTGTCACCTTATATGAAGTGAAATAAAATTAGGAGTTAAAAGCTTACACACATTCAGTTTTAAGAAGGAGAATAAGTTACCATAACCTTATAAACTAGTTCATGCATCTTTTAATGGCATCGCTTAAACATATACACGTTACTAAATAGGAATAGTATGACAAAAATAATTAAGTGTGACAAAACACTTTAAGAATATTTTTGTAAAATGAATTATAAAAGTTTCTATTAATTTTATATGATATCATTCAGAGATATGAATATAGAAAATAAATTTTAATTCATTCATATTTTGATAAATTAAAAAAATGCAATCAGCCTAACACATTTTGTTGCATGAATACCTTCTGCATAATAAAATATTAATAATTTTGACAAATATATTGGTAAGCATAATTTTGCACAATTTATACATGGTAAGAATTTTAGTTACTTATTCACTGTAGGTGAGATATACTTTTCCAAAAGAATCTCAAAAAGTTCTCATATTTTGAAACAGATAATCTTCAACATCCGTCATATATATATATATATATATATATATATATATATATATATATATATATATATATATATATATATATATATATATATATATATATGTTTATATTTATATATATAATGTGTCTTTCTGACATAAAATATTTCAATTTATTCAAATACGTGTTGATACATGTACATGTTCAATTTAATAATTTAATTTATTATGGGGATTCCTCTCAAACTAAGATAAATATATTTTTTTTATCTTACTCGCTGTGGTAAATATATTATTTTTTGTCTGTATTACTATAAAGAACAAAATGACGAGTACTGGCTGGGAAAAGTTTCTCAGTTTTCTTAAGCTGTATATATTTTTCTTACGAGACAAGTTTCGTTACACTTCAATTAACATTCCTCCCCGGGAGACGACATGGATCCCATTACCTGCACATGACTTGATTAAAAATAACTCTACTATTTTCTTAGCAAAGAATTTTTGCAATTTCTGACATCCAAATATAAATTTCATGGCGTTGCAAACGAATATTGCGACTCAATTGCCGAAGTACATTTTTCTTCCTATGCACGAGGAGTGAGGAGGCCCTCTCCTTAAAATAGAAGCCTCCCGCTCTTATTTACAAAAGTTTGTTTTTATAGTTCAAATTTTATGCGGTTGCAGTTAAAAACTGATTTTAATGCCCCATGAAATGTTCAATTTATTGTTAGTTATAAGCAATTTATTGTTAGTTGTATTGAAAAATTTTAAGATGCCGTTAGTTAAATTCATTGATTTTTTTCTTTTTATCTTTTTTTTTTTTTTTAAGTCAATAACTCTAACTTTCGAAAAAATTGGCTTTGTATATTCCGTAAAAGTATTTTTGATTTTATAAGATAAAACTCAACACTATTATAATCGAAACGTAACGTAAATTTAAGTTGTATAGTTAAAATTTTCTTAAGTTTTTTCTCATAGTCTTTTTTAAACTAATACAGAATATAACCCTAAAATATGTGTGCGTCAAGTTTTTTCTACTTGAAACGTGAGTATAACAGTACTAAATTTTATATTTACATATCATATTAAAAAGGACATGTAATCACAAAATAATACAATATTCTGATGAGGAATATAGCATTATCTTGTATTAAAGATAATATAATTATCTTGACGTAAGCATGCGCATGTACTGGTTAGACAAAATTTATGATTAATATAAACATCTTCTTGTGAAAATAATTTTCCGCATCAACAAGAACTCTATTTAATAACAAAGCTGAACGCATAAAATCTCTACTTTTTGTTTTACAAGTAAGAATATGAGAAATGTTGACAATATTAAAAAACCTTTTCCTTTCAAATAATGTATATATATATAACAGTTTGGGGAGAGAGAAATCCATTATTTTTTTTTTCGATTGAGGGTAGTGGTCGATATCTTGTAAAATATCATTCAAACAATTTTAAATTTATGTCCCTTGTCAAAATGACATTTCAAGATAAAACATTCTTTGCTGTTTTTTCTTTGGTCCATTCAGTAGTGAGTTACTGAGTGTTAAAAATGGAAGTCAACATAGAGAAAATTTGCTACATTTTACTGTTTTTCTTTGATAAAGGCGAAAATGCAAGCCATGTGGTGAAGCCTGAAATTATGAATGGTGCTTATGGTGTCGATATTATAACAGCTAATTACGTGCAGTTTTGGTTTCATCGATTCTATTCAGGCATATTTTACGTTAAAGATGCACCTCTCACAGGCAGGCTCGTCGTCGAAAATGTCGATAAAATCACAGAAATAGTCGAAGTTGATCGTCATGTTAGTTATCGTAGCATCGCTCAGAAACTAAAGATCGACCATAAAACAGTTTTGATTTTACGCTAAACTGGACTGAAAAAGAAGCTTGATATTTGGGTGCCCCACCAATTAACACTAAAAAACATGATGGATGGAATTCCCATCATCGAAGCTTTTCCCAAACGGTATAATTTCGACTCATTTTTCAAGCGGCTGATGTCTGGAGATGAGAAATGTGTTACAGACGACAATATTGTCCAAAAACGAACGTCTTCAAAGCGTGGTGAAGAAGCTCAAACGGTGACCAAACCAAGACTAACGGCCAGGAAAGTTCTACTGTGTGGGACTGGAAAGGAAAAATTTATTATGAGTTGCTTACGTATGGTCAAACACTGAATTCAGATGTCTACTATGTCAATAACTGGACCGTTTGAAGCTAGCGATTGACCAGATACAGCCAGAACTGGCAAACAGAAAAGGTGTTGTGTTCCATCAAGACAATGCCAGGCCAAACACGTCTTTAGTGACTCAACAGAAACACTTGGGGAGCTTGGTTGGGAAGTTTTAATGCATCCTTTATATAGTCCGGTCCTGGAACAAAGCGATTATCCCCTTTTTCGCACATTGCAAAACTTCTTGAGTGATAAGAAGCTGGGATCAAGAGAAGATTGTGAAAATCGATTACATGAGTTTTTCTCCAATAAGGACTAAGACTTCTTATGAGAGAGCCATATTATGAAACTACCTTTAAAAAGGCAACAAATTATACGTCAAATATATTATGCGAAAATATGAAGTCATAAAATTTTATTATTAGCAGAGATATTAAAGTGTGCGGTAAGCAGAAAAATATTGTTAACCCTAGTTTCCAAGCTTATTTATTTTTTATTCGTTTGGAGTTGTGAAACATTTCGTAACTAAAATTAAAATCAAATTATAGACTTAAAATTTATTAATAGTGTAACACTAGTCTGGTTTGTTTTAAACATTTAAAACTCTTTCTCAGATTTGAACATTATTTTCATTTTTTTATTAATTTTGGATAAAATTAACAACTGATTGATCAAAATTTGAAGTCATAAAAAAAACAATATTAATTTTAAAAAATATTAATTAAAAATTTATTAATTTAGAGTTTCTATTAATTAAGGAAATTTTTATAAAAATTTAAATCAGTTTTGCAAATCTAAACTAACTATAAAGTGGATGTTTTATCATGTGTTTTCCATTTTGCTTTTTCTGCTGTTCTGTTGTCCATGTGTTAATAGCTTGAATCAATGAAAAATAGTTTCTCAAACTGATGTTTTGTTCCTTGTATAAGAAGTCATTTTATTCACGAAATGAACTTCGACAGGCGGTTAACTTTGCCTTGTTTGCTTCCAATCGAAGAATATGATTTAAAGGCAGGCAGTGAATTCATCGACAAATTGGATTTATAACGCTGTCTCAATATAATGTGTGGTGTAGATGAAGCGTTATCTGACGTCATGGATATTTGAAACCAATAAGAATCGTAATAAAGTATCGTACTCGGGATCTCACTGTAACGAAAGAAGCAACCACTTTATGGTCAATTCCAACTTACGTTAACAAATTATTAATAGAAATTACAAGAAGTAACTACTAGTTAAAATACAAGAAGTAACTAAATTTTAAATAAAAAATATATTTATTATAAAGTTACTTTTATCAAATAATTACTATTAAAATAAATATGTATATACATATGACACAATCACAATTTTAAGTGGCAAAATACAAAGAGAATTTCTTTGCAACTTTCCAATTTTCTTTCTATATGTGGTGTTGCATTATTTTATTATTATTTATTCATTCTATATTTTTTCGTTTCTAATTTGTAAAGCTCTATAATTTCTCATTTTATCCATTTCTTGTAATGCTCCTTTATTGCAAAGAACCTTTCCAGCGAACTTCGAGCAGTTCTTAGTTCTTCTATTAATAGTCCTTCTAACGATTTCACATGACTCAACGCAACATATGCTTGTTCTGAGGTGAAGAATTTTCGTCCTATATATATTAGTGCATAATCTACAGTGCTATCTTGCATCGTATGTACTGTGGATGTACATGATATTCTTAATGGTACCATTCTTCGTTCAGTAGTGCCACAGCTGCATTTGGCGAAGAATTACACTGATATTGGCTTGATTCTGTGAACACCATTATTGCCAAAGTTCACAGTAATTTATGAAATATCTTCTTCATATAATTGCTAGCAGCGTAAACTAGGCCAATGAATTTAGGTATAAAAAGATTTATCTTAAAATTTGAAATATTTTTTTTTATTTATTCAAATTTTTAAATTGTTTCGAATTTTGCTCTTATTATTCTGAATTATTTGAGAAGTCTTAAACAGAAGAAGTGTAAGACAAAAATATTTGGTTATTCATGTATTATCTTGTCTAACATTTCTGCAAAAGAAAATGTCACCAAATATTACAGTTTAGTGACTGCACTCGCATTTTATATTTTTTTAAATTTAGTGCAGCCGAATTTTAAATTTTTGATTAAGAATTTGAAATTGGAGTAAGCACATTGATTTTTCCTCCTTTTATTTTGAAAAAAAAAATCAAAATTTTTTATATTTAGCAAAATATGTTTTGGCGAAAATAGCCAATGGGATAATAGATTGAGCTTTGTATTGTTACAAATAATAATTGATTATAACTTTCATTAAAGCATATTTGCTTATTCAGTAATTAGTAAATAATTTTTTTCCTTAATTTATATCCTCATTATCTTATATAAGAAAAATTTTCCCCATACAAAATTAAAATAATTAAAAAAAAATTTAATTTAATTAATGAATTAATATTTGAAAATATTATATTAATACCAAATATCATTTACTACAACTCTAAAAAATTGTATTTGAACATCAATAGATGAATGAAAATTATTTTCTTAGCGATTGAAAATTTGAACAAGAAATATAAATATATATAGAAAGAATGTGAACTACAGTAATAGGAATTGAATAATAATAAAAAAAATCACTTTAGTAAAGCTGAAGTTTATTTCATTAAGTTTATATAATTTATGGAAGATGTAAACATCATTGTACAGCGATAATTTTTAAATTCTAAGTATGAGGAAAACTAAAATAATTGAAGTGAAATGTAACAACAGGAAAAGCGTATGAAAAATACTTTCATAAATACTATACAAATACTGTTTTGAAAATAAATTCATGGAGTAAAATTTGAGCTACATCTTGTTTTTTGAAAATAATAGAAAAATCAAATAAAGAAGATTAACTATTTTGAATTCTTGCTTTGAAATATCAAAGATATATTAAAGAAAATCTACTTAATCTTACAATGTTTTGTAAGTATCATACATAACTTAAATATTTTTAAATCTTAATATTGTAAAAAACTAAACAACATAAGCAGGCAAAAAAACCATATTATATTATTTTAGTAATACAATTTTGAGGCCAAGTTCATAAAATTGATTAAATTGATTGAATGATCAGCTTTCTAATAAGTTTGCCACTCTAAACTTGGGTGAAGTTTTTAGCAGTTTACATATAGAATCACACACATATTTAACCCTAGACTCTAAAAACATTTTGGTGGTCAAAATATGATCTTAAAATGATAAGTTAAGCTATAACTACACGATGAATAACAAATAATAATTATGAATGAAATCAAAGTTTAAAAAAAGTAAAACTTAGGGCTAAATTTTCATTAGAATCTACATGTTTTTAACGTACATTAAAAATAATAAATATAGTATTTTACAATTTTCACTTAATATTGATGTGCATATTATGTGTTTTCAGTGAGAATTTTATATGCTTCTGGACTTTTCTAACAAGAGGTTTAAGTAAGAGTTGATTTTAAAAAATTCCAAAGTAAGTAAATTCTGTTGAAAAAATTAAAAGCTTAAGGGATCATCTAACTAAATAGGGTTTTTCTTATTGTATATTTGTAAATTATGACAGTTACTTTAGATAATGGAAAACAATGAGAACCACATTTATTTTTAATTCTTCAATGCCTTGGTCTCTCCGGGAGAGATCTAATGGAGAATCCACTTATGGTACTGGATTTTTTAAAGGTGTACGCGCTCATGGCACTGCTGACCTCGGGAGCATGCAACAACAACATTTATTTTTGATAGTTTAAAACCACCAAAAATATTCAATATCTATTAAAAAAAGATAGGTATTTGCTTAAAAATTGCTTATCAAATGTATAAAGAACGTAACAATGTATCCTTCGCTAAAAAATAATTTTGTATGTTATATGTTTCAAAATAAAAAAAATATATATATAATTCTTAACTCTTCATCCATGAAAATAATTATTTTTTCCTGATATTCTAAATATGAATCTGCTTCTTTTATGAAATGAAAAATTTTATAATAAGCTATATTCCGAAAATTTATTGTGGTCATTCATTTCATTTTCAAATAAATCTAAAACGTTACAAATATATATGTTTTATTCAATGAAACGATATAATACTCATAATTAAAAAGCTTTAAAATTTTAAATTATACTTTATATAATCAAGTAATTAATCTCAAACGGGGAATTTTGGCCTTAAGAAGAGAGAGTAAATATTAATATATAAAGTTTATCCATTCTTTCCTAAAGCTTTGCAAGAAGAAACTGTAAAACACAGACCTCTTTCACACTAGACGACTTTTATCGTACGATAAAATATCGTCCGAAATTTTATTTGAGAAGTTATTAAAAAACCACACAATATACTGGTCACATAATATCGTTTCCCGTTCAGTCTGAAAGTGTGAGCAGTCTATTGTGTGGTTTTTTAATAACTTCTCAAGATAAAATATTGGACTACTTTTTATCGTACACTAAAAGTCGTCTAGTGTGAAAAAGACCACATGGTACCCAATATACTATATATCACTTTTAATATTGAATGCTGACAGCTCTGAAAATAAGAAAAGTGTCGAATTATAGAGAAAATGCTATTCGTTATAAGATCATGTAACGTGTGGCTAGATTTGTTTGTAACGCGGTGATCATTTTTGCACACGAGGCTAACTAAACTTGGATGTATTGTTGAAAGTGGATTTCGAATAATTTCACACCTCCAAACCCAAAGTGAACTTTGATGTGTGCACGAATTGTTGAACCGAAGTTAAGCATGCGGCTTCCAGCTCAACGACGTGTGGCCCTTCTAATTCCAAAATTCAAAAAAAAACTAATTAATGGTCCTGCCTTGAAAATTAAAAGACATGTGAAAGGAAGTTAACTACAATATCATTGAGCAGAAACGATTTTGCACCAAGTGGAACCTTGGGTACCAATCAGCATTCCCAGATATCAGATGGTGGTACTTGAGTCTTCAGCTTAATACTTTCTTTTTTGATTATAAACCCCAATGATAAATATAATTAGAGATAAGTAGTTGTGCTCTTTCTATGCGTTTTGTATTATTACTGTCTTGGAGCGGGTTCACAAATTAATGCGCATTCATTTACCTGTAGTGGGCACAAGCAGTCACTTGGTATTCAATATCAAATCCTTTACAGTTTTGAAAATAACTCTATTCCTAAATATGTTTTTTAAATAGAATTACTTTCTAGATACTATCGTTTGAAGCTCTGCGAGTCATAACTTTTGCAATACAAAGCAGTTTTTTCGATTACTCGATACCTTTTTTATGCTGTTGATTCTCGATGCTCCGTTGGTAAACGATGAACATATTCGGTTACCTTGTATATTCATGTACTTAAGATAATTCAAAAATTAAAATCTTTTTAGAATTACAAGCATGATGATTAACATTTCATTGAAAATTCAAGAAACTAATTTCTGTTCAGAACAACTATATTGTTGGCTCTTACATTCTCCTTATCAGTTCTCTTTGTCACAAGGCTATTAAAAAGTAACTATCAGTCAACGTCGCAGACTAATTTGTTGTAACTAGAGTTATAATTGGCACATCTATCAACAAACAAGTTAATATGAGTGTTTAAATTTAGCTTGAAGAAAAGAAATCCGCGCGCACATTTGAAGTACAATCGCCAGGTTGTAATACAAACTTTGAGCCATAAAAGAGCAAAATAAAATGTTCTGATAACGGTAAATATCAATCTTACTAAAAGCAGACCACGCGTGGGTGTTTTCTGGAAGCCACAGCGTTTTTAAAAACAAAATATTTCTATTTTCTAAATGTTTATTTTCGTCTTCTTCATTTCCTCCTAAGAAAAAAGAGAAAGATTTTTTCGTATCATTGATGCTTACAGGTAGGCCACCTGCTCGTTGAGAAATAATTGGGCTTTGAGCTTGTGTCAGAAAAAAAGTTCTGGCATATACCCAAGCAAAACATCACTCCAATTTGCTCTAAAGCGATAACATTCTTGAAAATCATTTTCTGGTACTCACCTTGAATATGTTCAAATTAGTTTTCTTGTTGCCACCATTATTTGTGTGCTGGATGAAGCAACACTAACCAACGAATTACATTTGAGATTGGTGGAATTGTTTTTCGTTAAACAAATAAAAAAAATTTAAATATTATTCATGTTAAGTTACATTGAGCAATTTTTTATACTTTAACTGATTTTTATTATTATTTTTTAAACTTTAAAATAGCATGTAAATGGCTATCAACTTCTTTCAGATGTTCTGGTTAATAAATTCCATCAATTTGACCTTCTAATCCAACTTTTCTTACAATGAAATTCTGCCTTGCTCTTTACCGTAACTTTAGTAAATAAATATCTTTAATCTTATTTTTAAGTAAATGCTTCACTTTAAATCATACAAAAAGGATAAAGTTTATTCATACATATTTATTTCAGGTTTTTGAACTTGTATAAAAAAATTATAAGTTAAATTGCCAAAAGAAAACTATTTTTAAAAGAATTTACTGGAATAATCTTGGCATAATACCACCAGAGAACACTTAATGGAAATTACAGATTTCTTTCGTAATGTAAAGTGTGAAGGTGACAAACCTTATGTAATCATTTAACCGTTTATATACAAATATATTTATCTATTTCATACACTAAATTACAATATATTTGCAAAAATGCTATAAATATGCGCGATAACTGAGCTACAATATAATAATCGGAGCATTAAAATGTCGTATGCTTCAGTTCAGTTTTGTTGTTGTTGCACTAGCATGCTTCCCTGACTCTAGCCTTGAGTTGGGCTTTACGAGAGTTCAGCTTGTAGATGCTTACTTTTAAAATAAGTAAACCGCGTAAAGATAATAATTTTTTTGAGGTTTCATTTCAATTCAGTTTATTGTTGTTGCTCAAGCATGCTTCCCTGTCCCTAGCCTTGAAGTGGCTCCACCAGTTAGATAGAAGCCGAGTACAGTCTTCCTGATTTTGAAGCAGGGTCCAAGCAGAAGACCCCCAATACTTGGCTTCTCAACCCCAGAGATATCATTTCAGTTGGAGAACATTGCAAACACACCTAGTTTTAACGTGCCCCAGTTTCTTTTAGCGAACACAACGGATCTTCGCAGTGATAGCTCAGTTTAGTTTGTAGTTGATTAGAATTAAAGCCTCAAACTTACAAATTTTATTATTGTGGTTTAAAAATCCTTAAATTAGCTAACTTTACTCGTGCTCATAGAAATCAAAATAAATAACTAATAGAATAATCACGTGTATTTGATATTAACGATTTTAATACTCCTCATTCTCTTCATATGATGGCGCTGTAGTCATTAGGAGAGAGGAGAGGAGGGAGTCCGCTCCGGCGGATAGAGATTTCTTTTGACCAGCGAACGTGGAGGTTTAGCTGGCTCTTCTTGTGTGTTTGTTCTGTTGGTCATGTAGGGCCATAATCAAATTTCTATTAATAATAATTTTAATATACAATACTATTAATTTTAAAATAAATGTTTGTATTTGTTCGAGTTGTGCTTTCTTCTACAAACAGGCACTACACTGTCGCACCTGACAGGATTACGAGCTGACGTTTCTGACATAATCTGAATGGAACTGCGAATTTGTTTATTTGACTGTTTGTGTTTTACAAGTAATTGAAATGGCTTTTCTCGCAAAAGAAAAAAAAGAAGATTTACGAACTATTGCGGTAAAATTAGGCGTTGAGAATGCTGAAATTTAAAGCCTTACGAACTAAAAAAAATTAATTACAGAAAGCGAGAATTACGACGACGATTTCATTAAAGAATTCTTAAATTCGTTGATTGAAGAACGGAAAAGAAATTAAGAAATTGAAGAACGAAAAAAAAAAATGAAATTGAGGAGCGGAAAAGATTGCAAGAAATGGAAGAACGAAAATGGAATATGGGAATGGAAAACGAAAACAAGAAATGAAGTTCGAGCTTCAAAAACTAAGTTTAATGGGATAGGAATGAACAGAAGATAACTTACGAGATACTGGTAATGATTTTCATTTTAAGGTGAAATAAGATTTAAATAATATTTAGAATACAGAAGTTTGCCCCCGAAACAAATGATATAAGTTTTTATCTTGTCCTCTTCGAAAGACAAGCCAAGAGAATTGAAATCAAAAAAGAACTTTGGGTAGCGCATTTAATCGGATTGTTACCGTATGACGTTGTGCAGATTATAGCAAGAGAAGATGAAGAAGTCACCGAGGATTACGACAAAGTTAAGAGTTTACTTCTCAAAAGGTATAAAATGACTCCGGAAAAATTTAGACAGTTCTTTACGAAACACCATAAGAAACTAGAAATAAATTGGCGAGATTTTGCTTATGAACTGAAAAATTGTTCTTCGAATGGATCAGTGGACTTGGAACACGAACATTTGAAGAGCTATGGGATCTAATAATAACCGATCAAATAAAACGCAAGGTTCCCTTAGAAATTAACGAACAATGCATTGATGTTTGGTCGAATTTTATAACTCCAGAAGAAACAACAAGTAAATTGGATGATTATGAAAATGTCAGAATGAATATTTGTGTCAAACCGAAAGAATTTCCTAGCAAAGAATATTTCAAGAGATATAATTATAACGAACAAGAACAATAAAAATATTCGGCAGGGTCAAATCATATTCCTCCGTATGTTAAACAACAAAATTAAAAATTTTCGGAAAGAAGAAAAATTTTGAAAAAAGAACTGTGAAAGAATGTTATAGTTGTAAAGATTCACATTTTGCGAGAGAATGTCCAAAAAGATTTAAAGCAAATAATAAGAAAAGCGATGTCCTAACAGCAGAAATTCGCTCCCAATTATTAAAAGAAAAAAGAACGGAAATTGAAATAAATCCTCTTCAATATGTGGATATTTACGTGAATAATATCCCAGTAAAGACTCTCGTAGAATCTGGATGAAAACTTCCAGTCATAAATATAATGACTTTATTTCAAAAACTAAAAAGGAAGAGGGGCGTTTTAATCAATGCTTTTTGGAGAGAAATAGAAAGAAGCTGAATTAATGAGCTTTCAAGTAGCGTTGAAAACGGAAAGTAATAAAATGTTTTCAAAATCCATCCAAATAATTGCAGCTGTTACAAATAAAATCCAAGGGCAATGTATAATACGAACGAAAGTTTTTTATTTATTGGAAAATGCAGTGCTAGAAGAAAACAAGAAGTCTGCCGCCTGCTTTGTTTTGGCGTCGCAAGAAGTTGAATATCAAAATGAGACTGCTGAATCATCACACGCCGAAAATATGGGTTAGGTGCTCTGTTCAAATGACGTCACATATCCGAGTGTTTCTGATAATATGCAAGTGCTGGAAACAAATTGTAAATTGAGCCAATCATTACAATTAAAAAAAGAACAATAATGCGCCTCTTTGGATGAAGTGAGATCTTTATCTCGTGGCAAGGGTAAATATTTTGAATTAGATGGCATTTTATTCCACAACGAGAAAGCTTGTGGTGAAACTGTAAATCAGTTAATTTTACCGAAATGTCGCCGTCAGAAAGTTATGGATTTTGCTCATAACTCTGTTTTTGGAAGTCACATGGGATTAAAGAAAACAAAAGAAAGAATTAGATATAGTTTTTACTGGCCGAATATGTCAAATGATATTTTAAATTTTTGCAAATCATGTAAAGAATGCCAATTACGGTCTCCTGAGAAGTCTTCCGATAAAATTCCTATTTCTCCAGTGCTTAGACCAGACCTACTGTTTGAAGCTGTGAACGTGGATATTATCGGGCCGATTGCTTCTTCGTCGGCACGTAAACACAAATATGTTTTAGTACCCATGGATCAGCATTCGAGGTGGCCAGAGGCTATTCCTTTATACGTTCTCTAACAGCAAACGCAACCTGTGATGCGCTATTAGAAATTTTTATGAGGACTGGTATTCCAAGTGTTATTGCCAGTGATCAAAGGATTAATTTTACTTCTAAATTAATGCAAGAATTTATTAATCGCTTTATATGTTCTCCCAGATTTTCAGTACCAGCGTATGCTGCCAGCAATGGATTAATTGAAAGATATAATAAAGTTCTGAAGAACTCTCTTCATCACGTCATACGATCAGATTCCAGCAATTGGGATAAATATATTCCTTATTTAATCTTCGCTTATCGAGAAGTGCCTAATTGCACTACTGGCATTTCTCTTTCCATCAAACTTTTGTACGGTAGAGAAGCTAGAGGACATTTACGTGTTTTGAAATCAAGCTGGACTGGTAAAATTCTTATTCCATTAAAAATGAGTAAACCTGTTGTTGATTATTTACAAGATCAGATTGTAAAATTTGAAAGAGCCGTGGAACAAGCCTCATGATAGCTTCTGGAAAACAACAAGCCTACACCGACTACTTCAATCGCCGGACTGTTCCTATGGAATTTAAGGTGGGTGATTAGGTTTATTTATTGATTCCGGACTCTTCTAACAAATTGTATGCCAGATGGACAGGTCCTGGTGAGTTAATTGAACACTGCCCACCTAACTCCTATAAAGTTAAACTCCCAGATGGAAATATTAGATATTGCCATGTAAACAAGATCAGAAAATATTTTATAAGAGTCAATGTTGTGGGAATTATCTTTGAAGACGACGAAGAATTTGGTGAAATTCATGCTTCTCCAAGACTTACTAGTAAATTACATACCGAAGATCCTCTGCAAAATGTATGCATACAGCATTTATCTAGAGATGATAGGGAAAAGATTTTGGGTTTATTACGTAATTAAGAGACTTAGTTTACTGGAAATGTAAAAATAGCCAAAGTTGATGAGCATGAGATCATTTTAGAAGAAGGGAAAGAACGTAAAAGACCTTATGTTTACCGAATTCTAGAGGCTCTTAAATCCCAAATAGATGACCAAATTGATGAACTGTTGTAATAAGATCTCATAGAGGAGAGCTTGGCTGAAATAACACATCCGGTTGTATGTGTAAACAAAAAAATGGAGGAATTAGGATGTATATCGACTACAGATCCCTTTATGCTGTGACGAAAACGGATGATTTTCCTATGGAAGATTCAATGCAATTAGTTCATTGTATTGGAAAGGCTAATATTATTTCCACATTAGATCTACTGAAGGGTTGCTGGGCTATTCCAGTAGAGGAAGCTAGTCGTGATTTCTCCTCATTCAAAACCCATGGATCTCAATATCGTTTCAAAGTCATGCCGTTTGGATTGAAAAATGCCGCCGCTACATTTCAAAGGGTGATGAATTAAGCGTTATCTTCGTTTAAGGAATTTTCACGTGCTTGCATTGACGATATAGCTATATTTCAAATAATTTTGAAGAACATTTGTTGTACTTAAATATTATTTTAGGAAAATTAAAGGAGCTCAACTTTTTGGTCAATATAAACAAGTATGATTTTGCCAAGCCTTGTATCAAGTTCTTAGGACATATTATTGGCTCTGGTGAACATCAACCTGATCCGGAAAAAATGCAAGTTATACAGCAACTTAAAAGACCAACAACCAAAAAAGATCCTAGAAGTGTGTTAGGGTTGTGTAACTTCTATCGTGAGTACATTTCTTAATACTCTGAATTAGTATATCCATTAACTGAGCTTACTAAGAAACGTGTGTCTGACAATATTCCCTGGACTGAAGTGCACGACACAGTGTTTATATATCTAAAACAAGCCCTAGTTAAGGCACCTTCACTTCACACTCCATCACTAGGTAAGCCTTTCATAATTTACTCTGATGCTTCTCAGGTAGGAGTTGCTGCTTGCCTATCCCAGCGTGCCAATAATAAGATTTATCCAATTTCATTTACGCAAGTCAAAAATTGACTGAAGCTCAACAATCCTGTCTACAATTGAACATGAGGCTTATGCAATAGTGTGGTCGTTAAAAAGGTTTGAATCAATAATTTTTGGCTCAGAAATTGAGTTTTATACTGACTACAATCCCTTACCATACTTAACCAAATATGCACCTCAATCACCTCGTCTTCAGAGGTGGGTGTTTGCTCTTCAGAGATATGATATAACTATAAAACACTGTGCAGGAGCTATGATGCCTCATGCAGATGCTTTACATAGACTTTTTCTAGATAAAAACTGACTTTAGTGCTTATTGTAAAGACTCGCTGTATGTAAATACATTTCAGTGAAAATATTTTATTTGTATATGTATTTGGTATATTGTTTGTTTACATCAATTGTATTGTTATATTGTTAATTTACATTAATTGTATTGGTATATTGTTTGTATACATTAATGTTACTGGTATATTATTTCTTTACATTAATTTCAATTTATATATATTTAGTGGATAGATTTATTTTATATATATATAATTTTGTTTTATATCTTTTTATATACATATTATTAATATTTATTATTCTATGCATACTTGTGAATTTAAAGTAATGCATTTGCAAATAACTTTTTCTATATACGTATAGTTATTTTCTAATTCTAAGTTCATATTTATTTTGTGTTTAATATTCCTTTAATTGTTTGCAAAAATATTAAGTCTGTGTTTCTTTGTATCCTAACATATTTAATTCAGTTATGATTTCTATTAATTATAATTTTAATATACAATACTTTTTAATTATTAATTTTAATTTTTAAATAAATATTTGTATTTGTTCGAGTTGTGCTTTCTTCTACAGAACAGACACTACTGGCAGTTTTAACTCTAATGGAAGACAATTAAGTTTTTTCTGATCTCTCTCACTTAAAAGAAATCTACTGCCTTATCTGTTTTCGAAGCAGAAAAGTGCTTTTTTATTATCACAAATTGAAGAGAATACAATAGACATCCGTTTTCAAGAACTCGTAGGAATCGTTAAAATGGTTCTTAAAATAGAAAAAGAATGTATTAAATTATCACAAGATATAATTTTTTTGCTAAACATCTTCATCAAATAAAACTACATCTTCTTTATGAATAATATAATATTAGAAGAAAATTCTTTGGAATGCTCGACAAGGAACTCATGAAAATTAATATTCATATACAACACATACTTTCATTTTATTAATGAAAAACCATGCAAAGTAATTCTCCATCTTTTTCTGTTTAAAACTACATTTTTAAAAACATACTTTTTCATTTTCTTCAATGTATAAAAACAGTTCGCTGTTTTTACACCCCCAAGAAAATACCTTGTTCCGTTTATCCATTCAGATACTTATTTTTCAGATGGTCTTTGCGCTACATCATATTTTTTTCTTGCCTCATATTTGAAAGCTCTTATTAGTTCCCATTCATTACATCCTCAATAATTTATCAATCAATATTTCTTCCACACATATCACACGTGAGTCTCCAAAAAAATCCTCGAAAGAAATTTAATGCAGCGAAGAAGTTCTTTGTCGAAGTTCATGCTTGACCGACTCATTTTCACTAAGCTCAGCAGGTAAATTACTTTGCTTTCTTCAGTTACAATGGTTTCTTTAATGAAATCTGCACTTTAAAACTATCTTGATATTTCCTGTCCTTCAACGGCATTCCAAGAACTGATAGATGAAGGCATTGCTTCGCAAATACTCAATGGAAACGGTTCAATTTCTCTCTCGATAAAAGAAATTTCAGAAATTTAAATGCTAAAATGAAACATAACCAACTACAAAACGACATAATTCAAACTTTTAGAGTTTTTTCCTATCTTTCTCCGTTTAACGTACAGGAGAGAACAGATTCCCCCCTTTCTATGTTATCCATGTATTTTTGATTATTGTACTCAAAATGCATGGCACACCTGCACAAGTAGCTTTATTGTTCAAGAATGACTCAAGCTCTGAAGCTTCTTATAAAAAGGAAATCATAAAGATTATTAAAAAAATGAAAAAGGAAATGATTTGTTAAAAATACAAGTTCTTAAAGAAGGAAAAAAAAGAAAAGGTTTTTCAGGATTTTAGTTTGTAAGTGGGAGCTGAAATTATTATTGCATTTATTGTGTAAAGATAGAGTCTAACCAGTAGTTTTTAAACACGGGAGTGTTCGTAAATTACAGGTTCTTAAAAACGAACATCTATACTGTATAGCACTTATATGGTTTATTCTTCAAATTTAACTTTAAAACACTTAAAATTTTTGTTTATTCAGCAACTAATTTCAAAATATCTTAAAATAATAAAAGCGCTGCCAATATTTAAAGTAGAGTTACAGTTTCATATAATTAAAAGATCTTAAACTATTAAAAAGCGGAAAAATTTTAATTTTGCTATCGATTTATCATCAATATATCGATTCGGCTAAACCCCTTCTTTTTATGCACATTGAAAATAAGAGCAGGCGTTACATTTTAATCTAAACTTTTGTTGCAAAATATATTTATATTTAACAAAGTCCTGATTTTAGAGAATTTATTTTATAGAAATTTAACTTTAAAATTCATTACAGTTTAAACTCATCCTTAAAAGTTCAGCCAAGTATTTCATTAAAGATAATTTATGTGAGGAAATATAAATATTATATAAAAAATTGCTATAACTAAAAATAATATTAAATATTATAATATTTTTAATATTGCTATTTACTATGTGTTATAATGCAATGTGGAGTAAAAACGATTACAATTTAATTAGGGTATCGCCTAATTGTGCAGTTCAGTCACATAAATGTGACCACCTGTCAAAAGCCAGAATAAACACCTTTGGTAGAGAGGACTGCTGCGAGACGTACAGGGAAAAAGTCAATTAAGTTCTTGAAGGTGTTCAGTGGGGTGTTGAACTCTGCCACTGCAGTGTCGTACCCAGCTGCTCTAGATTACGCGGATGAGGATCTAAGCAGTGAACAATCCTATCGAGATTTTCCTACAAATTCTCGAAACTGCTTAAGTCAGGTGAGTTTGCTGGCCAGGGAAGAACCATAAAGTCATACACGAGCGTGATTTAATATACATACATATTAAATCACGCTCGTGTAGTGTCAACTGTATGCACTCCACATTATCCTGCTGGTAGATACCATCATCCTGAGAAAAAGCAGTGTTCGTATAGGGGTGGACATATTTCGCAAGGATAGATGTATTGAATCAGAGTGCCTTGAACAATGGTGAGTGAACCCATAGAATGCCAGGAAAACATTTTCCAGACTATAATACCCCCGCCTTCAGCTTGAACTGTTCCGGCAATGATTGCAGGGTATTTGCCTTCTGATGTTTTATGTTATATACGCAAACTTTCATCTATTCTACGGATCATAAAACATGACTCATCGGAAAACGTTACTTATCGCCACTCAGTCGCCGTCCAATTCCATTACATGGGTGCAAATTCCAGCCTTCGTGTCGATGAGCAGCAATCGGCTGTTATGTGCTTGTACCAGAAGTCTGTTTCGAAGGACAGACGTAGCAACGTTTGCTAAACAGTAATTTGGAAGACTGTTGTAGCCCCTTTGTTCATCTGGACTGTTAATTGCTCAATGGTGGCACATCTATATGCATCTCCGCAGTCAGCTTTCACCTCTGTCCTCCCATAGTGCACCACATTTGTTACATCGCTAATTTTGGACAGTCCCATTTTGGTATGCACAATATACTTTTACCACGTCGGCATGTGAATATTTCACAAACTTAGGCATTTTGAAATGTTTACCATTTTGTTTATTTTGAAATCAATTCAATTTGAAATCCACCTTTGTTTACAAAGGTGGATTTCAAATTGAATTGCTTTTATTGGTGTTTTATAATATTATATATTAATATATATAGCATATTAACTCATAAATTAAAATCATTGAAAACATCTGCATTTTTGAAGAAAAACAGATAATATACAGTAAAGGATTTAGACTTAAAATCTCACATTAAATATATTTTTATTTTCATTTGCTCATCTTTCTTCATTCAACAAAATTGATCATGAACTACCACTATTCTAGAAGCATTTGATATAAATTTATATAAAATCATGCAATATATTATTTTTTATTCCACCACTTACTTTAATATCCAACACTTTTTTTTGTTCAATTTACAATAGAACTGCAATTATCCGAATTCTGAGTATCCGAATTTCAGAAAAATAATTTATATTGAAGAAAAAAAGGAAAATAAGGAAAAGAAAAAAGCTCAAGAAAACGAAAGGTAAAAATAAGTGAGACGATTAGAATGACATGCGACTTTAGAAATTCAGAAATATTCTTTTGAAAAATCCTGGATGTTCAGAAGTTACTGCTGAAGATATAAAAGAATGGATTAGGAATCATAATCTGAATTTTAAATTGCAAATGATGATAAAATTATCGGAAGTATCGATGAAAAACATGGCATTAATGTCCGAGTTGAAGCAGTCATGGGACCATTAGCAAATTTGCCGGCTTTGAAACTGCATTGAAGTGATGGAGCGTTAGACCTATGTGTGGCCAGATGCAAATTCTCACTGTAAAGTGGATGCGTGACTTGGCTACACTAAAAACAATGGATTCAGTGAAACAGCTTTTTCTGACTAAGATATTCAGCATTTACAGCACTGTACATACTCTATTAAGTACTTGCCTTATAAAGTATTGCCTTTTCATTTAATTAGTTCAAAGCTCTTTGTCTTTAAATATGTTGTTTTTTCTCATATATTCAACATAAAATGATTGATTAAAAATCTCTTTTTCGAAAAAATCAGATCAACCGAATTTTGGGTTATTTGAATCGGATCCAGTCCCAAATGATTCGGATAATTGAAGTTCTATTACATTTTCTAAAATGGTACTCAAATCTTTAAGAGAGAATGTACTTAAGTTCATAATTTAATTCTTTCTATATCTTTACCTTGTGTCTTAAATTAATCAAATCAAACGTCCATCGAAAAGCTATTTTCTTAGAATTTTAATTTTATATATTTTCAGCAAAAGTTTCACATTTGTCTTCATACTTTATAAATTCTACCTCTATTGTCATGTAATAATCTGGATAATATATCAATCTTCCTTTGTTTCTGGCCGTTTTCCAAGAGCTGTTGTGTTTTAAAAGAAAAAGTTTACGTTTCTAGGATGTTTGTTTATTTTTCGTTTTCTAATTTTTAATTCAATAACAACAATGTTCACTTTATAAGCTGCGGTTGTACGCTTCATTTGCGTTACCCGGTGTTACCTATGATGCCAAACAGAAGTTAAAAATTATCTAGTAGGAAACTCATTAATATGTATAATAAATCAGGTCAATCATTTACGTAATGAATAATATCTATATATTTCACACCTGCAATTTTTTTTTCAAAATCGCATGCATTTTGTATACCAATAAATTTTTCCAAGTATCATTATATGAATGTGAGAATCATATCAGAGGTTATATTTTCTATTTTTTATCAGCAAATGTTATTCAATTAAAAATTAGTTTCTTATACATAAATACAATAAAATACACATAAAAAATATAAACGTTTTCTCTCTCTCTCTCTCGTGTTAAAACATTCTTGAATATAAAACATTTTTCCCAGTTTGAAGAATATATTTATCATATTATAAGCTGTTACACAAATGCATTTGATGCAATGATTCTCTGCAATGATTGCATGCAATCATTGCATGCAATGATGCATGCAATGATTCTCTGATATGATTTAAAACTTTTCTAAAAACTATAATTTTATACATTATTCTGAGTGACATTCATAATTATTGTAATTTTTAAATAATTCACAGTATCAGAAACTTTAAATATAAAATTAACATGCTAACCAAGTTGAGAACACTCTGCCAATATTGTTGTAGGCATATCTAAATATAAAGCACATCGTTTATACACAGATATGCATTCAATCTTATCGTTAATCTTAATATAAACTGATAGATCTTGATAAAAAATTATTTGATGATTTTCCTATGCTCATTCTAAAGAGATTATTATACCCTTTATGTTCCTTAAAAGTTAAAAAGAAGCTTAATTTAATTTAAGAATATTAAAATATGTAATACATAGTTTTAAGAAACTGAATTTCGTTGGAGTTGTGGCAGCACTTCGCTACGAAGGGGCAGGTCTGAGGCTCTATTTTCAGGTTGGGGAAGGTTAACTTTGTTTTTCATCTCTTCAATGGCTCTATGAAACGGAGCATCAAGCATGTTTGATAGCTAAACACTAGGGGTTTTGTGTTAGGCTAACCATCTATCCGGGACATGTTCTTCGCATCTCAGGACCCTCGATCATGCAAAAAGATATCGACATTGAAACCTTTGGACCCTATATGGGCTGTCATGCCAATTAGTTTAGTTTTAAATTAATTGTTTGTTCATTTTCTTTTATTTATCATAATCATATTCCAGGGAAAATTGCGAAGCTTTTCAACTTTACTTTCAGCGAAGCTTTTCTTACAAAAATAATATAGTATATTCCGATATTCAATTTAAATAATAAGCGAATCGTCACTGAGACATTAATATTACCTTGAGAATATAAAACATTCTTTTTTATCTGCATAGAGCCCAAACTATTTTTGCAGGGACAGATTTCTTTAATTATTCTGATATTAAATAATCTAAAATAATTTAGGCTTATAACTCAGGTTTCCTATGATACATTTATAGATAAAAGCAAATGATTTATTCATTTCAAATTTGGTCTTGGATGAAAAATTATTGAATGGATATAAAACGCATTCCAGTCACATTAAACTGACTACCACGCACTTTCGACGTCGATGTTAAATAACCAACGACAGGTAGCAACACAGTGCTGTTGAATGTATATAAAGGGTGTGTGAGAGCTTCTAAAAATATTGTAATTATTGGAGTAACGCAGAAACGGAGAAATTTATCCAACGTCCAAAAAAGCATGATCATTGGCTGTTGGGCCAAAGATTTCTTATTTGCTGCAATTAAAATTAGCTTTTTTAAAGGTTCAGTTTATCTTATACCACAAAGACAGAGACGCTGTTTATGAATAGTTCATTGAAAAAAGTGCGAAAATAGGTTGGG
Organism: Latrodectus elegans; assembly: GCA_030067965.1. Lineage (NCBI taxonomy): Eukaryota > Metazoa > Arthropoda > Arachnida > Araneae > Theridiidae > Latrodectus > Latrodectus elegans. The sequence continues at coordinate 45,815,553 of CM057819.1, forward strand.
CTTTATGTAAGTCTGGGATTTTAATATCTGCAATGCAATTAAATACAGGAAAACTTCAATTTTCAAAATTAATTGAGACCGGACACCATTCGGACAGTTAAAAATTCTGTTAATTGGATTTTTTTTCAAAAAAATGGGTCCGTTTTAGCTAATTATAGTATGTTGAAAAATAAGAGAAAAAATTACATATTTTTGAAGAAAAAGAACTTAATGAAAAGGCATCACTTTAACATGTTAAGTTACTTACAAGTGCGATATATATATTAATACAGTATGTATGTACAGTGCTGCAAATAAAAGTCATTGCTTGCTGAAAATCTCGGACAGAATAAGCTGTTTCATTGCTTTCATCCATTTTTGCGCAGCCAAGTCGCGCATCCACTTGACAGTCATAATTTGCGTGTCGTCACAGTCTGGCTGACGCTCCATTCACTTCAAAGCTGGCAAATACTTTATTAGTTGATGGTCCCATGTCTGCTTCAACTTGGACATTGAGGTCATATACTTTATCGACACTGGCAATAAGTTGATCCTCACTTGCAATTAGAAATTTAGTGTCTTATTTATTATCCATTCTCCTATACCTTCAGCTCTAATTTCCAAACATCCAAGAATTTTAAAAAGAATGTTTCTGAATTTCTCAAATGACATATCTCTTTCTCATTCTCATCTGCTCCCTTCTCTTACCTTCCATTTTCTTGAACTTTTTCTTTTTCTCATTTTTAGTCTAATTTATTTTTCCGAAATTCTAAAAGCGATTCGGATGGATGGAGTTTGGATATTTGATGTTCTACTGTAACCACAATTCGAAGGATTTGAAATTTTTCAATAAAAACATCAATCAAAGTTTCTTACCATAAAATATTTTTATTTTGAAAAACTGAAAAAAATCATATAAAAATAAAAGTACGTGCCAACTGCAGAAATGGGAATATGCAAAAAAGAAATTTTTTACAACTTTAGTTCGCAAATAGGAATTAAAAGGGAATATTCGTAAATTAGTCGTCCATAAAAACGAGTTTCTATGGGAAATAGCTATATCCTCCAAAACTTGTTTGAATAATTAATTTTAATATATTATTTTTTACACCACGGATAAGTCTCAATCTAAAATTTGAGTAAAAAAATATCAGAAACTTCCAAAATAAAAAAAAAACATAACTTGTTTTTATTTTTAATTACTGGCATACAAGAGATGCAGTTTCTTTTCAAAGTGAATGAAATATCAAACGATATGAATGGAATTTTTCAAGAGCTGAGACAAAAATATGAAACATTTCAATAATTATGGTAACCATTAATTTTTAAAACATGCTATTACTAAATGTAAAGAGTAATAATGATATTTTTAAATAACAAAAAGAGAAAAATTGACAAAAATATCTAGTAGAAAATTCTTTCGTTTATTTAAAAGATGTGTGTAAAGATAAAAAAAGAAACATACAACTTATGCATTTTCTAGAAGTAGTTAAAATTTGCCTTATCAAACAAATTATGCTTTTTTTTTAAACTAGATTTCAAAAAATATATCGAATGTGTTGATTAATTTATTAAAATTATTCAGATGTATTTATTTCTGTAGTTAGATTTACACAAAAAAAAAAACGAATGATGTTAGGGATTCATTTTTAAACCAAAATGAAAGTTGATTTCAATTTATTTAGGATTGGTATGCGATTCTAAGTTTTATATTATAGTTGGGCACATAATTCAACACGACAGCTTAGTCCCAAAAATACGTTTAACTGAAAATATTAAATAATTCTTTTCTATAGTAATAAGGTAATTATGTTATACATCAAATTTTAAAAAAAACTAGAAATGCTTAAACAATTAGTCTCGTTAATTTATATCTTATATTCAATAATAAAAATATATCTCTGTTCGAATTTTGTTCGAATTTGAGCAATAAATAATATATTGCCATAAAAATATATTTAATTAAAGTACTATAAGTAATCAAGTTGCAAAACTTTAGTTTTACACCATATTAGACGAAAAATCCATTACTTTAATAATTAGATGTTGATATGAAACAAATTATATAAAATAAACAATTCTCTCTCTCTCTATTTTTTAGTATTAATGCATAACTGAAAATTTTTATTGGTACAAGAGAACTTCATAAATAAATATCATTCAAGTTTAGGGTAGATTGAAAGTACTGAGAAAGTGTGATTATTATAGTTTTAAAACATTTCGTTTGTGTAAGTGTGTATTTTAAGGTGAGCAACTAATATTTAGCATAACCAAAATTATACAAAAGTTACGGAAGTCATTTAGTTAAGGTTTTTTATTATCTCATAATAACTTTCAAAAGAATCTATTTGAGAAAATAATCTCATTTTAGCAATTTGCGATTCGTTTACAAGAAAAAATCAATATAATATTTCATTAGACATTTCCCAATTGATGGCTTCTTTATTCTCAAATAATAATTAAAATATGTCCTTATTTTATTCTACTTCGGAATATTTCCATGTAAAATGCTAAAAATATCACTTTAATCTAATGTCATATATTTTCACAGTTACATTCAAAATTTTCTTATCAGCTAAAATTTAGATCTTGTTAAAGAGTAAATACATGCTAACAGACCTATCAGTATGACTGTGGGAGTGTCATAGTATACAGAAAAAAAAAATTTTGTTATTATTCCATTTTATCGTTTGATTAAATATTAATCTGCAAAATAAGGAAATTGTATGTGATCAGTACCCCGAGTGAAGTCAATAGCATACTTCTAGTAAATTTAAAGACACCCCAAGCGCTAAAAGTTATCTTTCACTTCGACCAAATGAAACTTTTTAACTTGACCCTTTCATATTTGTTGTTGGAGTCCAAAAGTTGATGCATAAGTTCTCGCACCCTCTCCCGAAGAACTCGATCTCGGTGATCCAATTCCGATGCGAAAAAGTATATTGCGAAGAATGCTGCACCAAGTGCCATTATATAGACCACTTTCTCGAGGTTAAAAAGGAGATCCAGATACTATAAATTCCAAGAAAATCTGCGGTAAATTGAAACAGTACGACGAAGTACTGTGCATTAAGCCAAAATGCACACGGAGACAATGCATCTTCCGATAACATAGCCAAACAATGAATTCTCTCATAAGACTTCATGAAATACTGCAATGAAACATAAGTATTGTATTCAGTGGAATTCAAGTGGTATTTTAACTGCTTCGTCCATCGTTTAAGCATCATGGTCAGCATTAAGCACCACGAAACGTAAAAGATGGTCTGCAGAGAAGAAATACCTTCTAACAACATCATTGTTGCAACTGAGAAACAAACGTAGAAAAATTCTTCACTAGTTAGTCCAAAACTCCTGTTTTGATTTTTGTTAAAATGGACTAATTATGTCGATAACATCCGGAGATTGCACAAACAATATGGGAACCATAAAACCTAACACCGCATTAACAATCCAAAAAAATAAAACAGATCCATTTATAAGAATCTTTAATTTATTTTTAGCATATTTGAAATTTTGAAATTATTTTCCTCACACTCATAGAACTGAAACATTTTTCTTAATTTATATCTCTTTTGGCACAATGAAGCCCATCTTGCCCAGATAAATATTTGACAGAATGATTTGGCTAAAACAGGTTTTGAATTCTGCATATATATATATATATATATATATATATATATATATATATATATATATATATATATATATATATATATATATATATATATATATATATATATATATAAATATATATATATATATATATATATCAACATAAAAATATACATCATATATATTCTTCGAAACTAAGTAAATAGAATTGAACTGAAGCCAGAGTATAACAAATGTATTTAAAATTTTCGAACATTTTCCATAAGATTCTGAATTAAATTTTGGCACACCAAACAAATACATCGTTTTAAAAAGAAAACTATAAGTACCCAATTTTTTTTTTTAAATCGACCATTGTTAAATTTTGCTATTTATTGAAATATTGTTTTACTTTAAGTTCATATATTAAGCATAAATTTTTTCTGAATTAAAGTAAATTCCACAAAATTTATTAGCTGAATTGTATTCTGTATAGCAGAATAAATTCATTCTTAGTAACATTTGATTTTTACGATCTGATAAATTTACAATCTTATATTTAGACAGTCTACAACTTGTTTAAGACGTTTAACTTTGAAGATTACACATTACATAAAATCAATATTTTTAGTAACTTATTCCTTATAATAACATGTTCACCCATTACATTACTTTATAAATCTGAGAAAGAGTCAAAGTTCTTTTCCTTAGTTTTCAATGAAAAATCTATTGAATACATTGAAAAGTTAATCAAGGTATCAATCAACCATTATATCATTTTCTTTTTAATGTTATGGATTGAAGGAGTAATAACTAAAATTTCATTAAAGATTTTTAGTGAATTTAATTTATATTAAAACAATAACTAATATTAAAATCTTTTAAAGTGCAATCGAAGTAATTATGGTAGTTAAGATATATCACTTTCGTCTATTCTCCTTAATAGATAACAAAAACTTTGATTAATAAGAATATTAAAAACAGTATCTAATATTAATTATCATATCGTTTAATTTGAAATACATGTAACTAATTTATGTATTTAAATATGTGATATCTAACTAAGCCAATTTGTCTAAAAATAAATGCAGTTATATGCCACATGTATGTGAATAACATTGGGTTGACAACTAAGTAATTGCAGATTTCACTCATAGATGGCTTCAGTTTAATTTTTATGTTTGCAGACGTGGTACAAATGTAAAACACATTTTGTTATTTGATAGTTGGCAATTCAGCTGTCAGTCAGTAAAAAAAATTTTTGATCGGTTGCGTAGTTTTGTTTGGCGTTCGTTGAAAAATGGAAATCAAAAGGAACATAGTCATATTTTGCATTTTCATTTCCACACAGGGAAAAATGCATCGCAAGCTCATAAGAAGTTATGTTCTGTTTATGGTGACGAAGCCTTCAAAGAACGGCAGTGTCAAAATTGGTTTGCCAAATTTCGTTCTGGTGATTTTTCACTCCAAGATGGAAAACGCTCTGGTTGTCCAGTTGAAGTTGATGGCGACCTAATCAAAGCAATAATCGATTCGGATCGTCACAGTACAACACGTGAGATTGCAGAGAGAAGCTTAGTGTATCACATACATGAATTGAAAATCACTTAAAACAGCTTGACTATGTTCAAAAACTCGATACATGGGTTCCTCCCGAACTGAAAGAAACGCATTTAACGCAACGCATAAACAGCTGCGATTTGTTAAAGAAACGTAATGAAAATGATCCATTTTTAAAACGACTGATAACTGTCCATGAAAAATGGGTAATTTACAACAATATCAAACGAAAAAGATCGTGGAACAGGTTAAGTGAATCAACTCAAACAACATCAAAAGCTGATATTCATCAGAAGAAGGTTTTGTTATCAGTTTGGTTGGATTACAAAGGAATTGTCTACTTTGAACTCTTACCGCCCAACCGAACGATCAATTCTGATGTCTACATTGAACAACTAACGAAATTAAATAATGCAGTTGAAGAAAACAGGCCCGAAATGGGACAAATCAAAAACGTGTTGTATTCCATTATGGCAATGCAAGGCCACACACACCTTTGATCACTCGGCAAAAATTATTGGAGTTTGGTTGGGATGTTTTTCCCCATCCTTCATATAGTCCTGACCTTGCACCATCTCATTACTTTTTGTTTCGATCTTTACAAAACTCATTGAATGGTAAAAATTTCAATAATGATGATTATGTCAACTCGTACCTGATTCAGTTTTATGCTAATAAAAGCCAGAAGTTTTATGAACGTGGGATTATATGATGCCACCTGAAAGATAGAAAAAAATCATTGATCAAAATGATCAATACATTACAGAATAAAGTTATTTAGTTTCATGAAAAAATTGTCTTTGATTTTCTAAAAAAATTCCGTAATTACTTAGTTGCCAACCCAATAGTTTGAAAACAATCATAAGATTAATGAAGAAGTAAATTTTTATTAGAATAATTAATAATGTGAATTATATCCAGATCGATACATATGTATTCATATGGTTTTATGCTTGGGCTATTAATGGTTAAAGTACGGGTCTCAATCAAAAAAGAAAAAGTGCCGATTCATACATTTTAGAATTATTCAATAATTTCACATCGTATCATGTCCAAATATGCTCATGAAACTGAAAAGAATTTAAGGTTGTCTTGTGAAAGGCGTGGATATGGGAAAAATAATTGAATTAGAATAGTATGTAAGGCAGGAAAATTAAGGATACAGAAAGTTAAGACTGAACATTTTGTTCTCACATATTTACAACAAAACAATTTATAATGTTCTCACGACTTGACTAATTTCTGTTAGAAATCTGAAATCTATTGTTAAACTAGTTAATGTAATATTAGCAATTAGCTTGTCAAAATTGGTTTAAAAAATTCAGTGTTTGAAGTCTGCCATTGTATCTTCAGCCTAAATAAAGTAAATAAAATGGTCAGTAATAAGATTCCGTTTATTTCTCAATTAGAAATATTATTGATTATGAATAATTTACAAATGGCCGAGCTGGCAGCCGAATGGTTATCGCTCCTGCCTTCGGTTCAACAGTTCGTGAATTCGAATCCCACCTTGCGCACGGATGTTTGCAGAGGTTCGAAATCCACTTTAAGCCGTGCGATTAACCCTCGCGTGCAAAAAATGACCGTTGAGCGACAAACAAACCAATTCACAATTGTTACTAAGAAATTCTTGAAATACGTCTAGATGATAAAAGATAACTGCCAATTCGAAATTATGCAATATTTTATCCTTATAGACATTTTTTATTATACAGGTAAAATAATATTGCAGTATTTAAATGATGACTGTGTTATAATGTTAAATGTATTTTACTTCATTTTACCCCACTTTACAGTCAAAAAATCATAGTACGATAATGTTTTTCGATCCAATTGTGTTTTTCCTTCTTTCTGATTTCATCTCTCAATAAAGCAGAACAAAGCCTTTAAAAATGGACGCTTATTCTATCGATATTCTTGGGAATCAAAGAAGAAAAAAAAAGTAGCCCTTTTTTAAATGTAGGAATTATTTTTAATGCTATGGGTATATGAAGAAAATTTATGTAAGCAAAAACTGCTTGTAGCAAGCATATGATTTGCATGATGATATGGTTTAATGATACTGCAAGCATAAAGCCATATCACTTTTGTGTTATAACAAACATGAAACTATATAGTTTTATGTTTGTTATATCTCAAATACACTGCGTTATACTAAGCATAAAATCGTTATGAAAATAGGAAAAATTTGTGTGAAATAAAATTTATACAGATTTCACCCAAAAGATTCTGTGTTCTAGAAGGAAAAATACTTCAAACAGAAAATTTTCTGTAAATAATGCTTTTTTATGGTTGTTATTTCAGCAAATCTTACATTTTTCTTAATAATTCCTTTATATCTACTTCCGAAAATATTTAGTAATATCGAAAATATATTGTGATGTTTACAATGCATGTATTATTTAAAAAAAAGTACTGTCTGAAGTTAGAAACTGCATTATTAAAAAGGAAATGTTTTAAAATAAAATAAGCATTTTCTCTCATGATCAGAAAATTTTGTTTATTTTTTTACAAAATGTATATAAGAAATTGTATGGACTATTTCCTCATGCATTTCAGGAAATAATTTAGTTTTCGTTAATACAAGCGGTGATTCTTAGAATACATTTAAAAAAGTTTATTTTTTGTTTTAATAATAAATGAGAAATATTTTCTAATGAGTTATTAATAAACATAAAAAATTTATTTAGTTATAAATTTCAATTTTTGATGGTTTTTGCAGAGAAAATTAAATAATATTCATCTGAATACTCCAGTGTTAAAAATCCATAAACATGTATATAAGAACTGCTTCAAAAAATAAATTATCCATATTTTTTTAATTACATACTATTTTTTCCAGCATTATTATTTATTAGGGAAATGCAAGCACAATAAAACTGCTCGTTATTCATAAAACTTCTAAATTTGTACCAGTTATTAAAAGAAGATAGCGCTTGTTGGCTGACATCCATTGGCCTTGACTTTCACCTGTCTCTGACTCTGAAGGTGGATAGTTAAAAGAAGCAAGATTTTGTGGGAGAAAAGAGCGAAAGTTGCAAGGTGCTGTTATTAATGGTGCACTGAGTGATCCATCATCTTCCCATTGCACTTGAACAATGGTAAAAAAAATTTTCCTATCTCTCCTACCAAAGAAGAAACATTTGGAAAGTGATATCTACGAATTGGAATAAAAACTTATGAGGAGAGTTTTTATTTCAGTGTTAAAATTTTCCGTATTTTGCCAAAAATGTAGACCAGAGCTTAATTACTGAGCCTCTAAATTCCATTAAGATAATTCTATAAGATCTTTAGTAAAGCTTTTAATATAATTATATTATAAATTTTAAAATCTCAAAACATCATTCACTGTATAATCATGAATATAAATTTTATCTCATGATAAATAAAAAAATTGACCACTTTTAATTTTTAATTCTGTGCTAATTTTTTACAAATTAAGAGACACAAAAAATAAAATCTTTTTTTATTTTTTTTACTTGATTCGTTATTGTTGTGGTCAATTGCTCTGGTATATAAATAAGTGGATTGTATGACTCTAGAATTTAAAAACTCTTTATTTTTGTAGCTGATTCACCTCGCTGATTAACATCACTTTCGTCAAAAGCAGTAACTCGACTCCCTTCTCTTTCACAGTTTTTTGTTTTGTTTTTCGTACATACAAAGATGGCGCTGCTGTAACAGCCCTTCATTTGTACGGAACAGTTACAAAGAAAAGAATGAAGCTAACAATGAACATTGGAAAATTACAAGTGGATATAACCGTTAAGCAATTTATAACTAAAGTTATGAAATGTAAAGAGAAGAAATGATTATAAATCATAAAATTTTTAAATATAATTTAAATTGCTTCTCCTTATATCAGATGGGTTTTAAAATATAATTATAAGTAAATAGAACACTTAAAAAGAATAATAAAATAATTATACATGGCAATTCCGATTTCTTGTCAATCATAGAAAACAAATTCCAATAACTTTTTTATTCCAAAGTATCTTTAAAAATGACTGAATTGTAAGTTGAGCCATCAACTCATTGACTCTGTAACCAGAAAATGAATAAATATGTTAGCTAAACGGTTAGTTGCTCTGGCTTTTCGTGAATCCTATCTTGCAAGTGAAGGCAGTATTGGCTCGGAATCCATTTTAAGATTTACCATAACAAAAGAGTTATCATTGCATATCAGAGTATTCTTCATTTAAAAAAAAATAAACAAATATACCCGTTTAAGATTAGAAAATACCCGTTAAATATACTTGTTAAAGATTAGAAAGCACAACTTAAACCGTACGATGATTCTTGTTGGAACAAAATCCAGAATATTACAAATCAGTTTCGAAACTTAGAATGAAATAACTACAGTGCAATAAAAACCGCCTTTGTTAATTCAAGAACAATTTTTAAAAAATCGAAGGCTGGAATCAGTGAAAAATCAAAAAGCTTAGATATAATAGATGTGCAGAACTTATTATTGAAATTTATCAACTATTGCACGAAGAATTAAAGGAGTACATTAACTGTTTTTTTTTTTTCTCAGAATAGAGTCAAATGCAACTAAAAAAAGTGTAATTTTGTGATCATGTGCGAGAACAAAATTGACATATCCAAAAAAAAGTCCATGATTTGATAGAAATTCTGAATAGATTTCTGATTTCTCCTGAATCGAAATATAATTTATAGTACAGTATTTTAAAGTTAAACAACGAGATACAATCTAGACTGTCTGCTAGAAACAAATGTTACTTTTCAATTGATTTAGCTATTTAAATCTTCTGTGATCTCAAGAATTTTAAGTAAAAATAAAATTATATGAAACTATAATCAGGGTTATTGTAATTTATACAGAATAAACTTGGACTTTAGTAGTAACTCAGAAAGAAGAAAAATTGCTTATTACCTTTGAAAAAAATTTTAAATAAATATATGGACTAATTATACGGATGGAGCTATGTGGCGAATTAGGAACAATTTAGAATTACGTAAGCTATGGAAAGAAAAATATATAGTTTACATAATTAGTACAAAAAGAATATAATTGCTCAAACATCTGGAGTGAATGAATGATGAAAGAAAGAGTAACAAAGAAATTATAAGGAGGAAGATTGAAGAGTAAAAAAAAATAGTAGATGCTCCCAGAACGAGATGGCTGAATGAGGTGGAGGAGGATTTGAAAGAAACGAAGATTAATAATTGAAGCCCGGTGGCGTAGTGGTAGGGTTTCGCCCTCCCAACACACAGATCCGAGTTTCTATCCTCTGGTTGGGCAAGATCAACTCAATCTTCCATCACTTCAATGGGTTAATATAATTGAATACCAAGCATGCTTGGGAACTAAATACTGGGAGTTTTTCGTTAAGCTGACCACCTATCCAGAGTATATGTTTCGTACCCTATCTTGACCCTTCGATTAAGAAAACAGATATAGGCAATGTAGGCATTGGCCTTTCGAAAAATTAGATATGGAACCTCAATGAAACTAAAAACAGAGTTTAGCTTATAAGATCAAAAATTGAAAGACACAGCTCAAGGATTGGAAAAAATTAAGTTATTTTGCAGGGGATCCGAAATCCTTCATGCATTTCGAGGAGTATGAGCATTATTCAAAAACTATTCGAATGGATAAGATTCATATAAATTTGATGACTACCTCTCGAAAAGTTCGACTATAAACCATGAATTAAATATGAACATTGTCAATTTTTAAATTCAATATAAGTGACCAAAGAACATATTTCGTTCTAGGAAATCATTATAAGAAATGACAAAAATATATATTTCTGGTTCATTATTCTGATAAAAGTACACTAACATGGTACAAAATGTTTTTTTCTAATAACATATTGCCCTTTAATGACCTTGTGAAAGATACATTGATTTGTAATGGTGATTAAACATGTCAAATTATCAAAAAGATATTGTATTCCAGAGAAATATTTAAAAGTATGATTTCTCAGTAAAAATGATCAACAAACTTTAATATTCTTGCACCAGTTTAAATTTTGAGTTGATAGTGTGCAGATTTGTTTTTCTCTGGTGCACATTTGTTATCTGTGTGGACACATCGTACGACTTAATATATGAATTCTAATAGATTTTAAGATTTATAAACATTTGATGAAATACATTATTAACCGGAAATAACTTTTATTCTACTTTAATACAGCAGGAAGCAGTTTTCATAATACAATCCTTTAAAAACACATTGAAATTTACCAATTATACCTTTTACATAAAGATTTCTTTTTCAAAAGAACCCCATCTAAGCCTATCTCCTTTAATACAAATTGTATTTTATCAGTATCTTTTGACACCCTTCATATAATTATATTGCTACTAGAAGATATATGTGAGAATAATTTTTAATTTCTGTTTTTTCATGATAAGACATTATTATGTATTACTATTCACTGTCTTATTCACTGCCCTCCTGTATGCAAAATCTTAATTTTGTAATAATCGAGAATATAAAACTATATGACTTATTTTCAAGACTTTATCTAATGAAGATGTGTCTGATATCATTATTTACTCAGACATTTTAGCATAATTTTTCTTGATATCTCGAGAAACATTACTTCTAATGATATATCTTAAAAGTATATATAGACAATTCATAAATACATATATATTATTATATCTCGTAGACGTATTTCCTAAAAAAACAATCTAATATACCAGGACATCAAAAAAGATTAAACTTTATAAACTTAATTTCTTAAATGAAACGAAACCAACTAGGGAATCATACTCCGTGATTTAAACTAATCATACAGCACTTGTTTTGTCTTGTCTTTTTCATTTTGGTTTTTATTCTGCTCTATTTTCAACGTGTTTAATTTTAGAAGCAATATCGCTAAAGATTTGAAAATTTGTAAGCTAATTATTTATAACACCAGGTAATTTTCATTATTTTGAAAACTTTTGCAAACGAAAAAAATTATAATTAAAAAATACTTCTTTATTACACATAAAAAGCATGAATAGATTCTTTCTCATCACCGACGATACTCAGATATTCCATGATGAACTTCGTCTTGTTTGTTGCCGCTAGAAGAATGGAATTTGAAGGTAGGCAGCAAACAGGTCTGATTTACGATGCTGTCTGAATACGATGTCGTAATGAATTATATGTGACGTAGATGACACGTTATCGGACATGATGGGTATTTTAAACCAATGAGAATTTTAATAAAGTGGCGTAATCATAATCTCAACTGGAATGAAGTAAATAACCACTTTATGGTTAATAATAAATTTTAGAAAAAACAAATCCTGTTTTGCCCAGCCAATATTTTTAATTACAAGAATAACATTATATTCTTGTGGCTTATATTAAAATCATTGTTTTCCAAAGCATTCTAGTATCAATTGAAAAACGATGAAAGTTAATACTAATATCAAAAAAATAAATGATTTGCAATAGCACTAATTTTTTTAAAGAAAATGGCATGTGTTTTCTTCTTCTTTGATTTTTCCCGTCGGAGAGCTTGAAAACGGATAATTATAAAGAGAGAACTCTTCAGAGGATAAGTACAGAAGTAGTAAGTGTTCTTATTAATGACTTTACTTAAAACATTTACTTCTTTGACATTCACCTATCGTGAAACTTGAAGACGGATAATTATAAGAAAATGGTTGAGAGTGATAAGTCGTACCTTAGAAGCCAGGTGTTCTTATTAATGGTGCTCAGATCCATCCATCATTTTCACACTGCGCGAATACAATAATTAACAAAATTCTCCTGTTTCACTCACCAAAATGAAAAACTTGTAAGAAAAACATTAACAAAATTTCATTGTTAAATAACTAAAAATTCCAGGTAACGCTGACAATAATGCTTAGCTATATCAGCTGGAATTTGAAAAGGATTTTATTATTTTTCTTTTGCAATAAATACCTATTGTTAAATCCATATTATCAGTTTTTTTCTTTTTAATAAGGTAACTTTCGTTAAATTTTATTTATAATTTTCATTACACAAAATCAAATCTTGCTTAAATATAACATCTGTTCCAAATCTCGTTTGAATCCATGAAAGCCTGTCAAGGATCAAAATTATTTGAGTAGTTGAACCCCATTTTGAAAATTAGTAACCTTTCAAAATTTCGAAAGGATTTCAGGTGTCATGTGAATATGCCCGAGAATTTTCACTTAGTGCATTTTATTTATATTCCTATCTCTATAATCTGGAGAGCAAAATCAAATATTATAAGAAGGATAAAAATAGGAACGATAATAATAATAATAAAAATAAGAAGGATATTTCGCTATTAAAATATTATAAAAACAACAAAGAACATATTTTCCAAATTTCACTCAAATAAATTAAGAAATATGGAATTATACAATTATTAAATAAGGTTCAAACAGACTAACTTGTAAGCTAACAAATAGATTTTTTATCGTGTGCTCCTATCTGTTGTACATGAGTAAGAACAAACAAGCAGAAGTAGAATACATTTATTGGCGAAACGATGACTTCAGACAGGGACAGGAGGGTATGCTGTTTTCTTTCGAAATGGAGATCCATTGCAGGCAGAAAGTACGGCTTCTTCACCAGTTTTACCTCCAATCTTTTATCGGAATTCGGACACGAGCCCTCTCGGTAAGAGCCAAGAGTCATAATCACCACGCAGGCTGGGTGCAAATAGATTTTCAATTTTACATAATAGAAGTAGTTTTATAAAAAGGTACGAGGAAAAACATTTCAAACATTATTCATTATGGCGAGAATACTTTTCTCCATAGGAAATAAAATGGAAGGCGCAAATTGTTTTGCAGATCTTGCTATAGTTCATATGCAATTCTGCAAAAGGGTTAAAATGATTGGAATAGCAAGACATTTGGAAAAGTATTCTTACTTGAAAATGTGAGCTGTCTGGTTTTTTATGTATAAAGAATATATTCGCACCCGAATACCATGAAGCTATCTTTTTGAATGACATGGCCAGAAGCTTCATTTTACTTCCATACACAAGTGTTATCGCTAATTCTTAAGCAGAAAATTTACAGACAACCCTTTCAGACCAGGTTTGAAATGCTGAGACTATTTCTTATCCAAAATTCATCGAACACTTATCTAGAAATAAGTTCTGATCTACCATATAGTGATGTTAAAACAACTGCCAAAAAATAATTCAATGGACTAGATTATAATGCGCAACAAATCGATATTATATTAAACAAGACAGGTTAAAAAAATAGGTAATACTTTGTTGTTTAATGGACTAGAATAATACATTATTACTTTTATGAATAAATATAATACATTTCGTTCATAATATTCCTGGCTATAATATCAATGAATTCAACATCACTATATGTTATATTTGTTTGTTCATGGTTAAAGAATAGGATTCCGAGATTTTCCATCTAATTAATAATTATTTCACTTCAAATCAAGTTTCACAAAACTTGAAGTAGTCATTTAAAAATTGATACTGATAGACAATACTAAAAATATTTTCATTGAAAAAATAAATAAGATTTGACAAAGAGTAGTAATCGGTATTTAAAAAAAAATTATGATCTCTTTCTCGAAAAAATTCAAATAGTTTAGCTTTAATATTTTATAATTAATTATTATGCAATTATATTCAATTAATTTCATGATACTATTTAAATAGATGAATTCTGGATTTAATTAAAACTTAACCAAAACATATTCTCATTGTTTCACAATTATGAATAACATCAAGTGAAAAAAGAACTTGATGTTATTCATAATTGTGAAACAATAAGAATGTGTTTTGGTTAAGTTTCAATTAGAACCCAACAATAGAAGATTTTTTAACCAATATCAGTGTCTGGTAAGTATGAGATGTTTTGTGATCTATAAATAAGATTTATATTCAATTCAGATTATTTTATTACGCTATTTTATGAATATATTATACTTTATTTGATTTGTACGTTAATAAAACTTTAATATACAAATTAAATAAGATTTATAATTTCTTTATTGATTTAAAGAAATCGTAAATAATTCTTTAAAAAACACTCTTATTCCTTTTCTACAACTATATTATCTTTCAAACTGTTCCGATTTTTTCCTTTTTAAAGTTAGTTTAATAAGATAAACTAGTTTAAAAAAAAAAAAGAAATGGGAAGAAAAGAAAGAAATCGAATGGTTTGCACAACACAATAATTACATTTTTTTTTTATAAAACATGTCAAATTAATTAGTATAATTATAAGTAGACTTTTAGAAACCTGAAAGAGTATTTCCGAATTTGATTTTATGCTTTTATTTCGGAATCTTTTCCATTTGTCTCAAAAAACTTCTTAACCCTGCTTCAAACGAATTTTGTTTTTTAGCAATTAAGTTTTTTAAAATACTTGAAATCCTTGATTATTATTTACATTTGTTTTTAATACATTTTTTTTTTTTTTTTTTTTTTGGTTAAAGACTATCTGACCTCTCAGAAAACTAAATTAAGTATGAAAATTTTAGAAAGGTTTTAAACATTTCAAAAAAGTTTCAAAAATTTAATATTCCTCATAACGCTCCTTATTACTATCAAGTTTCAGTTAATTTGAAATTTTTGCGTAAATAATGCTATCAATAAGAATTATTAAAATTGTAGATTATTACAAACTATATTCTTTAAAAAAGAATAAAATTCATAGTTGTTTTTTATCCTCTGTAAGGAGAATTGGATCTTTTGTGTTAATTCAAATGACACAAATTTGTTAGGTAAAAAAAAGACACTAGATAAATATTTCATAAATCAAAGAAATTTCATAGCATAGTAGATATAGTTATTTTTACCGTTCTTAACCATGAAAGCAAGCCGTGATTTTAAAAAATCCTAATTGCTTTCCACTCATTTAGGACAGTAATATTTCTCTAAGTATATTTTTTTCCATTTAAAATATAATATTTAATAAAAAAATAATAAAAGATAAAAAAATAATAATAGAAGACTTTGCTTCCCTAAAATTTTGAAACTGTGACCGTATATTTAGTCATGTAACATGGCAAATGTAGTATGACGAAATTATTCAGTACAATATGATTTTTAACATGTGCATAATGAATCACAAATCTTCTTTTAACATATGTATATAATATGCCTAACATACAAAGATATATCTTTTATATGCTAGACAATTCCTATTCCAAGTAGTATTAAAATATTACTGCAGATATGAAACGACTGGGATACAAAAGATTTGTCAAAATATTAATGCACAATCAGTATTGTTAATTAAAATCATTAAAAAAAAATGAATACAGGTTTCTTTTCAAATGTGATTTATTATTTTTATTTTATTATTTAACATCAATAAAAATTATTTATGCTTTTTTTAAATTTCTAATCGCAGATTATGAGCAGTTACAGTGAAAAAATAAGAATAAAAATCGAAGAACATAGAATACAACAAACAAAAGCAGATGTAACAGAGTCCATTCATTTAACATGTCTCTTGACTCCTAGTAACGCTTGGAAAGAAAAGTCTTGAGCAGGGCAGAACAGTGGGGAAGATGCCCAGAGTCCATCACAACTCCAGAGTTGTACAGAGTGGTGATTTGGTTTGGTTAGTTTTTCTGCGCAAGATCCAAAATAGGACAAACTGCGCCAACGTTATGATTTTATGTAAAAAATTTACAGAAAGTGAATATCAGAGAAAGAATAATATCCATCTGAGAAGGGGAGACATAATACCAGTTGTAGATCTTTTAGCCTCTTTAAAGTGTTGCCAGGTGCACCACGGGGAAGTAGATCTGCTGCGCACTAACTAAATTATCTTTAGGTATAAGAAAATACCCTACACACTCAGAAAAATGCAATGCATAAAATAGTATTACATGTTGGCATGACATAAAATAGGTTCAGAAAAGAAAATTATTTGATTCTCTAGTACATGACAAATTAAGTAAATTAATAAAAATTTAGATAATGCAAATTTATAACTTTTATTAATGATGTATCAAAGAATTTCTTTCATATGATAATTTTATACTAAAGTGTAAAAAATAGTAAGCTTAAGCAGTCATTTTTTTATACAGTCTTCACATATATTATCGTGAGGTATATCATTAAGGAATTTGTTTTTTTTTTTTTTTTTTTTTTTATCTAATTTACCACTGTTTTTTTTTTTCCATTCAATTCTTTGGCATATATTATTTTAAAGCGTTGAGGCTTTTAACTAATTCTTTACGCTTTTTGAATGAATCCTAACACTTTTCTTCAAAGTGTAAATTATTCATTTAAAATTAATGCATGGTTAGTAATTGTATGCTTTTTTGTTATTCATCATTCATTTTTTATTTCAACTTTTATTTCTGACAAATATTAAAAAAAAAAATTCTTACTTCTTAAAATTGTCCAATAAAAATACAAGTATTGAAAATGAAAGGTAAAAAATATATTTACTCAAAAGAAATTATATTTTGTAATGAATTTAATTGTTAAACTGATTATCAATTAAATTCTTATAAATACCCTTATTGTGTGTGATTTTAAAAGGAAATATAGCAAATATACACTCAGTTTTTATTTCTTGAATAGAGAATAATTTTTAGAGCAAAATAAACATGGAATTTTGAAAACTATTTCTATTTCATATATTTTTGAGTCAGTAGAAAATATAAATAATGAATGGATTAAATTTTTTAATATAAAAATTCTTCAATTTAAACTTGGCAGTGTAATAAATTTTTGTAATGTTTCAAGAAAATATTTATTTTATATATTCACAAGCATCAAGTCTAGAGAATAAACAAGAAAATTCTAGATTTTTCGAAAAAACTTTTAGACTTTTTAACTTATATCTTTATACTTGAGTAGTTTCAAAAGATTAGCCTGAAACATCAAATAAATCAAGAAAATTTATCCATACTTCATTGATATTCAATAAAAGAATCAAAATCTTTTAAAAAAATGTATTGTTTAACTTATTACTGAATTAGTTAAACAATAAATTTTTATTATTTAACTAATTTAGTAATAAGAACTTTGAAACATCTACTGCATCTGTGGCAATGCTTTCGTAAAGTAACAAAATCGTATTCACGCCTTTCTAATAATAATAATAATTTTCATTTACTTGCTTTTTTTCATAGGTTTCTTAATACGACAAAATTTTCTATCTGTTAAACATTTCAGTATTGCTTTTACTAAAAAATATTTTGACCGAAATGGAATTTTAAAATTGACTATGCATATAAACTATTCATTGATTTCTGAAACATTAAAGTCATCAAATGCATTTAATAAGAACAACTTAATATTCTTTAATTTTATCTCCAACAATAATAACAATAAACAAAAGATTAAAAAAAGGAAAAAAATACAAGTGTACTTACGGTATGATTTCTTCTACAGCTGAAAAATAAATTAAAACTATATTTAAACTCAGTTTAAAAAAATACATATAATTTGAAAATCAATATAAAGTAAAATTGGAGTTATTTAAAATTTTCTATATAAAATAACAAAAAAGCTGTAGTGTTACTTGCATTTTAAGAAAATTTTTGTCGTATTAAGCAATTTATCAATCTTTTACTGAATACTAAACATTAATTTTCTAATTATTCCAGATATCTCTTAAAGAATTAAGAAAATAAAAGAAAATTAATCTTTATTATTCAACAAAAAACTGATCACCGATATTTAAATCGATTCACAAGGTTTCAAGTATAGAATTACTTTTGAAAAAATTAATGATTGCAAAATATGCATTTCACAAACTTTACTTGTTCAGATGAACTTTACACAAATTATCCAAATTTATCGCCTTATTTAAGTCCTCAAAGATTTGAATAATATGATTTTCCTAGTTACGTTTTCAGTCAGCGAAGTTTCGGGGAAATTCATCATGAATAAACAGAAATTTAATAAGAATTTAACCAATTTTGGAATAGATTATAATGTTAATTTTTAATTATAAATTATTTTATTAAATTAAATAACATAATACTAAATATTAAATTATTTATATGAAATTATTAATATTAGGATTTATTGAAAAATAATTACATTTTTTAATTTAATAATAATATATAATTTAATTTTAAAAATTCTCAGCTTTTAACATTTAATTATAATAGTTAACTGATACATGAATTACAAATATAGGATAAAATATAGGTTTCAAAGGTATTTTATATAGTGTTTATTAATATTTTTAACCAGATAAAAACATTTCTAACTATAAAATTATACAAATGGGCCTTTTGTGTTCATTTGAAATGACTGAAAAAAATTTTTTATACATTATTTTTTATGTATATTTTTTACATAAGTTTTTTTTTATAGATAAGAATATAGAGACTATGATTTCTATGGTACTCCATACAGAATAATCTATATACTAGAATACTATACAGAATAATCTTCTCAGTTCTAGAAGCCCATTAGCAAGAAGTACAACTTGGGACTTGTTTGGTAATGGAATGAAATTACGATTTGCTAACAGATACATTGACCCTCAACATTGTTCCATCGAAATTGTGTGTGGTAAAAAGAGAGT
This sequence comes from Latrodectus elegans, assembly GCA_030067965.1. Lineage (NCBI taxonomy): Eukaryota > Metazoa > Arthropoda > Arachnida > Araneae > Theridiidae > Latrodectus > Latrodectus elegans. The sequence goes on from CM057819.1 coordinate 45,835,164, forward strand.
TGACTCATTTCATTTCATTTCCTTTCTTTTTCTTGGTTAGTTGGTTGCACTCTCCAAAAAAGTCAAGCTGCGTCAAAATTTTATTTTTGTTTGTAAATGTTATACATTTTTATTTATTTATATTAAATTTTTGAAAACGTAAGCAACATAAAAATCAGAATAAAGCACAAAAATCTGTGCATGTAATGAATTTAACATCGAAAATTTTAAACAAAAAATATCATAATAATAATGAGTGAAAATATAATTTAAAAATTTAAATTATAAAATTTAAATAAATTGTAGAAAACCTATTGCTTTTAAAAAGCTAAAAAGTTTCTGTGGAATTTTTTGTTCTCGTGAATGAAATACAGAAGAGCTTAAGGATATACATTCGGATCAAATTTATCCATCATGCAACTATTATGGTATTATTGATGACATTGCTAAATAATATCGATTAATTTATAATTGATATCAAATTCTGATTTTTAGTCATAATCAAAAGTTTGAAGGAAGCATAATTTCTTGAATGTAATTGCACATATTATAAAATTATTTTTAACCAGCAATTTTTCTTACACGAAATTTTATATTAAGCATTTATAATTAAATGAAGATTTGTGGTTATTTCAATATTGTTCAGACATGAAAGTGAGAAATATTTGAAATTATAGATGGACAGTAAAAATTATTTTTGAATTTTTATAGTTACTGTTAAAATTTATTTTGTTATAATTTGTAATTCTTTAAAAAAATTTTATTTTATTAGTGAATCTAAACCTTTTATTCCTTTATTAAGTTGTATGCTTTGCTATTGTGAAAATAAAAATAATAATTGAATATTTTCACATGTAAGGTGGAAATCAACATTCCTAATCACAAAATTGTATGACTACGTATATTAATATCATTCTGAAAACTAAATTCATTTCAAAGCATATGTTTTTTGTTTTGTCTTCTTATATTTAATAATAAATAAATGCGATTAATTTATTTTATTTTAAAATTATTGAAGCTTTATATGATAAATGTATCTCAATTTATGAAATAGCTGTCATTTTCTACTAATTACTCGTGAAAAAAACTGAAGTAGTTTGAATTGATTTCTGTAATTTTTAGAAACTAGTGTAGTAAAATTAATAACAAATTTTTAAAGAAATTTCAATATGGGAATGTTGACACAAACTCCATGTAGGAATGATATGAAATTACCTATTGAAAACATTCTGTCACTGAAAATTAAAGAACCAAAATATGAATCAGAGTTATAGATGTAATGTCGATTGAAAATAATATTGGTTAAATTTTAAAATATTAAAGGACTTAACAATTTTATTCGATATCAAATAATTTGTTAATGCGTTTATTTAAAAATATAATAATTTCAGAAATGGATTTGATTTCAAAAATTAGAATTATCACAAAAAGATATTAAATTTAAAATATTTGAAGTTCTTAGTTTCTTAAGAATTCGAACCAACGTTTACTTCAAATATTATTCTTATTTTTTCATTAAACGTTCGATCATTAAAAACTATCATTTTTCTGAGCAATCATTTTTACTCTGATGTTGTAAAATTATGCTCTCTATTTATTTTAATCTGCGTAAAAATTTTTTAATCATTAAATAAATATTATTTGTATACATGTATATGATTGGGGTATTTTTTCTGAAGAAAATTATAGGTACTTTTTTTTAATTCAGTTTCAAAGTATTAAAATATATTTTCAGCAAAGATTTAAATCTAGTTATCATTATTATGCATGAAAAAATAACGTCTTATCCCAATTTAAGAGCACTTCTCAAATATTAATCTAAATTAATTTATAACTAAAGAAAAAGGTTGAGAGTGATGAAAAAAAATATTGCCTCTATCACTTTTCTAATTTAAAATAGCCCATCTAAACTAAATTAGAATTCTTAGAATTTGATATTTTGTTTATTTATAATAATAATATTTTTATGAAGGATTTTAATATTCTAGAAAATTTTTCAATCTTTAATAAAATGAATTTTTTTATATTATCTTCTTTCATTTATTTTCAAACGAAAACTAAATTTAAGCAATTGAGATAAACAGAAAAGTGTAAATTTAAAACAAGGAATAGATAAACTTTAAATATTTTTGTCTTATAATTGATAACATAAAAATATCTTCACAAAAGAATTAATTAAAAAAAAAATAAGTAACTAAAATTCAAATTTACCTCTAAAGTTCGCATTGATTGTAGCAATTGCATTTCCAACTTTATTCGTCACTGAAACTTTATACAATCCCGAATCATTATCTTCAGGCTCAATAATTTTCAAAGCAATTAAAAATCGATCCAAACTCAAAGCTCGCACTTCTGGTTGGAATTTCTTGGTTTTGGGCAAGATTCTGTTGTTGAAATACCATACCACATCTGGCTTCGGTAAAGCTGAAACAATACATTCGAATATAATTATGTCTTCTTCATCATCTTCTCTCAATTTCGGCTTCTGGATGAAGGTTGGACCTTTCAGACCCCCCATTGGACCTTTTTAAATCCTGAGCATTCCTTCAAATTTAACAAAAAACCATCATCGAATGCTTTAATGTCTTCTTTGCTTCTCGAACACAAATCGAACAAGTTAGAATTTCGAACAAATGGAACAATTCGAATCGAATACAGTACAAACCTCGAAGAACTAAATTTATGTGTGTGCAGGATTTATGCACTCAAGTTCCAAATAATTACAACAGCAATCAACTACCATATCTATCATTTAAAAGAAAGAAAGAATCTTATGCAAAGGATAATCATATTTCTATCGGAGAGTGGCAACAATCTACTGGCAAACTAAATCAATTGGTGTCTGCGACTGATCTAAGCCGAAGGGCGTCTTCCGAAACGAACAGCTCGAATACCAAATCCTAAGTGAGCGGAAGATTGGTGACTGCCTGTTCCTGGTTTGCTATTACCTCAGACTAAAAACGGACCTCAAAGGATAGTTTGTGTATTGGTCTGACGGGTTTATCGGAAAGAACAACAAAGAACCAGATGTCTTGATCCATCATCTCCCCAACGCGAGCACAAGTGGTGTAAGTTATTGGAGCTCGTTTATCGTGCCATCTCTTTGGAAAGGCTCATTTGTGTAGCATTGTGACACACTGTTTTTCTTTGTTCTTTTTAAACAGTTTGTTTCTAAATAAAACTAACCATGATATATGCATGTATTTCTTTGAAATTTAGTGTCTAGAAATAAAGAATACAAGAGTTTTTTGCTAGTTAATTTGTTTTTATAAATTTCAAAATATTTTCTGATTGAATAAATTGATCTCTAATTTAACCGATGTTAATTGTTTCGTGTGCTGAAAATTTTCACACATTCGAAAATAAAATATTTGCTTAGTTAAATTAATTTATATTTTAATATTATATTAAGTGAGTAATTATTTTATTTATGTATTGCAGAGTATAGAAAATGTACATATTTTAATCATTTTAATAATATAGCAATTTAGAGTTTCAACTACATATATGCAACTATTAAAATAATTTTGGTGAAATCATCTTAATATTTTTTTGTATTTATATTACAATTTATAATATCAATTTTATACATTTTATAATTATAAGAATTTAATAATAATCACATACATTTAATTTATTTATAGATTAAAATAAATGCAAAAAGGAAATTTAAGAAAATTTCAAATAATTGATACCGCAAATATATATATATATATATATATATATATATATATATATATATATATATATATATTTTCAGATATTTAAATGAAAGCAAATTATTCCCAAGAATTAAAGTAATATTTTTATTATACCATTATTAATGTGAAATATAAGGATTGGGTATTATAAGTTGAATTCCTTGATTAATTATAAATTTTTTCAGTGAATGTTTGCATGTACATTACAATTTACATGTTAAAACATCGAAAAATATTAATGATCTCCCGTGAAATATGTTAATTCTAAGACAGAATTTTTTAGAAGATTTTCGATTATTAAATTATTTTTCCCCAAAATAAAAATTTCAACACGGAATAGTTTCTCATCTAAAAAAATCACATTAAATAACATTCTTATCATGCTAATTTTTATCTGACGTTTTGTTTTAGATCTATATAAATTTAAAAAAATATATGTAAATCTTTATTTAATAATTTTGTTTTGAAGGATATTAAAACTATTATTAAATTTATATTTAATTAAAAAATATTAAAGATATTTTAATAAAGGATTTCGAAGATTCAAATTGATAGGGATATAGAATTATCATTATATTCATATGAGCAATTTTGTTTATTATTATCAAAGCAATTTTCAATAAAAAAATTCTTATTATAAAAAAATTAATAATAAAATCACCAAAATGTAAGTTTCAGAGTGTTAGTTTTCTAAATTTGCAAATTTGAAGATTCATGTATCAAGTTTTCGTTTAAAGATGATGTTTTATAAAATACTTATTATTTATTATTTTTTAATAAATATAATTTAATTATTTTGTTAATTTTAGAATCTCATTTTTCTGCCATATATTTTTATCAATGACAATCCAACCTGTATATTTAAATTTTAAATAAAATCATTAATGATTACTTATTTAAATAAAATCATTAATGATTATTAATTTCTAAAATCATATTTTCATGTAATTTATTTCTATCAACGACAATGAAGCCTTTATATTTAAATTTTTTAAAGAAAATAAATAATGATTTTGTGAATTTTCTTCCCTTGAAAAATTTTAATTTAGTTGTAATGAAAACAAAACATATTTTTAAATCATAAAGTCATGATAATTTTAGCGATGATTTTTAATTAAAAATAATTATGATTCATCTTGAATTCCAACAAATTTATGTTTCATCTTAAGCTCCTACAAAATATATTTTCACAGTGATACCTGTGAAATTCGTGAATTATATTTTTGTAAAATTTAATACAATGTTTTGAAAAACATGTTTGGCAGGGAAGCCGCTTATTTGCTTGGTGAGTGACTTGCGCCAGTTTCCTCCGCAGGGCGTGCTGTCAACGAGGTATCCGTCATCCCTGTCTATCTTTGCAGGGAAGATCTCTGGGCTCTGAAGGAAAGGCTTATTTTGTTTGGCAGAAGAGATAAAGCTTTCTCAGATCGGCTTTTTTTCAAAAGGAATGCCTCCCCTTCCCTGTTCCGAGGGTTTCGCTTCGTTTGCGCTGAAATTAAATGGGGGGAAATATTTCATCCTCGGGGGAGACATCTTAAGGAATTCCTCAGATGGTTGTAGATTAATAAAAACTAAGATAAGAGCTGTTTTTATAGTTGATAAATCAGATAAGGTATTTTTAAAATGTGTCGCAAATAATGTAGTTAAAAATGTGATACATTTAATAATTGAAATTTAAATGTACAGTGAACTATATTTATCCGTTTCAAAATAAATTAAAAGATTCAAATAACTCAAATCGTTATCGATAAAAGAAAAACTAGTATTTATCATGAATATATTGTTTACTGAGAGCGAAAGTAAACGAAAATGTGTTTAAAACTCTTGAAGATCTGGTACTTTTCGTGCATGGGAAGGAAATGTGATTCACGGATATATATATATATATATATATATATATATATATATATATATATATATATATATATATATATATATATATATATATATATATATATATATATATATATATATATATATATATACATATATATATATATAAATAACAGTGTGATATTTTACAAATACAAAATTAGATATTTTATATATTGTAGGGGTTGTGATAACTTTTACCGGTTAAAAACGCATAAATTGAAAAAACAAATACATGAACTTTACATCAAATATAAACTTTAAGCAAGCTAAAACGATAAAATACAATGTTTATATCTTTAGCATTTATTAAACGATTCCTAAAATTTATATATAATTACATAGCATCTGTTAATGAACTAAAGCTGTGAGTCGCATCTATTTTTATCATATTCAAAAAATGCATTAAAAGTTTAAACGAAAGGAGAAAATGCTCAAAATATGAAATACGCTTTAACACTTATTATATATAAATAACTAATGTAATATTTTAATGAATATATATATATATATATGCATGTATATATATATATATATATATATATATATATATATATATATATATATATATATATATATATATATATATATATATATATATATATATATATATATATATATATACATAATAGGAGACCTTTTATAACGAATAATTACATTATAAAATTTTATGAAACAAATATATTTCTTGTGATTTTAAAAAAGAAGTAAAAAGTTTTAAATGTGGGATTAAGTTTGGGTGAATAAATAAAATACAAAGTTTTTTCATCCAACGGGGCAGGCACTTGAATGCCGAACCCTATGCCACAACACAAGGCCAGAAACTGTTACTCGTTACCCCAACGGTCACCTATGAACCAATTCACGGAGACATGTAACGTTGCCCGCGCCATACTACCACAAACCCGTTTACAGGGTGAACCACATTCATACATCATCACAGAAAAAAAGGACAGAGAAACACAGACAGAATAATAGAAAAGGGAAAGAAAGTAACATCCTTGCCCGAACCGGGATTCGAACCCGGGACCAACATCTCGGGAGTCAGGAGTGCCAACCACTGAGTCATCGGTCGGTGCAAAGTATTTGCGAATAATTTTTAAGTATAAATCACTTATATAGTAATAGTGCGTAGTATTTTTAAGAATTAACTAAATATTTTATCAACTCTCAAATTTTTATTCAAATATCTGACACAAAATTATGTGACTATTAACTAAAAATATTTTTTATAAAATTAGAAAAATACTTCATATACTCGACAACTCATTAAATTAATTAGATTTTCGGGCAAAATGCTAATTTCCTTCCATTCATCCATGATAGCTACAACCGCTTCGTACACTGAATTATATTAAAGCTTATTTGTACGCACTTGATGAGTCAGATGACCTCATAAATTTTCTATGGCGTTCAGTTTTATGTTACGTTCTGAATCTCATAAAAAAAAACTTATGAGGAACCTCATAAATAAAAACTTATAAGGTCTTCGAAAGCATAAAACTTTGTAATTATTTTCTTTCTCACTTGAAACTAATTTTAAAGTTATTTAATTACATAGCAAGAAGTTGCTTTGTTGAAATTTCTAGATTAAATCTTCTTAAAATAAGCTTAAAAGGCGCAAATTATGTGTAGATAACAAATTGTGTCAATTTATCCATGCACTCGCCGCTAACTATCCTTATTATATTATTATATATGTCTACTGAATTAATATATGTCTATTGAAGAAAACTCACAAATGATTCTAATAGTAAATATGAATGTTCGAAATATCAAATTAATTTTTTGTTAGTATAAATAATAGTTTTTCATTAGTATTTTAACTATTATCACTATCAGAAAGTCATGACCAAGAATTTGTGTGTGCCACATGCCCACTTCTTCTTTGTGATACTCTTATTAATTAAGAAGCAAGCAAGCTTTCTTTTCTTTTTTTTCTTTATTTCTGGAAAACAACATTTGAAATTAATTTTAAAATGCAAGTGTAAAATAATTTTACAGGTCTGTATGTTATTTTACGAGTAGACAAGTTCTGCTTTGTCGTAGGCTTGAAATTTGGTCAATAATTGTGAAGTGATAATTTACTCTACTCGCAGACATACTACATTTTCCAAAAATAATTTTACTTAAAATATTATGAATATAGCAGTTTTTGAACTTATAAAAATCTTATTTATTTCACATTCCAATTTTCTAGAGCCTTTAAAAAAACAAATATTTTGAGTTGCTTAAAAAATTTTCTTGAAACACAATGAAAACAATTTAAATTCTAATTTTCTTATAACATTATTGCATTCACTTTTTGTAATGCAAAGCTACAATAAGAAAAAAATATAATGAATTTGAACGCTCAAATGGTTTTGAGTAAAGAAAACAAGTTGGTCTCATAATTTTGTAACACCAGGATTTTAAAATATTGTTTATTGTTTGAAAATCTCAAAATGTTTTTATTTAATTATTTATTTGAAATATATAGTTCATTTCATTTATACCTAGATTATTAAAATTATAAATTACCATATTTAGCATGTTGGGAAATTTAAGAGCAATGGATAAGGAAAATCTAGTGGTAAAAAAATGTTTTTTAATCTTTTTTTTAAAAAAACCCTGTCTGTAAAGAATATAAGATTTTCAGCTGCTAAAGTATAGAACAGTAAATAACTTTTGATATCAATTAGCTTTGTGTATAGCTTTTGCAACAATCAATTGAATAAAGATAGTGAGTCAATAAAAAAAATTACAGTTTTCACTATATATTCAGAGCATTAATGAACATTAATTTATTAAATTGGAATAGTTTCATTTTAAATGAAGACAAATAATAAATCAAGAGATTAAAAATTAAATTAAAGCTAATATCATGATTTAAAAAATATAACCTGTAACTAAAATTAAAAATTCTTTGATATTAAAATCATTTTTCTTAAATTCTAAGTCCCTGTTAAAATTTTTGAATAATTTATGCTTTTAAAACATAAGTTGAACCAAACATTATGTGGATGAAAAGTCACGAAGTCCTCAATACTTTTCAAAACATATCTAATGTATAAAATATAACAATGAACTGTATACAATGAATGTAATGATCTGTAGAAAATTTCCTCCCCCTCTAGATCAACATTAGAATTAAGAGAGTGGATCCTCTGGTGGTGCCATCTGTTGGAGGAGTCTGATCATACTTTCACTTTCATGGTACTCTGGGTAAACGAAAGACGCACCATACTGACTTAAATATCCATAACCATCGGCAGTGCGAGCTTGACTTGTCTAAGCGTCATAAGTAATAACAACAAACATCTATGTGTATTTAATCTAACATATACAATTATGTGTATTTATATGCATTTATTTATGTGTATTTAATCTGCATACATAATTTTTTATTACAAGTAAATAAGTAGTCTACAGCCAATATAGAAATGTTTTAATCCTTTCAGTTTATGGAATCTCTTTACTATTTTTTACATGTTTCGCAAATGAGAAATTGTTTTTAATTCTTTATGAGCTTTCACTAAAATATTACAAAATATTCCAACATTTATGAATTATTATTTTCTGCCCATATTTTCTGCTTTATGTTAGCAACTTTGTTTGCTTTAAAAAAAATTTTATTATATTTCTCAATGTCACAATATAGAATTCACTTCTCTAAGACTTACAAAAATTAGTCTAAATAAGGCCTCTTATTTCCTCATATTACGAGTTTTTTATAATTTACTCAAATCCAGCGTATAATACATCCCTCATTAGGGGCATTTTTACAACAAAATCTTCGTACAAAACATTTTTTTTTTTTCATCTTTAAATTCCTTTCAGTGTGCAAGTTTTTAGGTAGATCACAAGCTTTTCTTACTAATATCACTGTGGCTTAGTGATAACACCATTCTTTATAGTGGGAGATCCCGAATTTGATCTTAGCGTCTTTCATCAACTGAACATGGATGTTAAGCTTCTTGCGTGCATATCTATCGGTGCGGATTCTTGGATGTTTTTTCGGTTACTTCCCTCTCAATATGTGAATAGGGCCGCCCACTGTCAATGAAAAAATCCTTCTACCAGGAAATTATACAATGGCTGCTAAAATGCCTTAAAATAACCTTAAGTCGTTAAGTTATCCATTAGGCAATGAAAGCACTTCTTGCTATGATATGAGGGGAGAAGCTTTTTCAAATAAAACATTATATGCAATATGTTTAAATCTTTTATACAACAGCATACACTAGAGAGAAATTGCATGCATGTGACATAGTAAAGGCTGAGTGAAAATCAATGACCAATAGCCTACATTTTTCTAAATAGAATTCATATTAATAGAATCTTGGTTATAAGTTTACAATCATGTACCCTTGATTTTTTGGCGATTTTTTGACGCCAAGATTGGTGCTAAAATATGATTAACAAGATAGCCACGAAACAAAATCTATGCAAAGATAGAGTTACCAGAAATCTAATTTTATCCTCAAGATGTATCGCCAAACCAAGGGGTACGCGATTGTATACTGAACCTGAATTTTAGTACTAGAAAGTGTTTCTTCCTGGTTTCAGTATGAATTTTCTTTGCTTATCGTCTTTATATTCATTATAAAATCGTAAAAATGCATATATTTTACAATTAAATGTATCTACATTATGAGTAGCTTAATATATGTAAAATTCATTACATTTCAGTGAAGAATGGAAGACAAGTTCTTTTAATTAAATTTAAAGGAAGCATATAATGAAAAACAAGAATATTTAAAATTAACAACTATTTACTCAGGTAAATGCAGCTTAAAATTAGCGCAATCAAAAACATTAAATAAATAAGTAGTTTTAATATTCTTTCAATTTTCAAAATATTTAAAATTAACAACTATTTATTTGGATTAAAGTTAGCACCATCAAAAAAAAAAAAAAAACGTTGCCATTCAATAATGGAATAAGATAAAATAAAGAACATTATTTGAAGAATCATATATGTATATATGTCGCAGTAATTTATAATCAAAAACTTCGTCAGATTCTTCGGTGGTATGGAGCTTCTATAACAACAGACATAATACTTCTACCATAAATTTATGCTATATTTTTTAAAACTGAAGAATAATAGTTTCATAAAATTTTTGCTGCTGTTTCTAATAAATCAATTGCTAATTAATCCAAAATAATGTGATATTCATCATAAAAGAATTCATTTTCGATCTTTTAATATCGTATCATTACAAAATGTTATTAAGAGACTGCTTCATTTGTGGTAAAAATAAAGAATTTACTTATTGCTGAAAAACTCTTACAAGAATCTGTTTCCATTCATATATGAGTAAATTATATAATTTAACTATAAAATTTGGTTAAATTTGAAGTTGATGATATATTTATGTTAACTATTTTCACCAGAAGATATAAATCATCAGTAGATTCAAACAGAAATCGTGTTATCAATTCAATTTGTCTTTTACCAGTGGATCGTCTTCATAATTTAATGTTTCTAATAAATTAAATTATGAATTTGAATTACATATCTACAATTTACAACGAACATACACAAATCTAGAATGATTGGTACATTGTATTAATTTCTTGACAATGACTGAGTATCTGTAAGGCTGGTTGGAAGGTACTCCTTGGATTTTTGAGTTCTATTTTTGACATTTAACAAAGAAAAAGCTTCAGCTTTATTTAGAGGCGTTTCCCTCCTTATCTGGGGGTTAGATAAGTAGATAGTTTCTCTTAGAAGGGGCCGACTCTGGAAAAGACACTATTTTAATAGATTATTCAATCGAAAACTGTCTTCAGACTTCAACTGTTGATTATTCTTTTCAGAACTTTTTGTAATTAAAAGAAAATACTTTCCTACATAGTTTTTGTTGATGTCGGAATATAAGACACATTATATTGTAACAGAAAGCCTATCTCTACAAAATTTTAAATATAAAAATGCTATTAAAACAAAATATAGAATAGTGTTATGACTTTTACGAATGATATAAATGGTGAATATTTTTTTTATAATGCTATCTATTATTTGAGCCTGGAAAATCTAATTTTTAGATAAATTAATTTTTAATCTTTCTTGATTCAAATAGAGATATTCGTGTGTGAGGAGAGGGTTTATATATAAATATTTAAAATTCATTTATTTAATGTATAAAAATATAAAGGGACAGTAGTAGCCTAGTGGTTAGGGTATCGGCCGGTCCAAGGGTGGGGTTTGATTGCCAATGCCGCCAAAGACACACCAAGTACATGCAAAAAAAGTATATTTATATATTAAAATGTAATAAATTAACATTTTTACTTTCAATTATAAGCTCTGAATTTTTTTTTAATCAAGTACCCCTTCAAAAGTATTGGGTTAAAAACCAGAAAATTCCTATATGAATTTCTAACGAATTGTTGATAATTTGCTTAAAATTTATTAGTTTTGCTAAAACAGGACGGAGGCTTATTCTTCAACAATTGCATAATTAATTATGCTTATAAACAATGAAAACTTTTTTATCAAAAGTCATCAATAAATAATAGAGGAAAAGATAAATACTGAGAAGGTTTGCTTACGGATAGTATCTATTTGAATGAATACCTGGATTTCTTTGTATTTCTCCTGAAATTATCAAGATACAACATCTTTAATAACACTCTCACACACACAAAGTTTATTTCGCTGAAAATTATATTCAGAAGGAAATCAAAAGTAGATTAAATGCAAAGTTCGAATTTACACATGATATCTAACATTCCATCAGGACTTTTTGAGATGCTCTGAAATATTTACTTTTGCCTTCAACTCATTTTAGAGAAGTTTGTTATTCTTATTGTTTTTTAAGAACTATCACTTTAAATTTGTAACCTTTCGAATATTATAATTTATGGAATTACATTTCTCTAGGTGACTTTATTTCACATCTATAGCGTATCTTCTGTATGAAACCGAAATGTAAGAGACTTGACTATATCATATTTATTCATATAAAAATTTATGATTTTCTTTAAACTATCGTTTTCACTTTTCATCACCTGCCATATGATATTTCAAGTTTCTTTGCATTTAAAATGAAATTTTTTCAATCACCTCTATGCATAAGTCTTTTTAAAATAACGAAAGTTGTTACGTTTTCTGAATGAAGTAAGCCAAAATTATTTTCCGAAAGATAAATATTACACTTAGGAAAGTGTTACTTGCATATCATAAGCTACAATGCTTATGTCCTATTGAAGACGATTTGGAATGAAGTCCAAAGAAGTCGACATAGAAATATTTAAGCAAGTACAGAAATTCCGATCAATATCTCTGGTTTTTTTTCCCCCAAAGAAATCTCGCTCTACCTCCGCAAAACTATTTCCAAATTGCTTACTCCAAGGTATTTCAAATCAGTTTCCATGGGAAATCTTTCTAAGTTTCTTTAAAAAGGATCTGGATCGCATCCAGCGCACCAGTTGTCTGAGGAGATCACTGACGTTCTAGTATCTTGTCTGATCACTTTTCTAAAGATTTCTTTCTTTTTTTTTAAGAGAGACAGAGAGAGTAATAAAAACTCTCTGATTATATTGGCTCAGTTCTCATGACCTTTTTCTTTATGTTAAAATGACTATTCTAATTTCTTCAAGATCAGTGTCAAATAGCAAATAAATGAAGCATTGTTTTGTGAGTAAGGACAGTTAAAACATTGTGCAAATAATATTGGCATATACTTCTGTAGTAGAAGATATAATATACTGTAGCTAGAGGGAATCTAGCATGAATCATATTTTACTACATTATTTCGCGATTTTGAAAAAAAAAATTTAATGGTATGGTAACGTAACTTATTACAGGGTGACGACTTTATCCTGTTAACAAAAAGATATTGTATTAAACTAAAAACATAGAATTTATTTTCAAAAAACCAACTTTACTTCAGTCATTTGTTACTTAGATACAACATATTTGAGTGTTTTCAAAATGGTTCCATTAGGCATCGGTACAGAGCCTTAAATGTCGCGTGAAATTTTCTGCAATGGGCTGCAGTTCATCAGGTGTTAATTTAGCCTATTCCTTCTTAAGAATGCCTTTTAGGCATTCCCAAACTTCGATGTGGCTTAGAGCGTACTCTTGATTGCAGAACAGACCAAACATCATTGGGTTTAAGTCAGGTGAATAAGGGAGCCATATTCCCGCACTCTGAATTTGTTTTAATCCAGCCTTAAATAAAGCAATGTCATCGTTGGTTTGGCATATTATTTCAAACATGGAAATAAAAACTATCTATTTGTTTTACTAACATTAAAATCTCGTAAGCAAATGAAATTTTTATAAAAAGTGGGGGACATGAATTAAACCAATCAAAAGCAGTACAATTATGTCAACAATATAAAGTTGTCACCCTGTATTATAGATATATTTGTTACATCTTATTTATGTAATCTTATGGAATTAGGCCTTTTGATTAACTATTTTTTTTACTACTGATTTAAATTTAAGACTTAAACTTCTATGTTTAAAATTCTTCAAATCAAAGTTCTTAAAGTATGAGTAATTGCAATGCATAAATTGTATGATTTTATATATAACGTGTATAATAATCAAATTAATATACTGTTAAGAATTTAATGAGTAAATACCTGGTTTTGCTTATTCTCAAAGTTACTCAATGCTTTATAATATTCATAATCCATTATATTACTCATTCACATTGTTAACATAATAGAAATATTTTATACTCTAAAATATTTTTCATCCAATTCATTATAAAAAGCAGCTTGTTTTGTATTGATGACATGTAATTTAAAGCAACTTTACAAAAACAATGTGTATAACAAAAATATATACGTTACACTTCATTCAGTAACTTAAAAATTTTAATAGTCTTGTCATTCCTTTATTATCTTACAAATATTACATAATTTAAATAGTTTTCACCTTATTTTAATTTTAAAAAATTGAATAAATGAATAAAATAATTACCTATATATAATTTGTGGCCTTTGTCATAATGATTTAATCATTTTTACAGATTAATACAAATCTAATGAATGCAGATCTAATCAATGATATGTCTTATATTTGATCTGAAAAACATACAAATATTTTCAAAAACTAAATATAGACAACAAACTATAATTCAATCAGTGTAAATGTCATCGAAGTATTATTAATTAAAGAAAATTTGAAATAAGGAAATATTACTTTACACGACAGACATTTTTGTGCCAACATCATTACTTTGAATTACTTGAGAGTTTTTCAGTTAAATTAAAAACTATTATTCTTCTTTGATCAATTATGACTCTATACATAGCTTTCATATTGTAGTTTTCTGCATGTTTCCCATCTGGATGAATATTCCAAACTTATGTATCCTTTATGAGTATAATTATTAATTGAATTATAAAAATAGTTATGCAAATTTTTCAAACCTACAAATATTTCTAAATATATTCTAATGATCACATTCCTTACACAATTAATACCTTATTGAATAGTTCAAAAGAAAATTTTATCGTTACAAAATATTTAAATGATAGTTTCAAACCTAAGACGTCATTTATTCTTATTCCCAAACCCGTAAAATACCAGAAATATGTAACAGAGCTAGTGCAGGTCAGACATGTTTAGATGGAATATACAGGTATTTTAGATATTTAAAATCTAGTCTGTGATAATCAAGAAAACACTGATATTTAAAATCTAGTTTGATCAGCAGCAAAACAAAATTATTGCTACATAGAATTTCGATAACTCCCATTGACACATGTGTTACTGAAACATGGGTGATGACCGAAAGTTATAAAGAAATCTTAGCAGTTTTTAAGAGAAAGATACTGCGAAGTATTTTGAGATGTGCAAATTGTAATGATACATGGAGAAGAAGAACGAATTCGGAACTTTATAAACTATATAAATAGCTAGATACAATAAAAAAATTTTCAAACCAGAGATTGAAATTGATAAGACACTTGATCAGGATGAAGGAGGGATGAGCCACCAAAAAGATCGTCAAAGCTAAGCCAAGTAAAGCCCGAAAAAAGAGAAGACCAAGGTTCTGTGAATTCACTGACTCGATACGGATCTGAAGATACTCAAAATAATAAATTGGAAGAGTCTATCAATGCAGAGGGTGGTATGGAAATCAACTATGCGGAAGGCCGTGGTCCATCCTGGGTTGACGAGCCACTGAGAAAGGAAGAAAACCCGTAACATAATTTCAAAGAATTTTAACATTTTCTCAGCACTATTTAAGTTTTCTCTGTGTATAAAATAAAAATTTAAAGTATGCATAAAAATGCTGCATCACATTTAATTTCTTATGAGAAAAAATTTCCATTTAGAGAAATTATTTAATGTCTCATTTCTAATCCTGTTACATTGTTTCGACAGGGAATCCTTATAATTAGTAAGTTATGGAAAAATTTAAAAGTCTCTGCTTATTTGTTTTATGTCAGGAAATGAATGAGCCCAGATGGACTTACTTTAGACCATTGAGAGCCATATTCTTACCATATTCATAATCAGCGTACAATATTATTTAAATTCATAAATTTACATTTACAATATGTCATTATCTTAATCAAATTCATAAATTTGATTAAGATAAAGACATATTGCATATACAATTTAATTATAATATAATCTCTTCATTTAAGGGAAGTAAGACCTGATTAACCTTCAAAAAATCAATTTTTCAATTTTAGTTATTTTAAATAAAGTATACTTTTCTGAATCTAAAAATGTATAACACTCATTTATTTGATGTTTTTTAATGGTTTAAATAATCGAAAAAAAACGTACACAAACAGTGCCACGCCCCCTTGCAGAAAAGTTTCGGTTTCAAATATGACCATTGCAGTACCAATTCAACAGAAAAGTAGTGAATAAATGATCATTTGTATAACCTCCGTTATTTTTTTTTTCTGAATCTGGCATTAACATTTAAAGATAACAAAAATTCCAAGCTGTGTGAATGATTTGTTCACATTGCTTGCTGCGTTGTTGTGTTTACTTTATGATTTGCCTTGTGATTATTAGTTCGATTTATGCTGCTTCATTTTTTAATCTGCTGATTAATTATTATAATTAATTCTATAACTCTGTTTGAGTTTAAATTCTTATCAATTGTTTGTTTATCATGCCTCGAAGGAGAAGTTTCAACAGTAGGAAGAGACATCAGAATCAACATACTACGAAGTATGATCAAAGCAGTGTACCTGAAGCTGAGAGTGCTTCAAAACAAAAGCTTGAAAATTCTTTTGTAATGAATGATGACTTTGAAAATAATTCAACTCAAGATGTAAATATTATTATTAGTGTTAAAGTTCTAAACAGTCTGATTAACGACATGTTCGTGTGTAAACAGTGCAATTCATCGGAGTCTTTCATTGTAAATGAAGAGTTACATAGCCGCAGAGGTCTTGCCTCTTTTATAAACATTCACTGCAAAGTCTGTCAAAACTCTTCCACAACATGCACATCCCTCATATCTAGTTTAGGATATGACATAAACGATAGACTGGCATATGCAATGCGTTGCATAGGGAAAGGCAGAAATGCTGCACAAACAATTTGTGCCATCTTGAACCTACCTCCTCCTCCACGAAAATTTGAGAGGCTCAATGACAGCTTAAAAATGGATTGACAGTTGTCTGTAAAAGTCTATGGACATTGCTGTAAGTAATGCTGTTGAAGCTAATGATAATGTCAGAGATATTGCTGTATCTGTGGATGGCTCGTGGCAAAGAGAGGCCACACTTCACTCAACAGGGTTGTGACAGCTATTTGTGTGGATACCGGAAAGGTGATAGACTTTGAATGCTTGTCGAAGTATTGCTTCAAATGCAAGAAAAAGTGAAAAGAGCTGCGAAGATTGCCAGAAGAACTACGAAGGTCCAAGCGGTGGCATGGAGACAGAGGGTGTCTTTCGCATTTTCAATCGTTCCATATCTTCGAGAAATGTGCGCTATACCAAATATTTAGGAGATGGCGACTCAAAGGGATTCTTGAAAATCAAACAAGCAAAAGTGTATGGTGACACAGATGTTGAAAAGTTAGAGTGTGTGGGCCATGTCCAGAAGAGAATGGGCTCACGATTGAAAGCCTTGAAGAATGAATTCAAAGGGATGAAACTCTCAGACAGCAAGGCAATTTCTGGGCGAGGTCGGCTAACTGATGCTGAGATTTTACTTTTGCAGAAGTACTATGGTCTCGCTATCCGTCGCAATGCTAAAACCTCTGTAGATGAAATGGCAAAAGCTGTTTGGGCTATATATTTTTTCATAAACTCTCAACAGACAGAAATCCTCAGCACGCTCTATGTCCTACTGGGGAAGAGAGTTGGTGTAAATATAACAAGAGTGTTGCTCAAGGAGGAAATTATGTCCATGAGCATTCATTGCCGGAAGCAGTGCTCTTGGCTATCAAAAAATCTTCCGTGACCTGTCGTCAAAGAGCTGTTGAAGAAATGCCTCCATGGAGGCACACACAAATTGCAATGAGTCCTTCAACAACTGTGTGTGGGAAAGGATTCCCAAGAACACTTTTGTGGGAAAAGAAACCTTAGAACTCGGAGTAATGGATGCAGTCATCTGTTTTAATGAAGGGTTCTCAGCCGAACCTTGGTGCTGAAGGAGCTGGGTATTATTCCTGGTAAAAATATGTGTGACGCACTGCAAAGAAATCGATCGCATACGTGTTCGAAAAGCTGAACATCTCATCAAAAAAATTAATAAAGATGCAAGATCACTGAAAAGGCAAGAAAAAAAGAAAGAGGGAGGCATTGGAGGCTAATATGGATTCAGATTATGGTCCAGGAAGTTTTAATTTTTGTTTAAAATAAGAATTTAGTACATTTTTTTGTTTTTTGAGATTTTCTCAAATTGCATGTTTTTATTACATAGGTACGCTCGTAAAAAACTAATGCATCAAATCTTCTAAAATTTTTGTGCTTATGTGTG
The DNA here is from genome assembly GCA_030067965.1 of Latrodectus elegans. Taxonomy (NCBI): domain Eukaryota; kingdom Metazoa; phylum Arthropoda; class Arachnida; order Araneae; family Theridiidae; genus Latrodectus; species Latrodectus elegans. Next base: position 45,853,625 of record CM057819.1, read on the forward strand.
AACTTTATGTGCATGTAGTAAAGTGTTTAAAATTTGCTTTTGCCAAAAAAATAATTTTATGAAAAAGTTTTGTGAAAATTTTTTGAATTTTTGAAAAATTTTCGAAACGTTTAACATATTTTGCTCTTGTATAAGTTATTATGCATATATTGCAAAATAAATTACTTTGTTTAATTCTTTAAACATTTTTTAATAAATGTATGCAAATTTTGTGTGAAATTTGCATCAAGAATTTATTTTAAGCAATACCTTAAGGTAACCTACTTTTAAAAAACTGTAATGAATGCAATATTTTCAAAAAGTCATAAAAATTAAATATATGCATGTTTCTATTTAAATTTGATTTTGCTAGAAAGCTTATAACTAGTACTTTCCATAAATGCTATACTTTAACTCATAAATTATATATACTAGCCTTAATACACACTTCCGTTAGGTACAAAATATCCAAATTTGTCAATGTCGACAACGTCTTACTTCCCTTAAGAATAATATAATTAAGAGAATACGACACATAGTGAAAACGGGAAGAAAATATTATGAACTCGCCGTGAAATAATTTTATAATCCAATACACAATTTATCAATATACAATAATAAAAAAATATTACATTTAAGTACAAGTAAATATGTAACATTTTACGATTTATAGATTTTTCACTTTGTAAGGAATTATAAAAAGGATAAATTTGAATGTTTCATAACAATGAATATCATACCTAAACAATATGACTCAGCGAAACTAGCTTTTTGGACGATTATCAGTTACTTACAATTACAATAAAATAAATGTGTTAGAACTTATATAAATTTTCATAATGTTAGTAAATGTCCTTTTATTTTAACAACATTTTCAGTGGACAGTTGCCATTTACTTCACATCTTAAACTATTTAAAATTTATTCCACTATACTGACTTTTATTCTTGTAAGCCAACTATTTTTTTATATATATTTCGTTTATAATGGATCAACAGATTTTGGTTGGTTAATTGGCATCGTGTCTAGGAAGTCAAATGGATCCGTGACTGCCAATGACGGCTTCAGTCATGTTCTCTGTGGAGAGATCGGCATCAAATGAATACTCTCGAGGATACTCTGGGGAGATACTAGTATTGCTGGACAATTGAAAAATAAGACTTGGAGAGAGTTCTTCTTCAGAAATATCAGCAGATTTTCTGCGATATAAAAACCAAAAAATCATGAAGGATAGATAAATGGAAGCAAAGTTTTCTCAAATCATTCCCTGATCATGCTAATATATTTACTATGGTAAAGGGCTATTCTGGTTTGTTTTATTATGAATATCCTTATAAATTTGTAATTTCTTAAAAATTGACTAAAAGAAATAAAGATTCGATGACAATTGCAGCATTTGAAAGTCTGGTTATTTGGGTATTCTTGGATAGTGCCTGGTTTCTGACCTTATTCAGTAGTCACACTAATGTAGACAAATAACTATAAGTAAAAGTGGTACACCAAACATTTTTATTTTTCTATATATAATTTCCCGATTTGATACAGACTTATTTATCTTTTGCATCGATAATCTTATAAGTTACAGTCTGACCCACACAGCAAAAAGAATAGATTACAGACGATTTAGCGTTATAAGAGCGAAACTCTCAAACCTATTTTTAATTATTTCAAGAACTTGAAAAATAATTTACATATTCTCATAGTCATTGACTATGAGAATAATAAATCCTGATCTCTACATACGAAATTAATGAGAAATTTACAATTCTAAGTGTGATCTCGTTCACAGTTTATTCACAGTTTACACTCAACATCATGTATGTTCAAGTTGTCTTAAGGCGTGAAACAATTTCAAAATTTCATTAATAAATGCAATAAAAATAAACTAACAAAAAGAACCAGTTATAGAAGAAATGTGTTCAAATTTTTACGATTTAGGATTTAATTATAAAATCTGTTTCAGAAATTTTGCAAGATATTGAGGAATAATAAAGTATCAGCATTTTTTATTGCACACACACACAAACATATTTATTCTATTTCAATGACAGCAAAAAAAAATCGAAGGTGATGAAACTTAGTAGGAAAATATGCTATTGTAAAAAATATATAAATTCAAAAATGAATTAACACACAATAAAACTTATATTATTTACAAATGCCGAACATTAGCGCCTAAGCCATTAGTTCACGGGCTCTCCAATGCTTTTCAACAATGCCCTCATACTGAGAAAGAACCACACAACTATTTAAATGTTAAAAAGTCATTGGTTGACCAGAGTCACACAAAACACAGTCCGGGGAATCCACCACTCCAATCCTATAGAGATGGTCCCGCAAACAATCATGTCCAGTTAGACCTCTAAAAAGGGCCACCGCAGTCTTTCTTGGAAAAACGGGAACAGTTCTTTCCTCCCCCAAAATCTTCTATCTCTTGTGCGTCGCACGTTGAACAAGATATGGTTCAACGTGCGACGCACAAGAGATGGACCATATCTTGTTCATATCCCTTTTTAGCCAGTGAATTAGCCTTTTCATTGCCCAAAATACCACAATAGGCAGGGATCCACTGGAAAGAAATTCTGTGTGCCAGAGCCTTAAGAAAAGATCCATATTCTAAAATTCTTTGGGAACAATTTTGATTATTCAAAAGAGTTTGAAGCGCACTCTTAGAATCTGACAAAATGACCACTCTTTTAAAAAAAGTGACTGCTAATCGATAGTTGCTGGATAGCCACTGTAATAGCTTCAATTTCACCATCAAAGGCTGTAGAAAGAGGACCTACTGGTAAATAAAAACTGAAAAGCTCACAATGGATACCTGCCCCTGCACCACGTGTTCTTTCTAACATAGAACCATCAGTGAAAACATGCAACCACTCATTTTCAGAATAGCGAACCTCAATAGTCTCTATTGCGAAAGATCTTAGTTGTATATCACTCATTTCTTTTTTAACAACTTTTTGAATAAGATCTAAATTTATATTTAAATTCAGATAATCTATAGGACAAGTAGGAGGAAGTAAAATTAAATAGCCTCTACTCAAATTTAAAGCATCGGATTCTCTCTGGGCAGGTTGGATGAAGCCAGTTTGAGTGTTAAGATTTCTAGGGATTTCATTGTTATAGTTCCTCTCAAAAGAGTTGCCAGGTAAACGCACAAGTTTTTGGTACAGTAGGATCGCCTTTCTTTTAATAAAATGATGAACAGGTTCCAAGTCGGTTAGGAGTTGCATTGCAAGAACAGGCGTAATTTTCACAGCTACCCCTGTTAGCTAGATAAAACATAGAATAAACTTCTGATTTAAAAGTTAATATTGAAGATTTTCTCTGAAAGTAAGCATAAAAAAAAGGTGTTATTATTGAATTTAGTGATACTGAAAAACAAATGAAAAGTGCCTAGTTTCTTTTTTGCATATTATAGAGGAATAACACAAAGGATGAGATGGGCTGGCCATGTTATTCGTATGCCAACTGAACGCACCCCTAAAAAAATCTTCCTTGCAAGGCCAATGGGAAAGCGTTGCAGAGGTAGGCCCAAAATCAGATGGATTGATTGTCTTGATAGGGACTTTAACACTATTGGAACATCTAATTGGAAAAGTGCTGCTGAGTGCAGGCCAAGATGGAATAAGCTCATTGAGAAGGCCAGGACCCACACAGGGTTGTAGTGCCATTGTTGATTGATAGAGGAATAACAATATTTAATCTCATATAGTTAAAATCTAAACTTAAAGCAAGCTAAAAAAAATAAAATTAGTAGAATGCTTAAGGTGACTGATAAGCTAGGAGGACGATGAAAAACTGCAGTAATTAGCGTATTATTAAAAAAGCTTCATAGCTAGCAAGATGTCTTATATTTCTATTTCTGGTTAACAAAGAAAGAAAGAAATACTTTTTTTTCCTAATCCATAACATTGATTAGGTCTAAATGTATTTGCGCTAAAAACTTTTTCCATGTGTGAAACAAGTTAAGAGTGCTTTGGCCTATGATTTACCATAACTAAGGTATTAAATTAGAAAATACACTTGTGTGGATTAAAAAATTTCCTAACACGTCAATATGCCGTTGATCCGTAATGAAATATATTTCAATGTTCAAGTAAATGCATCGTGAAAAAGAAATAAGTTAATTGTAAACTAATAATTCTAATTATAGTGTTGCATAGTCATGAAAAATTACTTTTCATTAATTAGAAATCTTCCATCGAAAACATTCTGTTGTTAAGATATAACATTTTTGGCTATTTAGAGCTTAATGCACTCGTTATTTGGATATAAAGCTCTATAAAGTTACCAACGTTAACAATCATTATAATTAAAAATTGATTATTATGTTATGATAATTACTGATGATGACATTCCTAAACATTTAATTGATTTTTATATATATATATATATATATATATATATATATATATATATATATATATATATATATATATATATATATATATATATATATATAATTTCTTTCGTTTTATTTACTAAGAATCATAATAATAACATCAATAATGAAAGTAAGATTTAACTAATTTATATAAAGCAAATTTCTTAGTTGATTTCTACAATCCAAATCATGTATTTTTATGATTGCGTTTTCCACTTACATCAAAGGAATTCTATTTTTTCCCTCCTTCATGTGGGATATTTTCTTATTTTAAATTTCTTATCCAATTAAAAAAGCTACCCTTCATGAATCTAATGGATAATCGGACGAATTGCTTCTTTCTCTGGTTAAATATCCTCGGATCATCATTTTCATGTGTGTTATTTCAATGGATAATTCCCCAAAATAGCAATTTTTTCCAAAGTATTTATATAATTCATCAATTAACTAAATAATAATCACACACAACTAAATAATCAAATTAACTAAATAATAATAATAATGGGTAGATTAAATCAATCTTTTAGTCCTCTTCTTATTAGCATATTCTATTTATGATAGCAATTATTTATAACAGTCGAAAAATGTCTAAATTCTTTAAATACATTTAAATAATTTGCTTCACAAATAATTATTCATAACCGTCAAATTTCAACATGCAATTGGCCCTATGCTCTCAAAATCAAATGCCAATGTGTGATTCAAAATATTTTTTTACATAATAAACCACATACAAGTGTTTCGTTTTCATTTTCATCATCACCAAATTCATCAAACGCGTTTTCATAAACTTTAAATCAAGATTTATTATCTAATTTAATTTCTTTTTAATTTTAACATCGAAAAGAGCCGAATTCGAGAAATTATTGGAAAACGTAGCATTTAATAAGTGGAACTTAAGCAGTTGTTAAACATGAAAAAATCACTAAAATGCATCAAAAATTAAAAAAAATTATAATAAATAAATAAATAACTTGCTGTTTCTTTAATAAAGGAGGATTACATTATATGACTTATATTTTGATTTTTTTAAATGTTTAACTGACCGAAAACTATAAAATTGAAAAGACTTGCACACAGATTCTCTTAGACCGTTTACCACGGGAAAAAAACGAAAATAATTCGAATATCACTGCCACCCATGAGGAATAAGGGTACTTAAAAATTAGTGAACATATCATTAAAATAAAAATAAGTAATGGAGCACCACTTAAGAAGCAAATCTTCACCGGAAATCGTTTTTACAACATTGACGACAGCCGAGCATTTATTCTGCACCCCCACCCCCTCCTGAAACTCTTAACCCTCGCTTTTCTTTTAAAGACGCAACCTTGACCAGCAATAGAAAGAGTTGCGCAAGTATGTCTCTTTTTAGAACATTTGCAAAAAGAGCTTGGAAGTCACCTGTGAATCAGATTCGCTACGTCATCGACCGCGGTTACAGTTTCTCTCTACCGCCTACTCATTCACATTCGGCGGAATGTGTATTTCGGGACAGTGTATCGTGTATTTTGCCCCCCCGTCAGCATCATGTTTTGTTTGTTGTCGCCAATTAATGATCCTATTTCGTACTAACCCTTTCTTTGTACAGTAAATATATAAGCAGTGAATAACGTTGCATAGTGAAATCACCATGAATGAGTGTTCATGTACGTAATAAAACAAAAAATAAATGACTAATAATGAATATAGCTTTGAAATAAATTATTTTATGATTTTTAACTCTATAAGCAACAATTTAAAACTCTTATATTGTTACTTAATATTATTTTTGTATTTTTTTGCACAATTTAGAAATTATTTTATGAGCGACTGGCAACTTCATTCCGAAAAGAAGGGTTAAGAAAATCCTTTCACATGTATGAAAATAGAAATAATTGAAAGGAAAGTTTAATAATAAAAAAATAAGGAAATGAAGACAAAAGAAATCTTTTTTCCTTTTATCAATCATGCACATCTTTCTGGTCAATAATGTAAAAATGTATCCTTATATTACTGATAATCTCAATAATATAAGGAAAAGACAGGGCTGATCATTAAAGGATCATCTATTTCTTTTCATTCATTATATATGACATCTATTTATGGACTCCATTAGTTTTCTTCTCCCAAAAGTCTCGTCGAGCTGACAGCCGAATTGTTAGCACTCTTGCCTTCGGTTCAACAGTTCGTGGGTTCGAATCACACCTTGGGCATGGATGTTTGTGGTGTTTCGGAATCCACTTTAAACCGTAGGTCCCGCTCTAATAAGCCCTCGTGTGCAAAAAATGATTGTTGTGAGCGACAAACAAACCATCTCCCAAAAGGCGAATATATTCCACACACTCAAGGAAATTGTCATTATTTAACATACTCTTTTCCAAACTCCTAATTCACGTGGATATCTGAATAATATATTCCCATTTTTAAGAATTTCAATGATTTGAAAGTATTTAAATATAACACACCTGTTGCACTGCAGTTTCATAAACAGAACAATTAGCAACGAAATTTCCAAAAGAAAAAAAAAACGGAGAAAATAAAAAAAAAATTAACAAATTTCTATTATTAATATTCATAAAATATAAATTTTAAACGTATTAATATTTAATATTATAATTATAATCCTATATGATAACCAAAAGATTATAATACTTTGGTCTTCAATTTTAATAATTCATGGGTTCAATTCCTACTTTAGAAGTGGATATTTTGAATAATTGAGAAATCCATTTCTCAAGATGCCGATGTAGATTAAATTACGGAGATAAAAATTGATAGTAGAACATCAAAATAAATCAAAATTGTCAATGCTATCTTAAAGTGAATGATGAAATTTAAATACCTTTTTATAAAGTTAAATAAAAAAAGGCGGCATAAATCGAGAAATAACCCATTTTATTTCATAATATTGTAGCTTTTTTCCTTTATCTTAGTATGTGAAACTTTAAATATAAGAATCCATGATCTACAATGAATATCATTTTTGTAAGAAATAACGAACAAAATTTTTTATTCTTCAATAAACATATTTTGAAAGTGAAGATATATTTTAGAATGGAACAACAGAAGAAATAATTCATTTTAAAAGATTGATCACAGCCTGATTAGGAAGCACACGGGTCATTTGCCAAAGGCCCCCACATCAGAGGGGCCCCAAATCGAATGGAAAATGTATTTTACTTTGTCACTCGTATAAAATCTTTTGCAAAATCGAATAGAAAGTTTATTGTTGTGAAATTGGAGGGAGGGGAGCAAAGAAGTTTTTGCCTCCGTTCCCAATTAGTCTAAGTCGGGCCCTGAGAGTGATAACCGATTTTCAAAAATATCTTACTATATAATAAAAAGCTATAAGAATACTATTTTATTTAATTATGGTATCTATCATATCGTGGTAGCCAAGTGGTTAGGGGATCGTCCTTCTATCCGAAAGAGCGGGGTTCAATTCCCAATGCCACCAAAGACCCACTGAGTACATGCGATATACGTGCTCCTTAAATCCGTGGAATCGAAAGTCCTGTGAGCAGTTACCATGGGTACAATGTGTCTGCAGAAAATTTCCTCTCCCTTCAGACCATTTTCAAGATTAAAAGAGTGGATCTTCTGGTGGCGCCATCTATTGGAGAACTTAAAAAGAGCAAAGACGTACTTTCACCTTTATGGTGCTCTGATTAAAACGAAAGACGCTCGCTATCGACTTATATTCGCATAGAAAAGGCATATCGAGCTTAGCTTGTTCAAGTGCCATAAGCAACAACAAGTCAACTGTACTCTTAAGAATAAATTTGATTTACTTCTTAACAAGGACGCATTGCGTTCAAGAATCAGGGACACCACAACACTTGGAAACTTATTTTAAATGGACACCGTATTGCGAATAACCATACAACTGTACGATGTAGTAAGGCGATTAGATCCGGCGCATATGGCTACTTAGAAGAATTTTTCATGTGTAGTAGTCATATTAACGTGTTATAAGAAAAAAAAACTCGGTAAATCCATGAACGCCAACCGCAACAGATGTAGATGTCGAAAGCAAATATGCAATATCTATTTTCCAATATTCAATAATGACTGATATCAAAACTAGGACTTGCTACTCCAATAAACATCCGGTTTCTAGACCTAAGAGATTTCATTTTTTATAATGTATGACATCGAGTAGTTGTCGCTGATAACCTATCAGTTGAAGGCTATAGTAAGCTTATTTTAGAGTTTAACGCCTTTCATCCTCGTTCTTGGTAAGGCGTATTCATGTGTTTAAAAGAAGAAATTCGAAGAGCTCTAAGTACCCATTACAGCAAATTAAGATGCAGAAATTAGAAATGTGTCGCCCATTTTCCGTTGTCT